>CM045763.1:174204686-174597186 GCA_025200525.1 Camellia lanceoleosa
TCGATAACTCCTAGTTTTTGGTCCTTTTGTATTTTTATTTTTGTTTTTATTCAAATCTTAGTAATAAGTAACAATTTTAATAATACAATGTTAATTTTTAGTTTGTTTCTCTGTGTTCATAATTTTTAAAGAAGTTTTGGAATCTTTCAAGACATAAGACACCAATCACAATTGCCTGATTTGTTTATTGTTTAAGAAATTTTGATTTTCCTACCGAATCCATTCCGTCAATTTGACCAAAATCAAATTTTGTTAACAGTATAAGAGAAAAAGTGATTGAGAAAAAGAGAGAAGAGAGAAAAAACAATTGGTTGATGTGTAATAGAAAAGAAGTGATTTTAGAATTTTTTTTCCCTAAGTAATTGCTAAATAATCTGTTATGTTTTAAATATATATGAGCGATCCAAAAAATATGCGTAAATAATAAATAAAATGTGAATAAATAAAAAAATAATAATAAATATGAAACGTTTTAAATGTATATACATTGAGTGGATATATATCAGAAAGGAGTTTTCAAATTTTAAAAATGTTCTTACGAACTAATATATGTCCTATAGATTATATTAGATCTATTTACAAAGTATATTTAGATTATGTATGTAAAAGAAGTAAACAAAATAAAAATAAAAATATATAACGATAACAAAAATATAATAAAATTAATATTGTAAAAAAATTTGACTACAAGACAAAAAAACACACAAAAAAAAAAGACCCAAAAAAACTGTAATTAAAAACTAGTTTTGAAAATTCCTAACCAAACAAGTTTTTATTTTGTAATTTTTTAAAAATTATTTTCAAAATATACAACTCAAAAATTAGTTTCAAGACTCATAACTAGGATTGGGCATAGAGTTATCTGAACCGCCTAACCCACCCAACGTAATCGTCGGCATACAAATGGAAAGTTTCCCGGACACAATGTGCACGGATCACGGTTTAGAATATGGCATGAATCGCGGATTCTGAACGGGTTATGGGTTTAACCGCATCATAATAACCCACCGTACTTACATTTACTTATTTTTTACTTGAACCGTTGTTATTTTATTATTTTATTTTTGATGAATGTAAAAGTTAATGAAGAATTACTTTTAGGTAAATTTAAAATTTTGATTTATTTTACTTTAATTGTATTGTTGGGTAGTAGATAGTGAATGAGATTGATAGTTTAGGATTTTGAAAGATGTACTTGTGTTAATTTATGATTTGTTTATATTAGGAATTGATTTTGTTGTATTTTTAATTTTATAAGTTTTAATTCATTAATTATTAATGTTTGAGCATTTTAGAAAATGAGAGAAAAATGGTCCAAAATAAATATTTACAAAATAAGGGAAAAAAAGGCTCTAAAATAAATTTTTTAAGAAAAAGGTCTAATCATAAACCGCCGCACATTCACGAACCTTATCCGCATAAACCGCAACCTGCACTATGGGCGATTACGAGTTGAATTTTTCTAAACTGCATATATGCGAGAAGGTCCAAACTGATCCACAAATCATCCAAAACTAAACTACGACCACCTCTACTCATAACTAAACATGTTTTAAAATTTTAAAACTCTTTTACAAAACGCATCTTCAAAAATGAATTTTAAAAAGGCAATTTTTTATAAATCCCTTTTCACCTATTTATGTTTTATTTAGTTTACATTATTTTCTTATGTTTCAATAAGTCCTATGAATGACATAGTTACCAAAATACCTCTAATAATATTAACATTTACAGTGTGAATGTTTCGTGATGTGAATATTCACACCATCAATGCGAATGTTAATATGTCAATGTGAATATTCACATTGTAAAATATGAATGTTCACATCACCAAATTGTTAACCGTTCAAAAAATATTTGTAAAGGCATAAATATCCATAAAATATCTTAAATATGAGAATTAAAATTTGGTAGATCAAAAGTCTAAATAATAAGACTTATTAGAATATAAGAATATCTTATGGATTAATTAGAATACAAACACTTAAAAGAGGATTGTAACGCCTTCAAAATAAAGACAATAAAGACAATAAACCCATCAATCGAACATGCATCAACATAATAAAAATCCACCTTCTTCTATTTAACTGAGCTGTTCTGTACAAAAGTATTACATGTAAACAATAAAAGCTGGTGCCTTAAAGGCTTACAACTTTCCAAGTTAACACTTGGTTACAATCAAAAGAGCTCTAGCTCAATACACGTAAAGCCCTTGGCTTGAGATTACATGTAATACATCAAAAAGTAAATAGAAGTCAAAAAGTCCATCCGCCACTAGCCTCCCAAGCTAAGTCCTTGGAGGTGGCATGCTAGCACGAAATGATGTTCCCATATAGGGTGAGCCACACCAAAGAGAAATATACTAAACCGCTTATGAATAATGACTAAAAGATTAGTTGATAGATGGTCAACACTTTTACATTCTTTCATAACACATTACAATTCCAAGAAGACCTTCAAGTCTATATTCAATTCACTCTCCATTTTCATTAAATTCTCGATTTATAACTCATGGCTCCGAACTGGCCACACAACTCATATGAAACAACGGCTCATATTAACCACTTACAACTTCATTACTTCCACAGATATGCATACTAGCTATATCACATTCCCAAGACAAGCATATGAGCTTTATCTCTGAGTCCATCCCCTATCTTCTCCCAAACAACATCCGGTTTAGAGGTACATCCCTATCTTCCCTAAACCGCGAGTACATCCCTATCTTCTCCAACACAACACAATGCATATAAACAACAATTATACACACCACAAATCAATACATAAAGTTAATGTATTCTTCAACTGTCATTCTCAATGACACATTTCAATGATTGGTTTTAATTTACCTAATCATCATGCATTGTCTACAACAATCAAGACTATCCTCCAGATAGCCCAAAGCAGATATTTCTAAAATGTAAAATAAATGCACAATGGATATATAATCAACATCACAATTCCACAATTAATTATCACAATTAATTAAACAATATAATTATAGCATTTTCCATAATTAACATTCAACCCCTAAGGTTTATAACAAAACCCCAAACTTTCAAAAATATTTAACTTTTTAATGTTTAATACTAATTGAAATTTTTTATTATTACCTTATTACACATTACAAAATGAAAAAAATTCAAGATTGTATTGTGATTAATGGGGTCTGAATCAATTTCTTGGCTCTGTCTCCTTAATCTAATAGCATGTAATGAAGATGCTAGTAAAAATGATACTACATTCTAAAATTTGTATTGATAATTAATCTAATTGCATAGGAGGCGATAAAGTGTAGACACAATGGTATCATAAAGTAACACTAATATCTATTTCAAATTTTTTGATGTAATTACTAATTAGAGAACGGTTTATATCGATCTCGAAAATATCGAAAAGTCTTTGTAAAAGCTTTCTTTGTTCTAGCAACATATTGTTTGCACATCTCGGATTGTGAATTTGTGTGGATTGTTGATAATAAATTCATCTGTCTAGAAAGTATATTTTAATCTATGTAAGTAAATTTTAGCTATTGTATGTGCAAGTAAAGCTGTGTATGGAATATGGATACTAGCAAATAAATTTTGTTTTTAGTATTTACTAATTGTTTCTTATAGTGATCTAACCCGCCTTCTCTATCATGTATCGTGAGTCGAGTAAATTGAGCTTTTGCCTTTCTCCAATTGTGTGCTTGTGTACAAATTAAAATAGTAGAGTTCAAAGCTGTATTTTGCCTTGACATTAAAATTTGCCATAATTACAATAGACATGGAATCCTATAACTCAAATACAATATATGAAAGGAAGTAAACAGGACAACAATCCACTACCAACATCCACGGACACATGTCCGGATCACTATACAACGAGGGGTAAACCCGGGATCACTATAAGGATTTTCTAATAATTTTCCTAATTTTAAAACTAAACCAAACGGAGCCGGGATATGCTAACATAAATTTTTATAGAGAATTGTATTTAAGAATTATGTGATAATAATATTTTTAAAAATATTAATTATTTTGACAAATATTCTGCATTTTTTGTTGGCTTATTTTTACTCTATTTTTTAAAAATTTATTTTAAAAATTTTAGCTTTGTAAATTTTACTTGACGAGACAGATCAAATTTTTTTTTTTTAAATTTAAAATTTGAATTGAAACGAAAATAGCAAAAAAAACAATAGACTCTTTTTGACTTATTTTAACCTTTTAAATTTTGTTTTGAAATTAACATATATTTATTTTTTAAATTTATTAGATGAATCAAAAAAAAAAAAAATTAACATAATTAAACAGTTAAATACAACAATATATATTTGGTTAGAAATTTTTTTAAAACAAATAATAATAAAATTATATAAGTTAAATACAACAATATATATTTGGTTAGAAATTTTTTTTAAAAAAATAATAATAAAATTATATATTTTATTTATATATATATACTTTTAAATTTCATATTTTATTTATACATATATATTTTTAAATTTCTTTTTAAATTCCTCCATCAAACACACATAAATATCAAAAATAAAAAAAAATAAAAAAATAAAAACGCGGGGCTTATGCCTCATAAACCAGTCTTCTTGTATCTTCCAAATCCAGCCAACACGGAACGACCACAAGCAAAGCATCCGGTGAGTCCTCTCCCTCTCTCTCTCTCTCACACACACACACACCTATGGAAGAAACTTTGCCCTAATTTTTGTGCCCTACTTTTCTTTGCCCTAATTTCTTTACCTAAGCGGTCCAATTGACATCTACTTCTTCATAATGAGTCTTGTTTTTGTTTTTGTTGTAATTAATTTGATTTGTTTTGATTGATGTTACAAATTCTTATTTTTTGAATATTACGTATATACCCAATCTAACCCCTCGCAAAACAACCATTAACGGGTACCAATTGGGTGATTTTTTATTTTTTCCCCCCATCTTTTTTAAAGTTTTAAACGATCATGCGGATTTTTATTTTATTTTATTTATTTTTATTTATAATATTTTAGCAACGATGACTGTTGTGGAGAATCGGTTATGAAACCAAATGGGTGATCAATGAATGAATGATAACTTTGTTGTATATATAGAAACAAACGTTTTTGTATGGTATAACAAAACTCCAAACTTTCAAAAAATATTTAACTTTTTTATGTTTAATACTAATTGAAATTTTTTTAATTATTATCTTATTGTTGTTGATTACAAAATGAAAAAAATTCAAGATTGTGACAAGGTTGTTAAAATTGCGATCCAGATCGTAGGATCGTGCAACCCAGATCGTAGGATCGTACGATCTTACGATCCATTTTTGGAGATCGCATGATGAATCGTATTTTGCTCAGGATCGGAATAAGATCGGTAGGGTCGGTCATGGGATCGTAGGGTCGTACAGGATCGCGATTTTAATACGATCCTACTTTAAGCCTCTTCTGATATTTTTATTACAGGTTTGATGCACCTTTCTCTTTTCTAAGACCCACGACAAAAGATTAGGGCAAAATATTGGGGGAAAATTGGTCACGACTCACGACGAGAGCTGAGCAGCCTCCATCCGGATTCCAGCTCCAGGTATGCTTCGTCTTCTTCGTCTTCTCTTCTTCTTCTTCTTCTTCTTCTCTGTTCGACTCATTCTTCTCTTCTTCTCTGTGCTTCGACTCCTTCTCTTCTCCTCTGTTCGACTCCTTCTCCTCTGTTCGTCTTCTTCGACTCCTTTTCTTCTTCTCCTCCATCTTCTTTTTCCTCTGCTACTGCTTTTTTTTTTCCCTCTCCTTCTCTTCTTTTTCTGTCTTCGACTCATTCCCCTTTGTTTTTCCCGCTTTTCCACTTCTTCTTCCATTTTTCCCATTCTTCCATTTTTCTATTTTCTGTCAACCTAATTTTGAACTTGTAATTTATTTTTGTAGATACCACCAAGGAAAAGTCTTGTGATACCATACCACCAAGGAAAAGTGCAGCTTAATTTCATACAGGTTTGTTCTCAATTAATTTGTAATTGTAATTTCGAGCTAATGTCATCTGAAGGAAAATAAATTGCAGATTTTGTAAAATAATTAGACTAAAGCTTCATATGATCAACAAAAGGAGAAATTTTACAAATTAAAAATAACAAATAAATTGCGATTTTGTCTAAATTAAATATTTTTTATTCTTATTGGAAATTTTCGTGATTCTTCATAACAACATTTGCTATTTTTAGTAGAGATTTAATCTGTTGAGCTTTCTGAGGAGGTCCCTTCTGACGAAGTTTCTCCTAGTGTGTATGGTTTAGTAGTGGTTAAAGATGCTTTAGTTTAGTATTTAGTAGTTTGTTATTTTTATTGGAGATTTAATCTATTGAGTTTTCTAAGGTGGTCCCTTGCTAATAAGTTTTTTTTTGGTGTGTATGGTTTAGTATTGGCTAAAGATGCTTTAGTGGTTGATTGCTCAAGTCAAATGGGTAATTTGGGATGTTTACTTATATGGCAATGTCCATGATTTTGAGGTGCGGTCAACTTTGGATTTTATGAAAATTCTTTGTTGGATTGATAATGCTAGGAGTGAATTGGACGAGGTTCAAGTGTTGATTCCAAGTCAATGAAGTTTGAAGTTAAAGCTTATTATATCTCTTTAATAATACATTCCCTTGGAAAGGTATTTGCATAAGTACCATGAAAATATAAATTTTAATGTGTTCAAAAAAATAAAATAAAATAAATTTATTATATATTATATATTTTCAAATATACAAATAGCTTATTCAAAAGAAATAAAAAACAATATAACACTAATTAAAATTAAAAAGTCATATATATAGTTTTTCTAACTTAAATTATGAAGCACGGATACTCCGAAATAGCCCCCGTACGCGTATCGGATACGTATCGGACACGGATACGCGTCCGATACGGCTGAATACGTATCGGATACGGGAAATGAAGTATCCGAATTTTGTTTTTAATTTTTGAATTTCGGATACGGCTAGGATACATCAGGATACGGTAAGGATACGTTCAGGATACGGTATGGATACGGTGGGGCAAAAAAATAATTTAAAAACTTTAAGAACGGGGTCAAATTGTAAAATATGAAAAAATAATGAAATAAAACACAAAAAAGAGGAGGAGGAGGAGAGATCGAACCCGCAGCTAGGTCGAAGGAGTTCGAACAGGTTACAACAGCTAGGTCGAAGGAGGACAGTTCGAACAGCAGCTAGGTCGTCCCTTTCTCTTGAACAAGAGTCCACGATCGTCTTTCAGGTTCGTCTCTCTCTCTCTCTCCCTTTCGAACAACACTCGATCTCACGATCTCTCTCTCTCTCTCTCCCTCTCCCTCGAGCTCGAGCTCAATCTGTCTGTCTGTTGGCTGGAGATCTCGAGTCGATCTCATCTTCCCCCCCTCTCGACTCGATCTCGAGTCGATCTCATCTCCCCCATCCTTCTCGACTCGATCTGTCTGTCTTTATTTATTTATTTATTTATTTTTAATTTGTTGTATTGTATATACTCTGCGATTTACTTAAATAAAAAAAACACTGATCAAAAAAAAAGAAAAAAAAAGAAAAGGGCTAATCTAATAAAATAAAACACTGATAAAAAAAAAATATATGATAAAACAAATAAATAAATAAAATAAGGTAAAAAAACTTATTAGTAAATAAATAAATAAATAAACTATTGAAAATAAAATTTATCAACTTATAAAATTATAAACTTTGTAAACTTATTAATAAATCAAATAAGGTAAAAAAACTTATTAATAAATACATAAATAAACTTATTGATAAATAAATAAACTTTGTAAATTTTTTTCCCCTTAATTTGGGATTGAATTGCATTATGGTTGTTATGGGTGATGTTATATTGTTAAAATTGATGAAATTTAATTGAATTGATGAAGTTTTATTTTTGTGCATGCTACATTACTAAAAATTGTGAAAAAAAATATTTTTTATGAACGTATCCCCGCCGTATCCGTATCCTACTTTTTCGAATTTTGCCAGATGTCGTGATCCGTATAAATGTCAGACCGTATCCCGTAGCCGTATCCGTGCTTCCTAAACATCAAGATATCATTCACATAATGCAATTGCATTGAAAAAAATGCAAAACAACTGTAAAACATTGAAATACACATGACATATTCATCTTGTGAATGTTTCAAAATATATTTAAGGTGTGTTTGGGATTGGCTTTTTTAGTGACTTTTTTGTTGATTTTTTTTCGTGTTTAGTAAACTTAAATTAATTAAAAAAAAAAAGATTTACACTTGTAGGTTTGGCTGGATGGACCAGAAAATTAAAAAAAAATTGGGAAAAAGTTTATTAAAGAAAAAAAAGGGGGCTTCTAAGTATACGAACGGATCTGAGACACGACACGGACCACGACAGACAGCGGACACGTAATTTTTCAAAAAATGGGGGACACGACACGCTGGGGACACGTTTAATATATATAATTTTATTTATATATTATATGTAAAATTAAAAAATATATACTATTTGTATTTATTTTTATTTATTTATTTTATTTATTATATGTAAAATTAAAAAATATATACTAATTTTATTTATTTTATTTATTTATTATATGTAAAATTAAAAAAGTTAAGAAATATATATGATATTTTAAGAAATAATAATTAAATATTTTATTATATATGATAAAAATTATAATTTATAAATTTTATTACATATATAATATATGATAAATTATATATATTATACATATATGATAAATTATATATATTATATAATATATATGATCAAACATTGTTAAACAGAGACGAAGAGAGAGGGTGAAGAGAACGACGAAGAGAGAGAGTGAAGAGAACAGAGACGAAGCAGAGACGAAGAGGGAGAGAACAGAGACGAAGCAGAGAACGACGAACAGAGATGAAGAGGGAGAGAAGCAGAGACGAAGACGATCGAGAGAGTGACGAAGATCGAAGCCCTCAGAGACGAAGCCGATCGATCAGGTTAGGGTTTCTCCCCTCGATCAGGTTCGACTCTTTCTTCTCCCCTTCGATCGTCTTCCTTTTCTTTTTGTTAATTTTGCACTTTGACCCTGTGTTAAGTTTCAAAACTTATGTTTTCGACCCCGCGCGTGTCTGGACGTGTCCAGATCGTGTCCGGAAAACAAAAAAAAGAAAAAAGAAAAGGGGACACCTCTGCAGACGTGTCAGACACGTGTCAACCGCGTGTCCGACGCGTGTCCGTGTCCGACGCGTGTCTGACACTGATACGTAGCCCCGGAGAGGTGTCCGTGCTTCTTAGGGGGGCTTTTTTGGTCCACAAATTTGGCACAAAAACCACTAAAACCAAAAAAGTTTGGAAAACAATGTGTCCTTTATAGGTGGCTCCCAAACTCACCCTTGGAGTGCATAAATTGCATTCCAAAGAAGCAGGGCATTGTTGCTTGAAGGGATTAAGCACAGGGGTTGTGTTCAAAGGGTTCAAAGTGTCATTGAAGTGTATGTAAAGTGTCTTATATTATGAATTTAAAATTTTAATTATGACGCATTGAATATGTGTTGGACACACTTTTAGGATTGTCTCTAATGTATCGTGTCCGAAACGGTGACAAGCCTTCTCCATAGAAGTGTTTGTGCTTCTTAGATATTTGCCTATTAGGAAATCTGAAGTACCTATCAAGATGACCTTTTGTTATTGTTTTTTATCATTTGTGTGTGTGTGTGGAGAGTCAATAGCCCATTGCAAGATTTTGATGATTGACAGCTTGTAGCATATGCCTTGCATTGTTGCAAGACTCTTTCTGCTTTGAGATACTTGTTAATTAGCCATCTTATTCTATAACTTAACAACATTTTGAAGTGGCTTTCTAGTGGAAATCATGCATTGACTGTGTCTATAATTATTAATTAGCATATCTATTAATTATTTCGACTGTGTGACTTTCAACTTGTAGTAATTCTCTGGCCTAATATAATTAACACATGTATTGATTTTCAGATGTGTATTTGTATTATTTTTGGATATCTGGGGTATTCTCATGTTTTTAACTCGGTTATGTACTTGGCTTATCTCAGTTGTGCATATTGGCTTCGCTAAAGAGTGATGTGATTGGAGAGTACCTTATCATAATCAATTTTGCAATTTTTGTTGTTTGAAGTAGTGGAATGCTAGTATGAAATAATATTTTGGAATGTTCTTTTATTTTTTTTGGTGATAGAAAGGTAACTACATTTGTGCTTAGAGAACCTTATTCACATATTTGTTTAGGAATTCAGGTAAAGGGGTTTGTATTTATTTCCTTTTCTTCTTCTACATCTTAAACCTTTTATTTTTTATATTTAGGATGAAGGAAGAAAGAATGCGTAATAAATCTGAGGGAGTACCTGAAATTTTAGCATGGGTTAATAAGAGCCGTAAGCTCGAGGAGAGGAGGAGTTCTGAAAAAGAGAAGACCTTGCAGCTCTCAAAGATTTTTGAGGAGCAGGTTAGTTGGTTTCCTTTGTGCTTCCTCTTTATTTTAGGTCTGAAGTGAACAATTGATCTTACATATAATTTTTCAGGACAATATCAACCAGGGAGAAATTGAAAATGAGGCAGCACCCCAGCATATTGCTCGTATGGTTCCTTTTCACTCTCATTATTATTGTTGTTGTTAGTGTTATTATTGTTATTGTTTTTCCAAAGCTTGTCATAGATGATTGATTTTGGGCATTGGATGTCACCTAGGAAGAAGGACACCTTGTTATTGTTTTTCACTCTCATTACAGATGTCTGACACGAGTCGGACACTGTCACACGGTGGACACGTGTCGGACACTCTACCAGACATGTCCCTTTTTTTTTTTGAATTTTTTCATCCAGACATGTTTTCGACACGCAAAGACACATTTGGACACTCTGTTAAAAGATAAAGCTTGAAAAATAGAGAGGTGGATCGAAGCCGTAACCCATTGGAAACAAGAAAGAGAGAGAAAGCCCTAACCTGTTTTTCCTTTCTTCAATTCATTTCTTTTGTTTTTCATTCTTCCCGTCTTTTTTGTTTTTCTTCCTCTGCTGTCTTCATTTTTCTTCCTCAGTTTGTCGTCTTTGTTTTCTTCCTCTCTATTTCCTTCGTTTCTTCCTCGCTCTCTTCTTTGTTTTCTTTTCTTTACCAAGTCAGTGGAAACCAATGTTGACCTATTTTAAAATACTCCCTCCATCCCAAAATATTAGTCACTTATTCCATTTTTCATTGTCCCAAAATATTAGTCCCTTTTCAAAAATTAAGGTCTAAAATAATATTAATTTCCTATTTGCCTTCTTTTAAATTCATTAATAACACAAAAAGTACAATTATGGCAATTGATATTTTCCAAAAAATATACTATCAAAGGGTAGTTTTGAAAATCAATTTTTTAAAAATGCAATAATGGTACTACCAAACAAAGTTGGATTCCTCAAAAGGAACTATGATTTTGGGACGGAGGGGGTATATAAAATAGGTTTGTGGGGCCCACTAAAGATTTGTGTCACCATTCCACGAAGCCTCCATCCCACTAACCTCAACATTGCATTTACCTTCATACACCTTCCATTTTAATATTATATATACATTAAAATTTGATATTTAAATACTCCACACCAATAAAAATCTTTTGGATATTGTGTTTATTAATTTTATTATTATTGTAATTTTATAAGAACCTATATTTGATTCTTAAATATAGCATTGACTTTTATATTATTTTGTATTTTTAGTTACCTTCTAATGATTTTTTATTTTAGACATATAATAAATAAATATAATTTATATACTAAAACGGACACTTTTAAGAAGGTGACATATCTGTGTTATGTCCGTGTTGGATGCCGACACTCTTTGGATACTTTTAGGACACGTGTCTTACACTCTTCAAAAAGTGTCCTATTTTTTAAAAATTTGTGAGACCCGGACACTCTTTGGACACTTAGAGGGCACACGTGTCAATCGTTTAAACACATGTGTCTATCGCTTAAACACATGTGAAACTAATTATAAGTTTAAATAAAACAACTTAAGATACAATAATAAAACAAAATCTATATAAATTTATAGAAATTAGTGTCATATTGCATTTTATTATTATTTTTGAACGATATATTTATATATATAATATATAATAAATATATAAAATTATATATTTCATACGTGTCTCCCACGTGTCGTGTCCTGCATTTTTTGAAATTAACATGTCGGCGTGTCCGTGTCGTATCTGTGTTGTGTCACGTGTCCGTGTTCATGCTTCTTAGTTTATATATATTGAGCGTGTCCCCAGCGTGTTGTATCCCTCATTTTTTGAAAATTTGCGTGTTCGTGTGCCCGTGTTGTGTCGCATGTCCACGTTCACGTCCGTGTCCGTGCATGATAGGATGTCACATTAAACTTAGATCAATTTGTTGTTACATGGCATGGCATTTGAGCACACGAGTTGGTGGTTTAACATGGATTCATCACTTCAACACTGAATTAAGTAGAATGAACTCATGAATGTTTCTTTAAATTTTAATAATATCTGACTCCTATCAATTGTAGAACATAAGACTGCCCAATTTCCTTGAGATATTCAAACACAACTTTGAATAACGCATGTTAAGAATTTGTTTTTCATCAATGTTGTTGGAATTGTTAGGTACATGATGTGTATCGTTTGAAAAAAGATGCGTATTGTGAACTCATATCTTTAGTGACTTGAATCATGAGATACGTTTCCGTATGATATAGTATCTCAACGTGTAGCGCACGATTAATTAAACGTTACCTTGTCCTTCATCTTTGTCTTTGTTAAAGGAGTTTTGACCTAAGAAGCACGGGTGCGGGTGCGGGTGCGGATACGGATACGGATACGGTTACGATACGGGTACGCCGATACGGCAAATTTTTTAAAAAGTAAGGTACGGGTACGACTGGAGTACGCCAATTTGTTTTTGTTTTTGTTTTTTTTTAAATTTTAAATTTATAGCTAAACATCCAACATACAAATTAAATTCAATAACATAATTAAAAAGAGAAATTACAAAAAAGAGGAAACATAAAAAAAAAGGAGTACAAAAATCTGGAAAAAAAATGAACAAAGAAAATTTGTTTCAGTTTTTTTGATAACATGTGAAAAGCTGTGGGGGGCACCCTCCATATTTGTGTAATAAAAAATATGGATGTAATCCCCCCCTCCCCCCTTTTTTTTATTTTTTATTTTTAAAGTATATCAAAGAAAAGATATTAGAAACAAAAACGTTTTATTACACTACACCCATTAGCTTAATTAAATTTTAATATAACTCAGCACAAGTTGTTCACATTGATTCAAAAACCAATTTGTTCTCGTAAGTTTGTTTAGCATGAAAGAGTAGGAAACAACAAGAAGAAAAATCTGGGGAAAAAACAAAAAAAATGAAAAAAGAGGAAACAGAAATCTGGACAGAAAAAAAAATGAAAAATGATATGTCTTTGTTCTTCGTTTGCTGCAAAGAAACAGAAAAAAAAAAAAAAAAATCTGGAAAAAAAAACCCGAAAGAAGTGGAAGAATCGAAGAACAAAGAGATCGAAGATGGACAGAACAAAGAAAAGGAAGAAGACGAGGATGAAGAATCGAAGATGAACTTACCGGAATGTGATCTTTGAAGGAGAGAATCGATTAGCACCTTTGATTAAACCTCTTCAATAGCTTCGCAGGAAGGAGTACTTCAGCTCTTGGGAGTCTCTCTGTGTTTCAAGAAAAAGAGAGTGACAATCGAATAGAGTAGAACCCTAATTTTAATTTGTTTATTACAAAAGTACCCCAAATTTATATAATTTTTTTAAATAGACCAAAAAACTTGCTCCGGTATCCTTTAATTTGTAAAAAATCTCATTTTGTACCCCGAAGTACCCAAAAACATACCTGTGGCGTACCCATCACGTACCCATCATTATACTGATCATATAAAACGTACCTGGTGCGTTTTTGGCGTACCCGGTATGCGTACCCGCACCCGGTAAGTACTTGGTACTTGTACGGCAATATTTTTGGAGTACCTGTGCTTCATAGGTTTTGACACTATCATTCACCTTGGATGATAATCATTGAATAATCACGAACCATTTTCTTAGACAATTCCATACAAAGGAGACCCAAATCGAGCTAAAAAACTTGCATGAAAAATGACTCCCATGCTTCATTTGCTACTAGAAATTTAATTATTCTCATGGATCTATTTCGGGGGGAAGAAACAAAGAGTTTACACGTACTGTTGGATTTGAGTTTATTCTGTGATTTGAGCCAAAAAGCTTGTTTGGACAATAATAATAAACCCTATAACAAGTATGTTTGAGACTACTCATATCCAAACAAATCCAAAAGAATGTCTTTAGTTGCAAATCATGCACTAGATGATGGACCAACGTATCGGATTCGATTAGGAAAAATAAATGATCGTCTTATTTTTTGATGTCTGCAATGAAATGTCATTTATCTCTTGCTATATTAAAATATTCAATTTTCTTAATTTCTTATGAGTTAGATGTGAGATTTTTAATTTATCTCTTTGACCAATTTGTAAGTTTTTAAGAAATAAATTTTTATGTCATTTATTATATGATTTAGTATTTTATTCTTGCAATATATGTTAGTTTATCTTTTGATATTCTTTATGATGCACACAATCCTGTATTCTGCACTCACAGTATAGGATTCTAAAATCTCTCAGTGAGAAAAAGTTTGTGATGATGAACTTCATTTGCATAAAGTTTCCCACTGTTTTAGGCATGTTCTTTATTTTGTATGTTCTTGCAACTTAAAAGTTTCAGTTTCTTAGTATCACTCAATTATGTTCACTTTGGTTTTGAACAGAAGACTTAGCAGGGGTTAAAGTTCTTCATGGGCTTGACAAAGTAATTGAAGGTGGGGCAGTTGTTTTGACACTCAAAGATCAGAGCATACTTGCTGATGGTGACATCAATCAAGGTAAACAATTTGTTCATAGCTGCTTCTTCCCCATTCCCTTCTGCCCTTTTTCTTCCTCGTCTGTTGTGGCATATTTTTTGGCTTCAGATGCCATATGGTGATATGACATCGTATATAACAGAGGTGGACATGCTTGAAAATGTGGAAATTGGAGAGCAAAAGCGGAGGAATGAGGCTTATAGATCTGCAAAGAAGAAAACGGGGATATATGATGACAAGTAAGGCTAAAATTACTGTTAATTCGGTATCTGTAAATGTACTTCAGATAACCAACTCCCCTTTTTGTTCATTGTACAATTTTAGGTTCAACGATGAGCCAGGTTCTGAAAAGAAAATACTCCCAAAATATGATGATCCAGTTGTGGACGAGGTTATATTTTTTCTTCTTAGTATTTGTAGAAATGCTGGGTTTGGTTATTGTATGACCTTTTGTACTTAGCTGCTGTTTACTTCTCCAGGGGATAACTCTGGATGCAAGTGGTCGTTTCACTGGCGACGCAGAGAAGAAACTTGAAGAGGTATTTATTCTTGTTAATGTTGTAGTTTATGAATGTCATTAAGGAAAAAATTTGTTTTGTTATCTTATTGAAAGTGCATGTTCCTTTGCCAGCTCCGAAGAAGGATACAGGGTGTTCCGACAAACAATCACTTTGAAGATCTCAACTCATCTGATCAAATTAAATCAGATTACTACACTCACGAAGAAATGCTTCAGTTTAAAAAGCCCAAGAAAGAGAAATCATTGAGAAAAAAAGAGAAGCTGGACATAGATGCACTTGCTGGATTGGGAGTTGGAGATCTTGGTTCTCGGAATTATGGGAAGAGGCAGGCCATTAGAGAGGAGAAAGAGAGATCTGAGGCTGAAAAAAGAAGTAATGCATACCAAGCTGCATATGCTAAAGCAGACGAGGCATCTAAAGCACTGCGACTGGAGTAATATTTGTGTTAATTTATCATCATTCAAAAGATGTACTTGTGTTAATTTATGATTTGATTTAAAAGTTAGGATTTTGAATGATTTGTTTATATTAGGAATTGATTTTGTTGTGTTTTTAATTTTATAAGTTTTAATTCATTAATTATTAATGTTTGAGCATTTTAGAAAATGAGAGAAAAATGGTCCAAAATAAATATTTACAAAATAGGGAAAGAAAGGCTCTAAAATAAATTTTTAAAGAAAAAGGTCTAATCCGCAAACCGTCCGCACATTCACGAACCCTATCCGCATAAACCGCAACCTGCACTGTGGGCGATTACGGGTTGAATTTTTCTAAATTGCATATATGCGAGAAGGTCCAAACTGGTCCACAAATCATCCAAAACTAAACTACGACCACCCCTACTCATAACTAAACATGTTTTAAATTTTTAAAACTCTTTTACAAAACGTATCTTCAAAAATGAATTTTAAAGAGGCAATTTTTTTATAAATCCTTTCACTTATTTATATTTCATTTAATTTACATTATTTTGTTATGTTCCAATAAGTCCTATGAATGACATAGTTATCAAAATACCTCTAATAATATTAACATTTACAGTGTGAATGTTTCGTGACGTAAATATTCACACCATCAATGTGAATGTTAATATGTCAATGTGACTATTCACATTGTAAAATATGAATGTTCACATCACCAAATTGTTAACCGTTCAAAAAATATTTGTAAAGGTATAAATATCCATAAAATATCTTAAATATGAGAATTAAAATTTGGTAGATCAAAAATCTAAATAATAAGACTTATTAGAATATAAGAATATCTTATGGATTAATTAGAATACAAACACTTAAGAGGATTTTCTAATAATTTTCCTAATTTTAAAACTAAACCAAACGGAGCCGGGATATGCTAACATAAATTTTTATAGAGAATTGTATTTAAGAATTATGTGATAAAAATATTTTTAAAAATATTAATTATTTCGACAAATATTCTGCATTTTTTGTTGCCTTATTTTTACTCTATTTTTTAAAAATTTATTTTAAAAATTTTAGATTTGTAAATTTTACTTGACGAGACAACTCAAAATTTTTTTTAAAATTCAAAATTTGAATTGAAACGAAAATAGCAAAAAAAAATAATACTCTTTTTGACTTATTTTAACTTTTTAAATTTTGTTTTGAAATTAACATATATTTATTTTTTAAATTTATCAGATGAATAAAAAAAAATAAAAAAAAATTAACATAATTAAAAATTCAAATACAACAATATATATTTGGTTAGAATTTTTTTTAAAACAAATAATAATAAAATTATATAAGTTAAATACAACAATATATATTTGGTTAGAAAATTTTTTTAGAAAAATAATAATAAAATTATATATTATATATATATACTTTTAAATTTCAGATTTTATTTATACATATATATTTTTAAATTTTTTTTTAAATTCCTCAATCAAACACACATAAATATAAAAAAAAATAAAAAAATAATAAAAAAATAAAAACGCGGGGCTATGCCTCATAAACCAGTCTTTTGCTGGGTCAGTTTTGTACTCGTTACTCTTCTCCTCCAAGTTCCGACTTCTTGTATCTTCCAAATCCAGCCAACACAGAACGACCGCATGCAAAGCATCCGGTGAGTCCTCTCTCTCTCACACACACACACACACACACCTAATGGAAGAAACTTTGCCCTAATTTTTGTGCCCTACTTTTCTTTGCCCTAATTTCTTTACCTAAACGGTCCAGTTGATATCTACTTCTCCATAATGAGTCTTGTTTTTCTTTTTGTTGTAATTAATTTGATTTGTTTTGATTGATGTTACAAATTCTTTTGTTGGGTCAGTTTTCTACTCGTTACTCTGCTCCTTCCAGCTCCCACAGCTCTAATAAACTAGTCTTTTGTTGGGTCAGTTTTCTACTCATTACTCTCCTCCTTCCAGCTCCGACAGCTCTAATAAACCAGTCTTTTGTTGGGTCAGTTTTCTACTCGTTACTCTCCTCCTTCAAGTTCCGACTTCTTGTATCTTCCAAATCCAGCCAACACGGAACGACCGCAAGCAAAGTATCCGGTGAGTCCCCTCTCTCTCTCTCTCTCACACACACACACACACACACACACACACACACACACCTAATGGAAGAAACTTTGCCCTAATTTTTGTGCCCTACTTTTCTTTGCCCTAATGTCTTTACCTAAACGGTCCAGTTGACATCTGCTTCTCCATAATGAGTCTTGTTTTTGTTTTTGTTGTAATTAATTTGATTTGTTTTGATTGATGTTACAAATTCTTTTGTTGGGTCAGTTTTCTACTCGTTACTCTCCTCCTTCCAGCTCCGACAGCTCTAATAAACCAGTTTTTTGTTGGGTCAGTTTTCAACTCGTTACTCTCCTTCTTCCAACTCCGACAGCTCTAATAAACCAGTCTTTTGTTGGGTCAGTTTTCTACACGTTACTCTCCTCCTTCAAGTTCCGACTTCTTGTATCTTCTAAATCCAGCCAACACGGAACGACCGCAAGCAAAGCATCCGATGAGTCCCCCCTCTCTCTCTCTCACACACACACACACCTAATGGAAGAAACTTTGCCCTAATTTTTGTGCCCTACTTTTCTTTGCCCTAATGTCTTTACCTAAACGGTCCAGTTCACATCTACTTCTCCAAAATGAGTCTTGTTTTTGTTTTTGTTGTAATTAATTTGATTTGTTTTGATTGATGTTACAAATTCATTTATTGGGTCAGTTTTCTACTCGTTACTCTCCTCTTTCCAGCTCCCACAGCTCTAATAAACCAGTCTTTTGTTGGGTCAGTTTTCTACTCGTTACTCTCCTCCTTCCAGCTCCGACAGCTCTAATAAACCAGTCTTTTGTTGGGTCAGTTTTCTACTCGTTACTCTACTCCTTCAAGTTCCGACTTCTTGTATCTTGCAAATCCAGCCAACATGAAACGGCCGCAAGCAAAGCATCCGGTGAGTCCCCTCTCTCTCTCTCTCTCTCTCTCTCTCACACACATACACACACACATACACACCTAATGCAAGAAACTTTGCCCTAATTTTTGTGCCCTACTTTTCTTTGCCCTAATTTCTTTACCTAAGCGGTCCAGTTGATATCTACTTCTCCATAATGAATCTTGTTTTTCTTTTTGTTGTAATTAATTTGATTTGTTTTTATTGATGTTACAAATTCTTTTGTTGGGTCAGTTTTCTACTCGTTACTCTGCTCCTTCCAGCTCCCACAGCTCTAATAAACCAGTCTTTTGTTGGGTCAGTTTTCTACTCATTACTCTCCTCCTTCCAGCTCCGACAGCTCTAATAAACCAGTCTTTTGTTGGGTCAGTTTTCTACTCGTTACTCTCCTCCTTCAAGTTCCGACTTCTTGTATCTTCTAAATCCAGCCAACACGGAACGACCGCAAGCAAAGTATCCGGTGAGTCCCCTCTCTCTCTCTCTCTCTCTCACTCTCACACACACACACACACACACACACACACACACACACACCTAATGGAAGAAACTTTGTCCTAATTTTTGTGCCCTACTTTTCTTTGCCCTAATGTCTTTACCTAAATGGTCCAATTGACATCTGCTTCTCCATAATGAGTCTTGTTTTTGTTTTTGTTGTAATTAATTTGATTTCTTTTGATTGATGTTACAAATTCTTTTGTTGGGTCAGTTTTCTACTCGTTACTCTCCTCCTTCCAGCTCCCACAGCTCTAATTAGGGCTGGGCAACTAACCCACCCGCCCGCACAAACCGCCCGACTCTACCCTACCCGCAGTGCTTTGGGCGGTTTCGATGTAGATAGGCGAGCGGGTGCGGGTCAAGAAATTCACAAAAGTTCGGGTTCGGGTCGAACCCGACCCGCCCGCAAACCCGCAGTTTTTTTTTTTTAAAAGAAAAAATAACTAGTTATTATTATTTTTTTTTGCATTTTGGATAGATGGAGATAACTAGTTATTATTTTTATTTTTACATTTTGGATGAAAGTAAAATTTATTATATGGGTACTTATATACATTATCATGATCTAATGATATTTAAATCAGTGTTACTAGTTTGACTTTTATTTATATATATATAAAAAAAAATCATTATATTCCATTAGTCTAGTAGACACAGTTAAATATGATATTTTGAATTGTCATTCTATTATCACATTATTACATATTAAAAACTAAACAGTGAAGATTAATCCACTATTAAAATTAGTGTTACTAGTTTGACTTTTAAGGGTTTGTTTTTGCATATTTAAATTAGTGTTACTAGTTTGACTTTTAAGGATTTGTTTTTGCAAGCTAAGGAGGAAAGATTAATCCACTATCCTCAAGCATGGTTCCATATCATCTTATCTAACATGTGGACTATTTATTATGATCATGAATTGTATATCTTGTAATTTAATTTATAACTCTTCTATAAATAAAAAAAAAATGTTTAGAAAGTAATAAAAAATGTCAAATTTGCTTAAGTTTAAAAAAAAAAAAAAAAAACTAAACATAAACCAAGCACCCGCTTGCACAAAGCATGAACCGCGCATGGCGGTTGCGGGTCCATTTTTCTCCAACCGCATAAGTGCGGGTCGGGTCGGTTTTGACCCGCAACCCGCCAAAACCGACCCGTGAGCAGCCCTAGCTCTAATAAACCAGTTTTTTGTTGGGTCAGTTTTCAACTCGTTACTCTCCTTCTTCCAGCTCCGACAGCTCTAATAAACCAGTCTTTTGTTGGGTCAGTTTTCTACACGTTACTCTCCTCCTTCAATTTTCGACTTCTTGTATCTTCTAAATCCAGCCAACACGGAACGACCGCAAGCAAAGCATCCGATGAGTCCCCCCTCTCTCTCTCTCACACACACACACACACACCTAATGGAAGAAACTTTGCCCCAATTTTTGTGCCCTACTTTTCTTTGCCCTAATGTCTTTACCTAAACGGTAAAGTTCGCATCTACTTCTCCAAAATGAGTCTTCTTTTTGTTTTTGTTGTAATTAATTTGATTTGTTTTGATTGATGTTACAAATTCATTTGTTGGGTCAGTTTTCTACTCGTTACTCTCCTTCTTCCAGCTCCCACAGCTCTAATAAACCAGTCTTTTGTTGGGTCAGTTTTCTACTCGTTACTCTCCTCCTTCCAGCTCCGACAGCTCTAATAAACCAGTCTTTTGTTGGGTCAGTTTTCTACTCGTTACTCTACTCCTTCAAGTTCCGACTTCTTGTATCTTGCAAATCCAGCCAACATGAAACGGCCGCAAGCAAAGCATCCGATGAGTCCCCTCTCTCTCTCTCTCTCTCTCTCTCTCTCTCTCTCTCAAACACACACACACACACACACACCTAATGAAAGAAACTTTGCCCTAATTTTTGTGCCCTACTTTTCTTTGCCCTAATTTCTTTACCTCAGCGGTCCAGTTGACATCTACTTCTCCATAATGAGTCTTGTTTTTTTTTGTTGTAATTAATTTGATTTGTTTTGATTGATGTTACAAATTCTTTTTTTGGGTCAGTTTTCTGCTCGTTACTCTGCGCCTTCCAGTTCCCACAGCTCTAATAAACTAGTCTTTTGTTGGGTCAGTTTTCTACTCATTACTTTCCTCCTTCCAGCTCCGACAGCTCTAATAAACCAGTCTTTTGTTGGGTCAGTTTTCTACTTGTTACTCTCTTCCTTCAAGTTCCGACTTCTTGTATCTTCCAAATCCAGCCAACACGGAACGACCGCAAGCAAAGCATCCGGTGAGTCCCCTCTCTCTCACACACACAGACACACCTAATGGAAGAAACTTTGCCCAAATTTTTGTGCCCTACTTTTCTTTGCCCTAATGTCTTTACCTAAACGGTCCAGTTGACATCTGCTTCTCCATAATGAGTCTTGTTTTTGTTTTTGTTGTAATTAATTTGATTTGTTTTGATTGATGTTACAAATTCATTTGTTGGGTCAGTTTTCTACTCGTTACTCTCCTCCTTCCAGCTCCCACAGCTCTAATAAACCAGTTTTTTGTTGGGTCAGTTTTCAATTCGTTACTCCCCTCCTTCCAGCTCCGACTGCTCTAATAAACCAGTTTTTTGTTGGGTCAGTTTTCAACTCGTTACTCTCCTCCTTCCAGCTCCGACAGCTCTAATAAACCAGTCTTTTATTGGGTCAGTTTTCTACTCGTTACTCTCCTCCTTCAAGTTTCGACTTCTTGTATCTTCTAAATCCAACCAACACGGAACGACCGCAAGCAAAGCATCCGATGAGTCCCCTCTTTCTCTCTCTCTCTCTCTCTCACACACACACACACACACACACACACCTAATGGAAGAAACTTTGCCCTAATTTTTGTGCCCTACTTTTCTTTGCCCTAACGTCTTTACAAAAACGGTCCAGTTCACATCTACTTCTCCATAATGAGTCTTGTTTTTGTTTTTGTTGTAATTAATTTGATTTGTTTTGATTGATGTTACAAATTCATTTGTTGGGTCAGTTTTCTACTTGTTACTCTCCTCCTTCCAGCTCCTACAACACTAATAAACCAGTCTTTTGTTGGGTCAGTTTTCTACTCGTTACTCTCCTCCTTCCAGCTTCGACAGCTCTAATAAACCAGCCTTTTGTTGGGTCAGTTTTCTACTCGTTACTCTCCTCCTTCAAGTTCTGACTTCTTGTATCTTCCAAATCCAGCCAACACGGAACGATCGCAAGCAAAGCATCCCGTGAGTCCCCCCCTCTCTCTCTCACACACACACACACACACACCTAATGGAAGAAACTTTGCCCTAATATTTGTGCCCTACTTTTCTTTGCCCTAATTTCTTTACCTAAGCGGTCCAGTTGACATCTACTTCACCATAATGAGTCTTGTTTTTGTTTTTGTTGTACTTAATTTGATTTGTTTTGATTGATGTTACAAATTTTTTTGTTGGGCCAGTTCTCTACTCGTTACTCTCCTCCTTCAAGTTCCGACTTCTTGTATCTTCCAAATCCAGCCAACACTTAACGACCGCAAGCAAAGCATCCGGTGAGACCCCTTTCTCTCTCTCTCTCTCTCTCTCTCTCTCTCTCTTTCTCTCTCTCTCACACACACACACAAACACACACCTAATGGAAGAAACTTTGCCCTAATTTTTGTGCCCTACTTTTCTTCGCCCTAATTTCTTTACCTAAACGGTCCAATTGACATCTACTTCTCCATAATGAGTCCTGTTTTTGTTTTTGTTGTAATTAATTTGATTTGTTTTGATTGATGTTACAAATTACTTTGTTGGGTCAGCTTTCTACACGTTACTCTCCTCCTTCTAGCTCCGACAGCTCTAATAAACAAGTCTTTTGTTGGGTCAGTTTTCTACTCATTACTCTCCTCCTTCCAGCTTCCACAGCTCTAATAAACCAGTCTTTTGTTGGGTCTGTTTTCTACTCGTTACTCTCCTCCTTCAAGTTCCGACTTCTTGTATCTTCCAAATCCAGCCAACACGGAACGATCGCAAGCAAAGCATCCCGTGAGTCCCCTCTCTCTCTCTCGCTCTCTCTCTCTCTCTCTCTCACACACACACACACACACACACACCTAATGGAAGAAACTTTGCCCTAATTTTTGTGCCCTACTTTTCTTTGCCCTAATGTCTTTACCTAAGCGGTCCAGTTGACATCTACTTCTCCATAATGAGTCTTGTTTTTATTTTTGTTGTAAGTAACTTGATTTGTTTTGATTGATGTTACAAATTCTTTTGTTGGGCCAGTTTTCTACTCGTTACTCTCATCCTTCCAGCTCCCACATCAAGTTCCGACTTCTTGTATCTTCCAAATCCTGCCAACACGGAACGACTGCAAGCAAAGCATCCGGTGAGTCCCCTCTCACACACACACACACACACACACACACCTAATGGAAGAAACTTTGCCCTAATTTTTGTGCCCTGCTTTTCTTTGCCCTAATTTCTTTATCTAAGCGGTCCAGTTGACATCTACTTCTCCATAATGAGTCTTGTTTTTGTTTTTGTTGTAATTAATTTGATTTGTTTTGATTGATGTTACAAATTCTTTTGTTGGGTCAGATTTCTACTCGTTACTCTCCTCCTTCCAGCTTCCACAGCTCTAATAAACCAGTATTTTGTTGGGTCAGTTTTCTACTCGTTACTCTTCTCCTTCCAGCTCCGACAGCTCTAATAAACCAGTCTTTTGTTGGGTCAGTTTTCTACTCGTTACTCTCCCCCTTCAAGTTCCGACTTGTTGTATCTTCCAAATTCAGCCAACACGGAACGACCGCAAGCAAAGCATCCGGTGAGTCCCCTCTCTCTCTCTCTCTGTCTCTCTCTCACACACACATACACACACACACACACCTAATGGAAGAAACTTTGCCCTAATTTTTGTGCCCAACTTTTCTTTGCCCTAATTTCTTTACCTAAGCGGTCCAGTTGACATTTACTTCTCTATAATGAGTCTTGTTTTTGTTTTTGTTGTAATTAATTTGATTTGTTTTGATTGATGTGACAAATTCTTTTGTTGGGTGAGTTTTCTACTCGTTACTCTCCTCCTTCCAGCTCCCACAGCTCTAATAAACCAGTCTTTTGTTGGGTAAGTTTTCTACTCATTACCCTCCTCCTTCCAGCTTCGACAGCTCTAATAAACCAGTCTTTTGTTGGGTTAGTTTTCAACTCGTTACTCTCCTCCTTCAAGTTCTATGTTCTTGTATCGTCTAAATCCAGCCAACACGGAACGACCGCAAGCAAAGCATCCGGTGAGTCCTCTCTCTCTCACACACACACACACACACACACACACACACACACACTCATAATAGAAGAAACTTTGCCCTAATTTTTGTGCCCTACTTTTCTTTGCCCTAATGTCTTTACCTAAGCGGTCCAGTTGACATCTACTTCTCCATAATGAGTCTTGTTTTTGTTTTTGTTGTAACTAATTTGATTTGTTTTGATTGATGTCAGAAATTCTTTTGTTGGGTCAGTTTTCTACTCGTTACTCTGCTCCTTGAAGCTTCCACAGCTCTAATAAACCAGTCTTTTGTTGGGTCAATTTTCTACTCGTTACCCTCCTCCTTCAAGTTCTGACTTCTTGTATCTTCCAAATCCAGCCAACACGGAACGACCGCAAGCAAAGCATCTGGTGAGTCCCCTCTCTCTCTCTCTCTCTCTCTCTCTCTCTCTCTCTCACACACACACACACACACACACACATACACACCTAATGGAAGAAACTTTGCCCTAATTTTTGTGTCCTACTTTTCTTTGCCGTAATGTCTTTACCTAAGCAGTCCAGTTGACATCTACTTCTCCGTAATGAGTCTTGTTTTTGTTTTTGTTGTAATTAATTTGATTTGTTTTGATTGATGTTACAAATTCTTTTGTTGGGTCTGTTTTCTACTCGTTACTCTCCTCCTTTCTACTCGTTACTCTCCTCCTTCCAGCTCCGACAGCTCTAATAAACCTGTCTTTTGTTGGGTCAGTTTTCTACTCGTTATTCTCCTCCTTCAAGTTTAGACTTCTTGTATCTTCCAAATCCAGCCAACACGGAACGACTGCAAGCAAAGCATCCGGTGAGTCCTCTCTCTCTCTCTCTCTCTCTCTCTCACTCTCACACACACACACACACACTCCTAATGGAAGAAACTTTGCCCTAATTTTTGTGGCCTACTTTTCTTTGCCCTAATTTCTTTACCTAAGCCGTCCAGTTGACATCTACTTCTCCATAATATGTCTTGTTTTTGTTTTTCTTGTAGTTAATTTGATTTGTTTTGATTGATGTTACAAATTCTTTTGTTGGGTAAGTTTTCTACTCGTTACTCTCCTTCTTCCAGCTCCCACAGCTCTAATAAACCAGTCTTTTGTTGGGTCAGTTTTCTACTCGTTACTCTCCTCCTTCCAGCTCCGACAGCTCTAATAAACCTGTCTTTTGTTGGGTCAGTTTTCTACTCGTTATTCTCCTCCTTCAAGTTTAGACTTCTTGTATCTTCCAAATCCAGCCAACACGGAACGACTGCAAGCAAAGCATCCGGTGAGTCCCCTCTCTCTCTCTCTCTCACACACACACACAAACACACACACACACACACACACACCTAATGGAAGAAACTTTGCCCTAATTTTTGTGCCCTACTTTTCTTTGCCCTAATTTCTTTACCTAAGCGGTCCAGTTGACATCTACTTCTCCATAATGAGTGTTGTTTTTGTTTTTGTTGTAATTAATTTGATTTGTTTTGATTGATGTTAAAAATTCTTTTGTTGGGTCAGTTTTCTACTTGTTACTCTCCTCCTTCCAGCTCCCACAGCTCTAATAAACCAGTCTTTTGTTGGGTTAGTTTTGTACTTGTTACTCTCCTCCTTCCAGCTCCGACAGCTCTAATAAACCAGTCTTTTGTTGGGTCAGTTTTCTACTCGTTACTCTCCTTCTTCAAGTTCCAACTTCTTGTATCTTCCAAATCCGGCCAACAGAGAACGACCGCAAGCAAAGCATCCGGCGAGTCCCCCCTCTCTCACACACACACACACACACACACACACACACACTCACACACCTAATGGAATAAACTTTGCCCTAATTTTTGTGCCCTACTTTTCTTTGCCCTAATGTCTTTACCTAAGCGGTCCAGTTGACATCTACTTCTCCATAATTAGTCTTATTTTTGTTTTTGTTGTAATTAATTTGATTTGTTTTGATTGATGTTACAAATTTTTTGTTGGGTCAGTTTTCAACTCGTTACTCTCCTCCTTCCAGCTCCCACAGCTCTAATAAACCAGTCTTTTGTTGGGTCAGTTTTCTACTCGTTACTCTCCTTCTTCCAGCTCCCACAGCTCTAATAAACCAGTCTTTTGTTGGGTCAGTTTTCTACTCGTTACTCTCCTTCTTCAAGTTCCAACTTCTTGTATCTTCCAAATCCAGCCAACACGTGTAACAAGCCCGCGGGGGACCTCGCTACAGTTCGAACTCGATTTGTATCACGGTTCTTAATCTGAACCACAGAGTCCAAATCCGACAAATCGTTTTGAGAAAATAGATTTTTGAAAGAAGTGCCAAACATGGACTGCTTTGCCAGATACAAAGTCGCCACCTAAATATTTTATTTTGGAAAATTTAGGAAACCCTGACTCGTTGCCTAAGGCCACGTGTCCGTCATCACCAAAGTTGCCTCGGCTCGGGAACTTAGTGCGATTGGGAAGGTCACTATGAATACCCCTCTCTAGATCAAAGATCGGCCTCTACTAACCATGATATCTTATTTTGAAAACGTTATGTGTTCTTATTCCGATTAATTAGCTAGAATTACTATGTGATGCGCACAGCAAAACAAGTATAGACTAGATCGCCTAATTTGGAACAAAGCATTGCATATCCGTTTGTTTGGAAATGTTTTGAATTTTGCTACTCGTAAATGGGCTAAAATACGGACTTCAATGAATTATCCCAATCCAAGTAATCCAACCTGCACCCACAGACATTCAGGCAGTTATATCAACTAAGCATTTAGCCACATGGTAAGCATGCTGTCATGTTAACATTCACACTCATGCGAGATGCTAAAGCATAAATACTTACATCGTACTCCGTACCAAAACAGAAATCAGTTACAAATCAATGCATGATCCTAACTATACAGAAATGCCTAATGCAACACATGCAAAATGCAACTATAGCAAGCTCGGCTATTCTAAACATGGCATGTGAAATGCTACAGCTAACACATATTCAATTTGAAATTGAAATTCAAATGCAGTTAGTATGATGCGCCGAGCCCGGTGCATGCAAAACAGATGAATGAATGCAAACATGCGATCATACTGTATGCTAATTGAAATATGCCATAATCTAACCATCATAAGTAGTTAAATAAAATGGAGAAAGAAAGGGGATTGGAAGACATGCACACACGCACGCACCTTTATTACAACAATTGGCCCTCACTCGGAGGTCAGAAGAATATCTGATCCCAAATAAATACAATCCGAATAAATAATACAAAATCCTAATTAATTAACAAATTAATCTAGGAAAACAATAAATTGGCATGCAAGCCAGGGACCGCCTCAGCTCTGATCCAGATGATGAATGATGCATATTCAGGTTGCCTTCTTGCGGAAATCCTGCGATGCGAATTAGCCTCTGTTTGCAATTGTTCTTGGAATGCGTGC
Organism: Camellia lanceoleosa; assembly: GCA_025200525.1. Lineage (NCBI taxonomy): Eukaryota > Viridiplantae > Streptophyta > Magnoliopsida > Ericales > Theaceae > Camellia > Camellia lanceoleosa. The sequence goes on from CM045763.1 coordinate 174,232,663, forward strand.
CAAGCTCAGGAAAATTTGGCGATTCTTGATTTCTTTGCAACAGAGAGCAACAAAGGGCATGGCAAAGTATTTTCACACATGTATGCATGACTACTCTTCAGAGAGTGTAGTCCTCGATCCTTGTGCCACCAATCACGCATATCGATGCATGATGGCTGAGGAGTCAAATTGCATGACTCGATGTGAAATGAATGCATATGTAAAGCAAGTAAAGCCTAGAACTCTATCATGAATCACCAAGAGCTTGGCGGCAGAATTGAGATGCATCCCATCACTTGAAGTATGAAATACCCCTCGTTTCCCGTGCTCGGATTAACGTTTAACCCGAACAATGCAACATATAAGCATGGCAAACATGCAATATGGACTAAGTATGCAAACATGCAACTAAACCAAACATGCGACAAGCATATGAACATAATGTGAGGCGGCAACCTTGGATAATCATGGCAAAATGTAATGTGAACATGCGAGCATACGAGGCATGTAAAGCTAAGCAAGTATGCAATGACATATTATGTGTAACAAGCATGCGACAACATGGTAAAATGGGCTTACACCAACATGGACAGCTCTCAACTAAGTCTAAATTAGTAGCCATTAGATGAAAATGAGACACTCGAAATGCGTGCGCACATGCACGCAAACCGATGACCGAACCTAAGGCACGAATGCCACTCTACCGAAGCATGGTAAGGCATGGAACATGGTATGCAAACATGCAAATTTCAGCACTCAAACATGATGCTAAACAGCCCCGAAACATGGCAACATGGCACCTGATGCATGAGATGAACCCCGAAATGCAACACTAGGCACATAGAATGACTTACAGCTATACAAAGCATGCATTATTGGACTACGAAGTCTAAAGATGGAACCAAGATAGTCCCAAAACATGGACTTTTCCAGTTTAAAACAAGGCCAAAAAGTGCTAACAAGATGGACTAAATTAGCATGCGAATTTGACTGGCAAACATGGTTTACATGGAAAATATATGATGCAAGTGAGAACTCATCAAACCAGCAAAAATCAGTGAATAAACCATGTGAAAATATGCCCAAATAACCATGGAAATGCATCCAATGCATACCAAAATGAGGGGCTCCTTTAGAGGGCAATGCAAGGAGTTATTAGGCACATACAAGATAGACAAGTGGCATGACATATACAACTCTAAAAATCAAATATGGTAGTCCTAAAACTCACAAAATTGGCCTCAAAATCAATCAACAAAGCATGCAAGATGGGGCCCTTTAGAAGACCAAAATGGCCATCAAGCAAGTCAAGGTGAGAGGGGGTCACCCCCCTCTGATTTGGAGGCTGAAACAGAGTCTTAGCCACTGAAAATCCTTTGGATTTGGTGACTAGAAAACCAAACAAGGCATGCAACAATAAGCTTAGGCTTAAGGCTCAAAACAAGAGGCAACTAAGCATACTAGATAGCATATGACCTCGAGATAAGAAAATGCCCTTAATCAAACATGGAGGGCCTCAAAAAAACTTTTTACAGTTTACAACATGCTTCAAAATGAACACAAATAGGGCTAATCTATCATGCAAAAATGGCCCTAAAAGTGAGAATAGAGACAAAGCGCGATGGCAGGCCCCAAATAGTAGAGCCCTTCAACAAAGTTGAAGAGGGGCTCAAAATAAGCCACTTTACAGTTTACATCAAAGCTCAAAAGCAGTTCATAAATAAGCCTAAAATACTATGCAAAAATAGGCCTAAAAAGAAAGTTAAATAGGCAAGTGATGGAAGGAGGTCTCAAATAGAGAAAGACCCTTGATCAAACATGAAAAGGGACTCAAAATATGATTATTTGCAGTTAGGGTCGAAGCCCAAAAATGCTTGCAAGCAAGGCTTCTAAATGAAACAAAAAAAGGCTAGTTTAGGGAAAAAGTGTACTTACCCTTGAAGAACAAGTCTTTAGCAGCCTTTTGGTCCAAAAATCTGAGCTTCTAGCCTCTGAAGATCAGCCTCAAGGTGCTTGAATGGAGGATGGAGGTCTTGTGCTATGAGGTGTAGTGCAAAAATGCAAAGAAATCCAACTTCCAAGCCCTAACCACAAGCAATATAGAGAGAGATGGATTTTTGCCCTCCAAAATCTCAGAACCTGGTGTAAGGAAGAAGCCCCTTGCTTATATAGAGCAATGCAAGGCTAAAGCTTCTTGAACAAGCTTCCAAAGGCTTTGATCCCTCCATACACGTGTATGGAGAGCAGATATGAGGAATCCAATTTGGTACAAAATATCTGCCGGAAACTATTTGAAAGAAGTGCGGCCATCGGCAATGGCGGCGATTGCCTGATGGCAGCGATGGCTCACAGTGCTCATTGGCGAGGGCAAAGCCATAATATGATGCCATGCCTATGGCCGGCGATGCACTAGGAGGCCACTCGACAGGACCTAGTCGGGGTCCAAAATGAAGCGAAAGGATCTGAGGTCAGAAACTTCGAGCCGGTGGCGTTCGCCGCATGACAGTCAGGCGAAACAATCGAACCGAGTTGTTGGGTGTACCTACAAGCACAACTAAGTCTTGAGGGCGGTCAAAAATGGGGTGTCTCTGATTGCCCCTCTTTGTGAGAACTCAAAAGTCATAACTATGAGAGTGAATGTCAAAGCCTAAAGGCGACCCATTTTGACAAGGCCGAAGACTCAGATAAACAATCAGTATAAGCATGCAGAGATGCGCCCGAAAGCTGGGGCAAAATGCAAATGATATGCAAGATGCAAAATTTTGATTATTGGACTTATCGCTCTGTGGCTTTGTTTGTAATTGGACTTACACGCCATGGCCGGTTTGACAAGTAAAGTGCACAAAAGCAGTCACGATGAGCAAAATAAGCGTGAGTGTAAAGCGCACAAAAGCAGTCGTTCGCCAAAATAAGCGAATGAGATGTAATGCAAAATGCAATGAGATCGCAAAATAAGCGCGAATGAAATGTAATGCACAAAGGCGGTCGATCGCCAAAATAAGCGCGATGCGTTTAGACAACGCGAATGCACAAGATAGTGCGATCGCGAGAATAGGGCAATGCGTTTAGACAAGCGAATGCACAAGGCAGGCGATTGATTTGAAAGGCACTAAGCGGTCGATACACTAAGCGGCGTGAGTGATATGCAATGCACAAGATAGTGCGAGTGAGATACAAAGTGTAAGTGCACAAAAGCGGTCACGATCAAAATAAGCGCGAATGAGATGTGATCGCCAAGGCGGTAGCGATCGCCAAAATAGCATGATTGAATGCATGCAAAATGCAATGAGGCGTGCAAAATAAGCGCGATTGAATGCATGCAAAATGCAATGAGGCGCGCCAAAATAAGCGCGATTGAATGCATGCAAAATGCAATGAGATCGCAAAATAAGCGCGATTGAATGCATACAAAATGCAATGAGATAGGGTCGCAAAGGCGGTATAATGCAAGTTCAAAGCAAAAGATACAAGCATTTTCCTTTATGCAAGATGAGAGTATGTAATGAAATGCAGGATAGTGTGATCGCCAAGAAAAGCGAGTGCACAAGGCGGTCGCGATCGCTAAGCGGTCGCGATGCGTTAAACAATGCGAGTGCACAAGACAGTGCGATGCGCTAAATAGCGCGAGTGCACAAGACAGTGCAAATGCACAAGATAGTGCAATGCGCCAAATAGCGCGATGCGTTAAACAACGCGAGTGCACAAGATAGTGCGATGCCTGAATGCTACGATAGTAAAGATGTAACAGGGTGGCAAACCCTAACCATGCCGGAACCAAGAGAGACAGAAAAACAACCACACAGGCACGTATACAACGCAACCCGAGATAAATTCCAAACACGCTGAAATCGCGTAAGGAACGGGACACTCAAACTATGCTGAAATCGTGAAAGGAGGTCCGACAAACCGCCTAGCGCGTTTACAACGCAACCTGGGATAAATTCCAAACACGCTGAAATCGCGTAAGGAACGGGACACTCAAACCACGCTGAAATCGTGAGAGGAGGTCCAACAAACCGCCTAGCGCGTCTACAACGCAACACAGGATAAATTCAAACATCTTTGAAATCGCGTAAGGAACGGGACACTCAAACCACTTATTTGAAATCGTGAGAGGAGGTCCAACAAACCGCCAATGGCGTCTACGCATAACACAGGATAAATTCCAAACACGCTGAAGTCAGCGTAAGGCAGGACACTCAAACCACTATTTGAAATTGTGAGAGGAGGTCCAACAAACCGCCAGTAGCGTCTACGCAACACAGGATAAATTCCAAACACGTTGAAGTCGCGTGAGGAGCGAGACACTCAAACCACGTTGAAATCGTAAGAGGAGGTCCAACAAACCGCCCGGTAGCGTCTACAACGCAACACAGGATAAATTCCAAACACTGTTGAAGTCGCGTAAGAGCAGGACACTCAAACCACATTTGAAATCATGAGAGGAGGTCCAACAAACTGCCCAGCGCGTCTATAACGCAACCTGGGATAAATTCCAAACACGCTGAAGTCGTGTAAGGAATGGGACACAAAGAGAAACATAGGGACATATCGGCTATTAGGAAGGTGAAAGCATTGGAGCGTATTCGAATGCTCTAAGCCAAAGGAGGAGAAACAAAGGGAGACAACCGGATTCCAAAGAAGAGGAGACATAGGGCGTATCCAGTGTCTCGGAATGGTGTGAGCATTGGAATGTATTCCGAATGCTTTTAACCAAAGAAGAAGAAACATAGGGACATGTCCCGGTGTTTCAGAAAGATAATGAGACATAAAGACGCATCCCCGTGTCTCTGAATGGTGTGAGCATCGGAACGTATTCCAAATGCTTTTGACCAGAAGAAGAAACATAGGGACATGTCGATGTTTGAAAGATGCATGCATAATAATGCAAAAAAAGGGATGCAAAACAATGCAACCTAAGCGTAACGTATAATAATGCGAGAGGGATGCAAAACAATGCAACCTAAGCGTAACGCATAACAATGCGAGAGGGATAAGAGAAAAAGCTTCTCAACGTAGCACACGTGAGAGAAGAAAGAGAAAAATCTCTCAGCGTAGCACACACAAGAGATGAAAAACAAACCTCTTAGCGTAGTACACGCGAGAGAGAAAAAAAGAAGAATCTCTCAGCGTATCACACGCCAGAGAAGAAAGATATCGAGCAGCGTGCGGTAGCGTGAGGAGAAGGGTAGGTCCAAAATACATGCCAAATGCAAGAGGGGAAAGGTATTAGTCAAACTGAACCGAAACTTACCTGAATGAACAGTACATACAATACCGTGCATGAACGAGAAAGGGTCTTGACAGGTAGCATGCAATACAATGCAATGATGTGTAAGGAATGCAATGAACAAACCTAGCGGTGCTTTAGAAAGCACCTCATGGGGTGAGTGGCGACGAACCGCTCTACTCTGATGGGGAACGGTAACCAGGGAGAGCACATCTAGTTGTCATTTTGGCTTGAGACAGTCAACACAGCATTCTGCTTACTCTGAACACACTGCTCATACAGCACACTGTTCATTCTGGCTTCTGAACACATGACCCATAACACTATACTCTGTTTAGGTTGGCACATAGCTCATATAGTATACTGTTCATTCTGAACATTCTACCTATAACAACCACTGTTTATTCTGAACTTCATGACCTATTAGAAGATTGTTCATTCGAACTCACGACCCATAACTATACATTACATTTATATAGCACACAACGATTTTGGGCATCTGACCTATTACGAATACTACTCATTACGAACTCATAGCCCATAACACACGATGGTGGTTTATTTTGAAAAGCTTATTTGGATGGGAAGATGGAATTCTGAGTCTAAACAAACTCAGATGTTCCGAACTTTCCTTATTTTCTTTTGCATCGCAATCCGGAACCTGAAAGCTTCAGGTAGGTCCAGGTTTTACCGTTCACACATAACCTGGGTTGAACCCTGTAGTTTTGTGAAAGAACAAATACTGTTTTGCGCAAATGTAGAGAATGGCACAGCACTCTGAGCACAAAACGATTTTATTTTTGAATTTGAAAATGAATTCTTAACCGGGTACTGAGCCTATGACTGAACACAAGAAAAAAAGACTCAACCACGGAAAACAAAAGGTAAACAACCTAGACACATCGAGACACGCTTGGAACCGACTCAAAACAAGAGTTGAGGTAAACAAAACAAAACAAAAGACACAACATACAGACGTGTTACAAAGACGAGAGACCTCAGATCACGAGGAGCCGATTTCTTCGGGTATGTTTCCCACCCTTTCTAATTTGTGATTCTCACATCACTCGGCCCTCAAGCTCGGTTTTTCTCTCAAAACCCTTTTCCTTACTTTTCTTTCAACTTACACCTCTCTATTCTTTAATCTCTCATTTTTTTATCCCTCCCCTGGGTGGTTGATGGATAAACAGAAAGTTGTGGGCTCTTGCCGTTAGCATTCCGCTAGACTCTTCTTTTCGTTCACAACAGTGAGTTTCTTCCACAGAGGGGCCGCGCTACAATTGAGTGTGTAGCAAATCTGCAGCTGACATCGGTTGACGATGCTCTACTGGGGAGTTTGGACATGATCGGATCTGTCCAGATGAGGGAGTGGAATATCTTGTCCCATTAGGTTCGTTAGCCGCGCGGCTTGATACCTCGTTGCTTGGAGGATGAGAGAGCTTTCAGCCCTTTTGTGGTCAGCTTCAGTGGTGCCCTTTTCCTGGCAAATAGAGTGCCCTTTCTGGGAAGGATGTTGACAATAGGGAAAAGACAGAACACCTGACTCAAATGTGCCCCTAGTTCATCATTTTGACCATTTTTTGTTTTGGCTTTCTACTAAAACAGTTTTGACCAACATGAGAGTTAGATTAACATGCTTATTCGATTTTCTGATTTAAAATCATGCAAGTCAGGCTATAAGCACTGAAAATTTTCCTTTTTTGGGTCCAAGAGAAATGGTCCGGTTTTGGAAAATGAAATAGTTTTCGAGAAAATAGTCAACCTCCGTAAAAATTTTCAAAAACTATTTTTGCAAATGGCCAGCGCTAAACGAGCACGAAACTTACCCTCGAGATACGCAACCTTGGATCTGAGGCAATGGAAAATTGCCCCTGGCTTGGAAGGAGTGGATGGCGACGGAAAGTTGCCCCTGGTTTGAACGGTGACTCATGGCAACTCATGGTAACAGAAAGTTGCCCCTTGTTTGGACGATGCCGCAGCATGCTGAAAACCAGTCTTCACCGGTGATGATTGCAAACGAACTCTCGGATGCAGAGAAGACGGAGATGGCAAAACCAATATATGGACACAGTCACTTCGAAAGTGTTGGGGGTTGGACTTCAGGATGAAGTTGCCTACGTAGTTCCGGTTGTCATAACCGAACTATCAGATTCAGAGAGGGCAGGGATAATCAAAACCATTTACAATGGACTAAACTGCTTTTGAAAGCGTTGGGGGCTGGACTTCAGGATGAAGTTGCCTACGTATCCCAAACATGGGAATCAAGCCTTACGTAGTTCGGGTTAAGGTACACTCAGGTATTTAACCTTCACTTTTTAGAGTCTAACTTTTGCCAAGGCGCCTGTTGCGAGTTTTCGACCTTGCGAGCTTTGTTTTTCTCCTTTTTTTTTTTTTTTTTTTTTCAATTGTTTTCATTTCTTTTCATTTTTTCTTTGCATTTTTTTTTTGTTCTTTGCATTTTTGATTTTCTTTCTTTTTTCTCTTTCTTCTTTTTCTTGCTCTAACTTTTGCCTGGGTCGCCCTTTCGGGTTTTCGGCCCAGCGAGCCTCTCAAAGGGTAAAAGTGTTAGAAGTCCATGCTAAATGGTTTTAGGGTTTTGAAGTCATCCGTATCCAAGAGAGTGGCTGTTGTCTTGATTTGCAGAAGGATCCCTCTCCGGCTCTTCGAGCACATCTGACATTTTTGCCCCTAGTTCGGGGGGCTTCTATCCTAGCTTCACAAGCTTCTTTTGATGACATCTGATCTTCTTGATCTGACTTTGGTGCCTCTTGTTAGATTTGCTTCAAATCTGGCCATACAGGCCTTACATGGTGGTTGACCGTTGAACATTCTGAATTCAAGTTCATGGTTTACAAGTGAGGAGTCGAGTTTCGCGACTGAGAGCGATCCTAAGCTGCACAATCTCAAGAGCGATTCCACACAGGTCTTCGCAGGACTGCACAAAACATTTTGTTTTTGAAAGTTTTTTTTTTAAAGGCGACAAATCGCCCGCGCTGAAGATAGTGTGGAACCAATCTGAATCAAGCCAGGGTCCTTCTCAGTACTCACGCTAACAAGCATGATTTCATTCATTAAGGGCTTAGCACGCCTCTCTTTCTCTCCATTGATCAAATTTTTGCAAAACCCGAGGAATTCCTTCCTCTTCGTTTTCATCACCACAGTGTTAGAAAAAGTTTTGAAAAACTTAGGTCAATGTAATAATCTCAGAGCACAAAAGAGCAGGTGGAATGCGCTGCCGTTTCATTCCAATCCTTTGGCACAACTAACCCAAAATAGCAATAAGTACGGAAACATGATAGCCGCAGCTGTTTCATTCAGATTTCCTGGTTGCAACTGGCTCCATAGCTGAGACAGACTCAAAAAGAAAGCAAAATGAGTAATTACAAAACAAAACGATGTTCGAGGCAACAACCCCGGAATCACCTAACATTCTATACAAAGGGGACTGACTTGCTACAACAGGACAGACCCTTAAGCAAAAAGGACTGACTCAAGACAATGAGACAGACTCAAAACAAAAAAAAAGACTGACTCGATACTTAAGCCAGAATTTACAAAATTAGCAATCACAGATGCTCAAAAATACATGCCAGACGCCACATCCAAAAAACGCCGTGGGTTGCCCACAGATGGCTCACTCCTCGATCACATACTCGCAGTATCCTCAAAATCCAGGAACTCTGTAGTGACTGACTTGGCCGAAAAAAGGCGGGAGAATGACCTTATCGTCAATCAAATCTTACACTTCGTGACGAAGGTGAAAACAACTGTCGGTGCTGTGACCGGTTTGCTGGTGGTACGCGCAGTTCAAAGTAGCATCGTGTTTGGCTGGAAGGGGATTCGGGAGAGGCTGCGGTTCGAGGGATGTAAGATTAGAGATGGAAATTTAAACCCGGCTCGATGGGGACCCAACCCCTCGACCCCGATTAACACGGTGTTTCCCCGAAAAATATCCCCGATGGGCAGGGGACGGTATTCAAAAAAAAATCCCCGATCATTTTCGGGCCGGGGACGGTGATAAGCTTTTCCTCCCCGGCCCCGGCCCGACTCACCGGCCCGTTCCCAGCTCCCTCACCCTCTCATTTCAGATCTAATTTCACCTAATATATTGTAGTCATCTAATATAATATCATATTATATCTACTCATCTATATTATATGTACTCACCTATATTATATAATATTATATGTACTTATATGTCTCTCTCATTTCAGATCATTTCAGATCTCATAACCAAAACACGCCTCTCATCTCATCTCTCACATTTCAGATCCTCTCATCTCATCTCTCTCTCATCTCAGATCCTCTCCTCTCTTGCTCCGCCGCTGTCTCTCGTCTCTCCGCCGCTTGCTCTCAAACTCGTTGCACCAGACCACCGCAACCAAAGTCTCCGTCTCTCCGTCGCTTTGACAGCTCCACCGCCATGGTCACTCTCTCAAGCTCGCCGCCTGTCACCGATCAAGATCTCTCTTCTCTCCCTGTGTGTCTGTGTGGTGATGATGATGATGATGGTGACTCAGATCTTTCTGCAGATGTGTGTGTGTGTGTGTGAATCTGTCTGCAGATGTGTGTGTGTGTGTGTTTGTGTGTGTGTGATATGATGATGATAATGTGACGACTCAGATCTCAGATGTGTGTGTGATGACGACAACGACTCACTGTCGGGGATTTTACGTCGGAAACCCGATCCCGTTAGGGACGAGGTGGGGAGTGAGGGTTCCGTCGAGGATCGGGGACGGGGAGTTCCATACTTTCGGGGATCGGGGACGGGGAGGGCGATCCCCGGCCCCGCCCCGCCCCGTTGCCATTCCTATGTAAGATGCCCCTTTTTAGCCAAAATTAGAAGTGCCCTAGACAAAGGCATGTAGAGGGGATGAAAGACTCTGCGCCCTTGAGGCAGATACTTTGAAGTCTGGGGATTCTCGCTAGACGCACTAGCAAAAGGGTCGACAGGTACGGCCTTGGATTTCTGGTCTTTTGTAGGTGCGGAGTTACGAGTTGGATAAATTGTTCTGGCATGACGGGACCTGTCCCGGTTTTTTACCTGGCTTGAACTGCCTGTGGCTGGAGTAGGGAAAACATCATCCACGATCTTGGTTGCGACCACGAACACCTGTTGTTTACTCATCCCCCCGGCTTTCGAAGCCTCGACTGCCCACAGCAGTCGTTCAATGGGATCAGTGTTTGCCTTCATTTTGTTCTTACCTCTGGCCTCAGCCTGATCAAGGATTTGGGTTGGTGATGATACGTCATTGTTATAGTTGAAGGCCATCTCCGGTTGGCTAAGCTCGATCACAATCCGTCCAATAGCGGGGGTTCCTGTGGTACAAGACTTTCGGCATATGGCGCAGCTGGTGGCAAAGTTGACATTCCGTAGGCGAGATCTGCCACGGACCTCTGGAGGTCACCTATCATCCCCATCAACTCGAATGTGGTGGGCTCACGAACCTGGTACAACTGGGGGATCCAGGCTGGGTGCGCCGCAGGCGACCTGGGTGGATGCGGTACATCAACGTTGGTCTCACTTTGCAGAGTGATTCCTCGATCTAACGTGGCTGCCATAACCACGATCTCTTCTGAATTCTGCGTCATGCTAGGTCCGCTGTGCTGAACGGTGACTGATCAGATACTTGTCTTACCTCAGCAAAGGGGGAACACTGACTATTCTGTATCAACTCTCCTGAACCCCCCCTTGCAAGAAAAAAAATGAGTAGCATGTCAGCCCAAACGGATCAAACACAGGTGTAGTCGAACAACTATACTCTACTACTGACCACTGTTCCCCCAAATCACTGCCCCAAAACACTGAATCGGATACCTGCAGATATAACTGATCCTCAAAACACTGATACTGGTGCCCTCAGGCCTGATGCCCAAACTTGACAAACTGATATGGGCGTTCCCTGTAGAGATACTCTCTAAAAGCACATAGCAAGCAAGTGAGAGCCAATACACCCCTATGTTGGGTAGGGTTTTCCTGTCCTATTTTGTCAGGAGCTAGAGTTTCACTACGCACGTAGCGGTTTCAAACAACCTATCGGGTAAGCAACCTGTCCTAGTTTGGAATGGTCACTATGGATCCGAATATGCACTAGGTCGAATGGTCAAAAAGGGTGCCCCGGTAAAACCGGGGTTTGTGTTCCCATATCTTGGCGAGAGCACAAGTCGACCTTATGGTCATGCCTTGACAAGACAAGCCTCCGGCAAACCGTTTAGGAATAGCAGATGGCAAACACGGTGTCCTAGGCGCACCAATGCAAATGTAATACAAAGAAACACATAAGTGTAGTCAAAACATGATCTCATGAGTTCGAGTCAAGTTCTCTAACTCCCTAGCGGAGTCGCCAGAAACTGTAACAAGCCAGCGGGGGACCTCGCTACAGTTCGGACTCGATTTGTGTCACGGTTCTTAATCTGAACCAAAGAATCCAAATCCGGCAAATCGTTTTGAGAAAACAGATTTTTGAAAGAAGTGCCAAACATGGACTGCTTTGCCAGATACAGAGTCGCCACCTAAATATTTTATTTTGGGAAATTTAGGAAACCCTGACTCGTTGCCTAGGGCCACTTGTCCATCATCACCAAAGTTGCCTCGACTCGGAAACTTGGGTACGATTGGGGAAGGTTAGCTATGAGCACCCCCTCTCGCCCGATCAAAGATCGGCCTCTACTAACCATGATATCTGATTTTGAAAACGTTATGTGTTCTTATTCCGATTAATTAGCTAGAATTACTATGTGATGCGCACAGCAAAACAAGTATAGACTAGATCGCCTAATTTGGAACAAAGCATTGCATATCCGTTTGTTTGGAAATGTTTTGAATTTTGCTACTCGTAAATAGGCTAAAATACGGACTTCAATGAATTATCCCAATCCAAGTAATCCAACCTGCACCCACAGGAATTCAAGCAGTTATATCAACTAAGCATTTAGCCACATGGTAAGCATGCTGTCATGTTAACATTCACACTCATGCGAGATGCTAAAGCATAAATACTTACATCGTACTCCGTGCCAAAATAGAAATCAGTTAGAAATCAATGCATGATCCTAACTATACAGAAATGCCTAATGCAACACATACAAAATGCAACTATAGCAAGCTCGGCTATTCTAAACATGGCATGTGAAATGCTACAGCTAACACATATTCAATTTGAAATTGAAATTTAAATGCAGTTAGTATGATGCGCCGAGCCCGGTGCATGCAAAACAGATGAATGAATGCAAACATGTGATCATACTGTATGCTAATTGAAATATGCCCTAATCTAACCATCATAAGCAGTTAAATAAAAGGGAGAAAGAAAGGGGATTGGAAGACATGCACACACGCACGCACCTTTATTACAACAATTGGCCCTCACTCGGAGGGTCCGAAAGAATAATACAGTCCCAAATAAATACAGTCCGAATAAATAATACAAAATCCTAATTAGTTAACAAATTAATCTAGGAAAACAATAAATTGGCATGCAAGCCAAGGACCGCCTCAGCTCTGATCCAGATGATGAATGATGCATATTCAGGTTGCCTTGCGCGGAAATCCACTGCGATGCCCGAATTAGCCTCTATTTGCAATTGTTCTTGGAATGCGTGCCAAGCTCCGGAAGGCTACTGATTCTTGATTTACTGCAACAGAGAGCAACAAAGGGGCATGGCAAAGTATTTTCACACATGTATGCATGACTACTCTTCAGAGAGTGTAGTCCTCGATCCCCGTGCCACCAATCACGCATATCGATGCATGATGGCTGAGGAGTCGAATTGCATGACTCGATGTGAAATGAATGCACATGTAAAGCGAGTAAAGCCTAGAACTCTATCATGAATCATCAAGAGCTTCGGCGACCGAGAATTGAGACTCATCCCATCACTTGAAGTATGAAATGCCCCTCGTTTCCCGTGCTCGGATTAACGTTTAACCCGAACAATGCAACATATAAGCATGGCAAACATGCAATATGGACTAAGTATGCAAACATGCAACTAAACCAAACATGCGACAAGCATATGAACATAATGTGAGGTGACAACCTTGGATAATCATGGCAAAATGCAATGTGAACATGCGAGCATGCGAGGCATGTAAAGCTAAGCAAGTATGCAATGACATATTATGTGTAACAAGCATGCGACAACATGGTAAAATGGGCTTACACCAACATGGACAGCTCTCAACTAAGTCTAAATTAGTAGCCATTAGATGAAAATGAGACACTCGAAATGCGTGCGCACATGCACGCAAACCGAGGACTGAACCTAAGGCACGAATGCCACTCTACCAGAGCATGGTAAGGCATGGAACATGGTATGCAAACATGCAAATTTCAGCACTCAAACATGATGCTAAATAGCCCCGAAACATGGCAACATGGCACCCGATGCATGAGATGAACCCCGAAATGCAACACTAGGCACATAGAATGACTTACAGCTATACAAAGCATGCATTATTGGACTACGAAGTCTAAAGACGGAACCAAGACAGTCCCAAAACATGGACTTTTCCAGTTTAAAGCAAGGCCAAAAAGTGCTAACAAGATGGACTAAATTAGCATGCGAATTTGACTAGCAAACATGATTTACATGGCAAATATATGATGCAAGTGAGAACTCATCAAACCAGAAAAAATTAGTGAATAAACCATGTGAAAATAGGCCCAAATAACCATGGAAATGTAGCCAATGCATACCAAAATGAGGGGCTCCTTTAGAGGGCCATGCAAGGAGTTATTAGGCATATACAAGATAAACAAGTGGCATGACATATACAACTCTGAAAATCAAATATGGTAGTCCTAAAACTCACAAAATTGGCCCCAAAATCAGTCAACAAAGCATGAAAGATGGGTGCCCTTTAGAAGACCAAAATGGCCATCAAGCAAGTCAAGGTGAGAGGAGGTCACCCCACTCTGATTTGGAGGCTCAAACAGGGTCTTAGCCACTGAAAATCCACTGGATTTCAGTGACTAGAAGGCCAAACAAGGCATGCAACAATAGCTTAGGCTTAAGGCTCAAAACAAGAGGCAACTAAGCATACTAGATAGCATATGACCTCAGATAAGAAAATGCCCTTAATCAAACATGGAGAGGGCCTCAAAACAAAACTTTTTACAGTTTAAAACATGCTTCAAAAATGAACACAAATAGGGCTAATCTATCATGCAAAAATGGCCCTAAAAGTGAGAATAGAGACGAGGCGAGGCTGACCCCAAACAGCAAGGAGCCCTTCAACAAAGTTGAAGAGGGGCTCAAAATAAGCCACTTTACAGTTTACATCAAAGCTCAAAACAGTTCATAAATAAGCCTAAAATACTATGCAAAAATAGGCCTAAAAGAAAGTTAAAGAGGCAAGTGATGGAAGGAGGTCTCAAATAGAGAAAGACCCTTGATCAAACATGAAAAGGGACTCAAAATATGATTATTTGCAGTTAGGGTCGGAGCCCAAAAATGCTTGCAAGCAAGGCTTATAAATGAAACAAAAAAAGGCTAGTTTAGGGGAAAAGTGTACTTACCCTTGAAGAACAAGTCTTTAGAAGCCTTTTGGTCCAAAAATCTGAGCTTCTAGCCTTTGAAGATCAGCCTCAAGGTGTTTGAATGGAGGATGGAGGTCTTGTACTATGAGGTGTAGTGCAAAAATGCAAAGAAATCCAACTTCCAAGCTCTAACCACAAGCAATATAGAGAGAGAGATGGATTTTTGCCATCCAAAATCTCAGAACCTAGTGTAAGCAGAAGCCCCTTGCTTATATAGAGCAATGCAAGGCTAAAGCTTCTTGAATAAGCTTCGAAAGGCTTTGATCCCTCTATACACGTGCATGGAGGGCAGATATGAGGAATCCAGCTGGTACAAAATATCTGCCCGGAAACTAGCTGAGAAAGGTGAAGCCATCGGCAAAGCGATTACACTGATGGCCGGCAGGTGCTCATCAGTGGCCGGCAGGGCAAATCCATGGCCGGTAGTGCCATGTCTATGGCCGGCAGTGCACTAGGAGGGCCACTCTGAAAGGACCTAGTCAGGGTCCAAAAATGAGGCAGAAAGGATACAGTGTCCGAAAACTCGAACCGATGGCGTTCGCCGCCTTGAAAAATCAGGCGAGCAATCGAACTAGTTGTTGGGTGTACCTACAAGCACAACTAAGTCTTGAGGACGGTCAAAAATGGGGTGTCTACAACACGGAACGACTGCAAGCAAAGCATCCGGTGAGTCCCCTCTCTCTCTCTCTCTCTCTCTCTCTCTCACACACACATACACACACACACACACCTAATGGAAGAAACTTTGCCCTAATTTTTGTGCCCTACTTTTCTTTGTCCAAATTTCTTTACCTAAACGGTCCAGTTGACATCTACTTCTCCATAATGAGTCTTGTTTTTGTTTTTGTTGTAATTAATTTGATTTGTTTTGATTGATGTTACAAATTCTTTTGTTGGGTCAGTTTTCTACGCGTTACTCTCCTCCTTCCAGCTCCGACAGCTCTAATAAACCAGTCTTTTGTTGGGTCAGTTTTCTACTCGTTACTCTCCTCCTTCAAGTTCCGACTTCTTGTATCTTCCAAATCCAGCCAACACGGAACGACCGCAAGAAAAGCATTCGGTGAGTCCCCTCTCTCTCTCTCTCTCTCTCTCTCTCTCTCACACACACACACACACACACACACACCTAATGGAAGAAACTTTGCCCTAATTTTTGTGCCCTACTTTTCTTTGCCCTAATTTCTTTACCTAAGCGGTCCAGTTGACATCTACTTCTCCATAATGAGTCTTGTTTTTGTTTTTGTTGTAATTAATTTGATTTGTTTTGATTGATGTTACAAATTCTTTTATTGGGTCAGTTTTCTTCTCGTTACTCTCCTCCTTCCAGCTCCGACAGCTCTAATAAACCAATCTTTTGTTGGGTCAGTTTTCTACTCGTTACTCTCCTCCTTCCAGCTCCGACAGCTCTAATAAACCAATCTTTTGTTGCGTCAGTTTTCTACTCGTTACTCTCCTCCATCAAATTCTGACTTTTTGTATATTCCAAATCCAGCCAACACGGAACGACCGGAAGCAAAGCATCCGGTAAGTCCCCTCTCTCTCTCTCTCTCACATACACACACACACCTAATGGAAGAAACTTTGCCCTAATTTTTGTGCCCTACTTTTCTTTGCCCTAATGTCTTTACCTAAGCGATCCAGTTGACATCTACTTCTCCATAATGAGTCTTGTTTTTGTTTTTGTTGTAATTAATTTGATTTGTTTTGATTGATTTTACAAATTTTTTTGTTGGGTCAGTTTTCTACTCGTTACTCTCTTCCTTCCAGCTCCCACAGCTCTAATAAACCAGTCTTTTGTTGGGTCAGTTTTCTACTCATTACTCTCCTCCTTCCAGCTCCGACAACTCTAATCAACCAGTCTTTTGTTTGGTCAATTTTCTACTCGTTACTCTCCTCCTTCAAGTTCCGACTTCGTGTATCTTCCAAATCCAGCCAACACAGAACGACCGCAAGCAAAGCATCCGATGAGTCCCCTCTCTCTCTCTCTCTCTCTCTCTCTCTCTCATACACACACAAACACACCTAATGGAAGAAACTTTGCCCTAATTTTTATGCCCTACTTTTCTTTGCCCTAATGTCTTTACCTAAGCGGTCCAGTTGACATCTGCTTCTCCATAATGAGTCTTGTTTTTGTTTTTATTGTAATTAATTTGATTTGTTTTGATGGATGTTACAAATTCTTTTGTTGGGTCAGTTTTCTACTCGTTACTCTCCTCCTTCCAGCTCCCACAGCTCTAATAAACTAGTCTTTTGTTGGGTCAGTTTTCTACTCGTTACTCTCCTCCTTCCAGCTCCGACAGCTCTAATAAACCAGTCTTTTGTTGGGTCAGTTTTCTACTCGTTACTCTCCTCCTTCAAGTTCCGACTTCTTGTATCTTCGAAAACCAGCCAACACGGAACGACCGCAAGCAAAGCATCCGGTGGGTCTCCTTTCTCTCTTTCTCTCTCTCACACACACACACACACACCTAATGGAAGAAACTTTACCCTAATTTTTGTGCCCTACTTTTCTTTGCCCTAATTTCTTTACCTAAGCGGTCCAGTTGACATCTACTTCTCCATAATGAGTCTTGTTTTTGTTTTTGTTGTAATTAATTTGATTTGTTTTGATTGATGTTACAAATTCTTATTTTTTGAATATTACGTATATACCCAATCTAACCCCTCGCAGAACAACCATTAACGGGTACCAATTGGGTGATTTTTTATTTTTTCCCCCCATCTTTTTTAAAGTTTTAAACGATCATGCAGATTTTTATTTTATTTATTTATTTTTATTTATAATATTTTAGCAACGATGACTGTTGTGGAGAATCGGTTATGAAACCAAATGGGTAATCAATGAATGAATGATAACTTTGTTGTATATATAGAAACAAACGTTTTTGTATGGTATAACAAAACCCCAAACTTTCAAAAAATATTTAACTTTTTTATGTTTAATACTTATTGAAATTTTTTTTATTATTATCTTATTGTTGTTGATTACAAAATGAAAAAAATTCAAGATTGTGATTAATGGGGTCCTGAATCAATTTCCTGGCTCTGTCTCCCTTAATCTAATAGTATGTAATGAAGATGCTAGTAAAAATGATACTACATTCTAAAATTTGTATTCAGTAATTAATCTAATTGCATATACGAGACGATAAAGTGTAGACACAATGGTATCATAAAGTAACACTAATATCTATTTCAAATTTTTTGATGTAATTTCTAATTAGAGAGACGGTTTCCTTATCGTATCTCGAAAATATCGAAAAGCTGTGCTATAAAAGCTTTGCTGTTCTAGCAACATATTGTTTGCACATCTCAGTGGATTGTGAATTTGTGTGGATTGTTGATAATAAATTCATGCTCTCTAGAAAGTATATTTTAATCTATGTAAGTAAATTTTAGCTATTGTATGTGCAAGTAAACTGTGTATGGAATATGGATACTAGCAAATAAAATTTGTTTTTTAGTATTTACTAATTGTTTCTTATAGTGACCTGAAACCCGTCTTCTCTTTCTGTATCATGTATACGTGAGTCGAGTAAATTGAGCTTTTGCCTTTCTTCAATTGTCAGGTATCAGCAGTTTGGTGCTTGTGTACAAATTAAGCAAATAGTACACAGTTGGGCTAAGTTCAAAGCTAGTTTGTCTATGTGTATTTTGCCTTGACATTGAAAATTTGCCATAATTACAATAGACATGGAATCTTTAGAATCAAGGCGTGAGAGAAGTGTTGACATGAGGGATCAAGATGACTCTCATGTGAGAGAAAAGTGGGAAGGAGGATATGATGATTTCGAAGAAAATCGCACAGAGAAATTGAGAGACACGGGTAAGCATCGGAGTAAGGAGAGGAGTAAGAGCAGCCGAAGAGAAGAGAAGGATCATAGAAGTAGGGACCGAGAAAGGTCAAAGGCTAGTGATGTCACAAAAGACAGAGAGACAGCAAGTAAAGATTTGGAGAAATATTGAGCAGCAACTAAAGATGAGAGAAGTAGAGATGATCAAAACAAGGATAGGACCAAAGATAAAAGAAGGGAGAAAGATTATGATTGGGATAAGTACAAAGATAAAGAGCGTGATAAAGATAAAGATAAAGATAAAGATCGTAAGGATCGAGGGAAGGAAAGAGACCGTGATCGAGAAACCGAGGCAACAGAGAAGGATAATGAGCGAGCAAGGGAGAAGGAGAGGTCAAAAGAGAAGGGCAAAGATAGGGATAAAGAAAGAGATAGGGCAAAAGACAAGGAAAGGGAAAAGGAGAGAGACAAAAATAAAGATCGAGATAGGGAAAGGGAGATTGACAATGACCGAGATAGAGATGTGCTTGAGACAGAGAAGGGAAAGGAGAGAATCAGGGAGGAGAGGGAGTCAGGTCAAGATAAAGAGAGGTCTAGAGAAAGAGATAAGGTGGGTCGGAAACACCGGGGTGAAGGTCATGATAGGGGCAAGTATGCAACAAAGGATGATACTGTAAAATTAGAACGTGAAGATGGTCTGGATGGGGATGTAACTACGTGGGGGAAGGGTTCTCATCATGAAAAGGATGACATTAGGTCCACTAAGTATCAACAGAGTGTTGAGGGAGGAGAATCTAGAGGATCACACGCATCAGCTTTGGAGCTTAAAGAGCGCATTTCAAAGTAAGTAATGCTTCCTTTGTGCATTAGTTTTTATTTTTGGGTCTTCACAAATTTGTTTTAAATTTGATATTCTCTCTATTTACCTATTCCTTGACCTTTATACTGTTGAAAAATCTCAGATTTTTAAAAGTTAGATGTTGATTTGCTTCTGGTTGTGTTGCATATCTGAAAAATGAACACTTTGGATAAAACTACATGCTTAAAGTTAATGGTGTATTGCAATTCCAAAATTTAATGCTTTTGTGCTGATAGATAAGTAATAACATATTCTTGGAACCAGATGCTTGTAAAACAAAGAGAATAAAAGATTCTATTGTAGAAGTTATGCCAATAGAAACAACATAAAAGAAAATATTGGAACAACAATTGCTTTCATTGCTAGTTTCCTCCACTGGTGTGTAAATTTCCTTGAAGAATCTGGAAAATCAAAATTGAGATGTTCTTCATACCAATAGATAGAATACAATTGTACCAGGCATGCTCATAGAATACAAATGCCCATTTATTTCTAATTATGTTGGAAGAGCGCAACAGTGTCATTTGTATCGCTAGTTATAGTCTCTTGTTGACATGCCTCCTTATTTGTTAATTTATTTCCTAGAACAGTTAATAAAAATAACTTGTCTGCCCTTAAAAAGAAACACATTATGGAGAATGCTATGGTATGGGGGTGTCTTATGGTGCATGAAGCTTTTTTGTGCCAACATCATGGATTAATGGTGGAAGTGGGTAATAGGGTCCTCTATATCCAAAGACCTACATTATCTAGGAAGAATGTAATTGTGCCGTGAGTTACCCATAGACCCGAATTGCTTCAATGTGGTGTTGTAATGACATTTTCACCAACTTCATTTTAAATTGCATTGTATTGTGCGGCTTCTTATAGAGCAATCTTGTTGTTGCTTATGTTTTAAGGTCCCAAAATTGCAAATCGGTGAATGATTCAAGGTGTTGGCCTCTTGTCTCCCAATAATGGTTGCCAGCCTAGGGTATAGAGAGAGTACAAAAGGAATTGTTGTTGCTCTGTAATGTTTTTGGTGTATCCTCAACTTTTTAGTGAAGGAAAAGGATACTGAAAAGGTTTTCATTGTTTTTGGACATTTTTTAATTAATGACCAGTTACAATAGGTTTTTCTTAATTAAAAAAATTAAGTTGGAAGTCAAAGGCGAGGGATATAGTCAGACACGAAACAAGATTTTACCAAGTAAGATTTTTTTTGGTGCTTTTGACATAGGCTTATATTTTTAATTGTAATCTTGATCAAACATTTGCCTCTAGAAATGCCGAAGTTGGCAAATATTGAGGTAATATCCTTGCTTCTTGTCTAAATTAAATATTTTTTCTTCTTAATGACAGAATTTTCGTGATTCTTCATTACAACATTGGCTATTTTTAGTAGAGATTTAATCTGTTGAGCTTTTTGAAAATAATAAATAATTGTTGAAAAAATTATTCAAAAAGAGATTCAAAAGAGTAAAGCCCAAATCCCTAAACTGATCCACATTCACCTAGCAATTCGCACGGCTCGTTCAATCTGCATCAGCTAACTAAGTGAAAATATGCATATTAATTTTTTTAAATTTGCCTAAATTCAAATGGATAATGAATGAGAGCCTAGCTAATTGGATATGCTCCTCGAGAACCTCTTCACCCTGTTTAGTTTGGATTTTTCAAAAATAATTTTTTGAGTTTTTAATTCATATTTTTGTATTTTTACTGAATTTTCAAAATATTTAATTATTTTTTAAAAAAATTTAGATACACTCAATCCTAATATACTTAAAAAGTATAAAATTTATACAATTTTTTTTTAAAAAAAAAATTCATCGAATACAATAAAATACGAAAATATATTGAATTTTTTATTTATTTTTATATTTTTTGTATTTGATGAAATTTTTAATTTTTTTCACAAATATTATACTTTTAAATATATTTAGATTGGGTATATTTAAAAAATAAAAAGTTACATAAAATTTTAAAAAATTCAATTAAAAAAAAACTCAATTTTGAGATAATCGACTAAGTGTTTGGAGTTTGAACTCCGTTTGGTTTACTTTTTAAATCACAATTTGATAGCTCAAAATCCAAAAACCTATTTGATTTTTGGTTTTCAAACCTATATTCAACTCAACTATTTGAAAACTATTTTCAAACCTCATAACCAAACAAATTTTAAATTTGGCCTTGGTTTGTGTTTTGAGATATTGGCCTTGTTTAGTTTGTGTCTAGACATATATTTTTGAGAAAAAACCTCAAAAATTTGGTTGGTTAAAATTTTTTGAATTTTTTATTTCAAAATCACTTTTCTCTTTATTATACATCAATCAATCATTTTTATCCTATCATTTATCTTTCTCTCAGATCCTACACATCAATCAATTACCTTTTTCTCTTACATCTTTCTATTCAACTACAAAAAAAAAAAATTTAAATCATCCCAAATTTCAAAACTGTTATCAAAACATACAACCAAACAAAATTTTAAATTTTGTAACTCTTTTTAGAAAATTATTTTTTCGAAATTGTTTCACGAATACAAACCAAACATGGTCATTATTTCAAAAATAACTTTCTAGAAAGAGTTTAAAAAATTTGAAAATTTGTTTGATTGTATACTTTGAAAATAATTTTATAGTTTGGGATGATTTGATATTTTTTGGGTAAATTACACTGACACCCCCGAGGTTTTTGTTCAATATAGATGTAAGATAATGTCTCAATGGGACCACATAATTAAATGTGGTGTTATCATTTATAAGAAGCCTACAATTTAAGTGATTCAATTTAGTTAATAGGCTTAAGGGTATATGTGTTATGGACCTAATGTGTAAATACTAGTTGTATAATTTCTATTTCTATGAGGGGTAGAAATAGAAATTAAAACATATTGGTTAAAGTTGGTTTTCATTCCTTTTGAACTTCCACAACCTTTTAGTTTTGAAAACCAATAAATAGAAATTAAAACCAATAATGGTTAAGGTTGGTTTTCATTCTTTTTGAACTTCCACAACTTTTCAGTTTTGAAAACCAATTACAACCTTTAAAAGGTTATGGTCCCTATTCCTTCTCAAGTGGAAAAAAAAAAAACACTGCCATTTTTCTAAATCCTCTCAAGGAGAAACATAAGGCACCAAAGGGGAAAGGACTAGAAGGCAATAACATAATCAATAACAAAGAGTTTATTGATAATCACGCTTCCGTTTAACCGTTCATCAATGGATTCAGGTATATCATTTTGTCTTGATTTCTTGATAATACACATGGTAAATGATCCGAAGTGTAAGGTTTATGTTCTGAAATTTATGTTTACAATTGGTATCAGAGCAGCATATCATGTGTCTTATCAGAATTGATATGCTTTATTCATTCTATTTAGTTTCCTAGAATCAGATTCTGAATTTTCTTATGGATGTAAATTCTGTTTTTTCCTGTTTTGTTCTGTGAAAATGGCAATCTGTTTTCTGGAATTGTAAAATGATTCGGTGGGCAGTTTTTTTGGACCCGTCAATTGTATTTATATATGTATGTATATAATTGGGATTGCTGCAGATTATATAATATATACGGGGTCACAAATTTAGAAATCTTTAAATTTAATGTAATTTCATACAACGTCTACAGAAATTTAATTTTCTAACATTCTCAATATAAGTCAATTCAAACAAGATGTCACAAAAGTGATCTCTCTTGTCTAGATTGTTTTATATGGAATGTTTTGATATTCATGTCTGTATATCTCATGCGGGTATTTATCGGTCCAAAGACATGATTAAGACTTGGCAGAATTACACACACATTTTGTGGTGATAAACATATGCCAATTGTCAAGAAAACCTAATGTGAATAATAAATCCATCAAAAGATAGATTTGTTATTTGACATAACTTATTGTCAATGTTTGATCATTACAACAAGAATACCACTTACAGTTAATATCACTACCCAAAGGCTTGGTATTAATGTTGTGCTAGGTATCTTGAGATGTTGTCATTAAATTAATTTATTTAGAGATTATCCGTTTGCAAAATACCTAGAGGAATGTGGAATCGTCCCACAATACACCATGCCAGGATCACCTAGCATGAATGGTGTATCTGAGAGACGAAACCGGACTCTTAAGGATATGGTAAGAAGTATGATCAGTCATTCTACTTTACCAGAGTCCCTCTGGGGTGAGGCTCTAAAGACAGCAACTTATATCTTAAATCGGGTGCCAACTAAAGCAGTTGTAAAAACACCTTATGAGCTTTGGGTTGCGAAAGCCTAGTCTAAAACATTTGCATGTGTGGGGTGTCTCACGAGGCGAGGCCTTATAAACCTTATGAACGAAAATTGGACTCTAAAACCATTAGCCTACTTTATTGGCTATGCCGAAACGATCACGGGTTACAAGTTTTATGATCCCACAAATAGGTCAATATTTGCATGAATTGCAACATTTTTTGAGGATGTTGAGTTTGGGGAGAAATCAGTTAGAGACATTGTCTTTGGAGGAAGCAGGAGTAATCCCACTTCCTACTACTTTTGACCAATCACAGGTTCCTATACCTGTCATTGCTCGAGAAGTAATTTCGGATCCTCAACCAGACAATGTTGTTCAAGATAATATAGTTCAAACCCCCATTCAAGATGAGGTAATTGTTCCTGAGGAACAAACTCTACAACCTCAACCTCAAGAATCTGTGCCATTAAGGCGATCCACAAGAGAAAGGAGATTTGCACTTTCAGATGATTATATTGTATATCTCCAGGAACATAAGGTAGAAAATGGAATGTCGAAAGATGATCCAATCAACTTTCGTCAAGTCATGGAAAGTTCCAACTCTCATAAGTGGATAGAAGCCATGAATGAAGAATATAAGTCTATGCAAGACAATAAAGTTTGGGAACTTGTCTCATTACCAGTTGGTTAGTCCCGTGAGGTTGTAAATCGATATTTAAAACCAAAAGGGATTCAAATGGTAATGTGGAGAGGTATAAGGCACGTCTTGTAGCCAAAGGCTTTACTCAAAAAGAAGGAATTGACTTTAAAGAAACTTTCTCTCCAGTTTCTTCGAAAGATTCTTTTAGGACAATTATGGCGCTTGTTGCATATTTTGATCTTGAGTTGCATCGATGGATGTCAAAAAATTTTTCTTAATAGTGACATTAAAGAAACAATTTATATGGTGCGGCGTAAAACTTTGTGTCGAGAGACCTAAAGAATATGGTTTGCAAATTGACTAAATCCATCTATAGACTCAAACAAGCTTCTCGTCGGTGGTACTTCAAATTTCATCAAATTCTCACTGTATGGTTTTGAAACTAATGTTGTTGATGAATGTGTGTATCACAAGTTCAGTGGGAGTAAACACATATTTTTGGTTTTATATGTTGACGACATATTGCTTGCCACAAACGATATAAACTTATTGCATGACACCAAGAGATTTCTATCTAAGAATTTTAAAATGAAAGATCTTGGTGATGCTTCCTTTGTATTAGGAATCGAAATACACCGAGATCGTTCTCGGGGTATTCTGGGATTATCACAAAGGAGCTATATCGAAAAAGTACTCAATAGATTTGGCATGCAAAATTGTAAATAAGGTGAAATCCCGGTTGCTAAGGAAGACAAGTTTAGTCTCAGCCAATGCCCGAAGAACAGTCTTGAAATTCAAGAAATGCAGAAGATTCCTTATGCCTCGGCTGTAGGGAGTCTAATGTATGCTCAAGTATGTACGCGTCCGGATATTGCATTTATAGTTGGCATGTTAGGCAGATATTTAAGTAATCCTGGCATGGATCATTGGAAAGCAGTCAAGCGTGTTATGCGATATTTACAGAGAACAAAGGAATATATGCTCACATATAGGAGATCGGACAAGTTAGAGGTCATTGGATATTCCGACTCCGATTTTCTTTGGATGCCAAGACAAGAGGAAATCCACATCAGCTATATTTATCATTGTTAGTGAAGCAATTTCTTGGAGGTGCCGCATGACGCTCATAGCTTCATCCACCATGGCCACGAATTTGTAGCATGTTATGAGGCATCAAACCAAGGGATATGGTCATGAATTTTGTCACTGGGTTGCGTATTTTGGAAGGCAATTGAAAGACCACTTAAGTTATATTGTGACAATAAGTGCGCAATTTTATATTCCAATAACAACAGAGCTCGACAAAATCAAAGCATATTGATATCAAGTTCCTAGTTGTAAAAGAAAGAGTGCGAGTGATGATTTCCATAGAGCACATTGGGACAAACTCCATGATAGCGGATCCACTTACGAAGGGACTACCACCCAAGGTCTTTCATGAGCACACCGCTTTCAGATGGGTGTTGTTCTATTTGAGAACATTACGGTTTAGTGGGAGTTTGTATTTATATTCGCTTTATGTCACTTGAGTTTTATCTATGTAATTATATTAAATTTCTGCAGAAATGAAATATTGATTTATTACGCTCATACGTATTGTGAAGTATTGATCTCAATAAAGTTAAGTAGGACCAGTTGGAAATAGGCATGTATGGATCACATCACATGTAATTTCCATGCTACGCATCCATGATTGATCTATGTCATTTAGCTGTATTAGTATACGTGACCATTGGTGGGTCGAGTTACGATTGATGTAACGAAGACCGTTTTGATCCTATATTAATATAGTTAATGGACAAGATTGTTTGGATACCCTCAAGTTATGATAACAAATTTCTGAGCTCACTAAAGTTAAGCACATTTTTCAGGATACATATGTGGTCCAGTGGGAGATTGTTAGATAATGTCTCAATGGGACCACATAATTAAATGTGGTGTTATCATTTATAAGAAGCCTACAATTTAAGTGATTCAATTTAGTTAATAGGCTTAAGGGTATATGTGTTATGGACCTAATGTGTAGATACTAGTTGTATAATTTCTATTTCTATGAGGGGCAGATATAGAAATTAAAACATATTGGTTAAAGTTGGTTTTCATTCCTTTTGAACTTCCACAACCTTTCAGTTTTGAAAACCAATAAATAGAAATTAAAACCAATAATGGTTAAAGTTGGTTTTCATTCCTTTTGAACTTCCACAACCTTTCAGTTTTGAAAACCAATTACAACCTTTAAAAGGTTATGGTCCATATTCCTTCCCAAGTGGGAAAAAAAAAAAAAAAAAAAAAAACACTGCCATTTTTCTAAATCCTCTCAAGGAGAAACATAAGGCACCAAAGGGGAAAGGACTAGAAGGCAATAACATAATCAATAACAAAGAGTTTATTGATAATCACGCTTCCGTTTAACCGTTCATCAATGGATTTAGGTATGTCATTTTGTCTTGATTTCTTGATAATACACATGGTAAATGATCCGAAGTGTAAGGTTTATGTTCTGAAATTTATGTTTACAATAGATTCGCTCACATTTAAAAAATTACATTCCCCTCCCTAAGGTTTATAATCTCATTACAAATTGCCTTCTGAATTGTTGATGTAATGCCCTAAAATTTCTAAATAACCATCTTGCCTTTTTTTTTCTACCATTTTTTCTTCCTATCATCATCACTACATTCTACAACTTTTCATTATTAAATTCTACCTGAACATATTCTTATTGAGTGATGATACGTAAATATAAATTTTATATAGAATTTTCAAACACAATGATATAATTTAATGATGATCTTTCACTTTAAAACAAAACACACATAAACATGATTTATATTTGCAACAATATCATTATTACAAAATTTTTATAATTTTTTTTTATAAATTTTTATATATGGAAAAAAAAATTCATTTTTATTTCCACCATTATATCTAGATTTTCTAAATATATTTAAAAAGTATAAAATTTGTACAATTTATTTTTTTTAAAAAATCATTGAATACAATAAAATAAGATAATGTATTGAATTTTTATATATATATTTTTTTGTATTTGGTGAATTAAAAAAATCACAAAATATTATACTTCTTAAGTATATATAGATTAGATGTATCTAAACAATAAAAAATTACTTAAAATATTTAAAAAAATCAATAAAAATAAAAATAAAAAAACTCATTTTTTGTGTGAGTTAAACCAAAGAAGATAATTGTTATTTCTCTTGAAATGATATGAACAAAATATTTTTATTATTTTATATATATAAAGGTTAATATATGTACAAAGGTTAATGAACAAATATGTCATTTTAATCTAATATGGGATAAGTGTAAATTTTCAAATGTAGGGTGAGAGATCTATATTAAACAAAAATCTCAGGGGGTGTAAGTATAATTTATTCATATTTTTTTGTAGTTAAATAGATGGGTGTGTATTGACACCCTATTTTATTTTCTGTCGATTGTGACTTGTTAATAGGCCAAATCTAATTTACTTACGAGTGGTTTGGGATGATCTAAATAAGTGTACTTTTTGACTTTTTATGAAATATGGGTTGGGTATGGGTTGGGTTTGAAGTGATGTATTAGAAAGGTGAAGTGACATAAATAAGATGATGTGACTTAAATAGGATAATGACTTTTTGATTTTTTAACTTTTTTAAATCATGCCAAACAAGGCCTTAGTTGTGGCCTGTCAATTATAGTCAAATCAAACTTTATTGATTGTGGCTTATCTATTATGATCAAATCCAATCTATTGATCTAGATCTGTCGATGTAGTTTATAAACTATTTTTAACATAAAATTATGGCCACATATATTTGTATTTATTATTATTATTATTTATTTGATTGTATGGCAGGTTATTTAGCAATAATATACTGTTTGTACCTATTTTCTATGTTGTCTGTCAACCGGAGTTTGGTGGTGATCTTGGCAAGTCTTGGGTTTCAAGTTCAAGCGTGTGGGCAGAATAAAGAGTTTGAAGCAATTATGGACAGTTATGAGCAATTACGGAAATGGGTAGAAATAAGGAGTCAAGATGCTCACCTTTTAACTTCGGAATTGGGGTCACTACTGTGCCTTTGGCGCAGCAGTGACTATTGTGCTTCATTTTGTGGTGCATTACGGATTTATTTTTATAATCTGAACAGTTCATGTTGTAAGGACTTCATGCCTCCCAAAAATCATATTAATCGGATACCAATAACTATATGATTGATAACCAAAAAAATAAACAAGAAGTTTTTCTTTTGAAAAATAGTATAAAAATATGCAATTCGATCATATAGTTATTGATATCCGATTAATATGATTTTTGGTAGGCCTAAAGTACTCAACAAATCTTACAAAATGAACGGTTCAGATCATAAAAATAAGCCCATAATGCATCTCAAAATAAGGCACAACCAAGGCACAACAGTGACCCCAAGTCCTTTAACTTCTCTCCTTGACACCATACCTGTTAGGTTATTGGGCTCACTTTTGGGTTTAATTTCAATGATTCGAATCGTTTACATTTTTAAATTTGTTGAGCATATTATACCTGTAAAAAATCAAATTGATCGTATATCAGAAACTACGTGTTCGGATCATCGAACTAAAAATCATTTTTTTTTAAATTTAATAAACAGTTTTTCGAACACATACTTTCTGATATCCGATCAATTTAATCTTTTCCAAGTATATTATACTCAATAAATTTTAAAATATGAACAATTTGGATCATTAAAAGTAGGCTCAAAAGTGAGCCCAATAACCTAGTAAGTAGGAAGTTAAGGAAAACAAGTTGAGGGGAGGGTCTGATTCAGAAATAAGGAAACAATCTTTGAAAGAGCAAATGAAAGTTGCTAAAAAGATAGGAACACATGGACTTAAATGGGTAAATAAACTGCCTGCTTATAGCAGTAAGCAATTAAAATCGTGGATAAAAGCTCATAAATATCAAGGAGGAAGCAAGTAAGGACATCCATCAAATCCAACAATTTTACATGAGTTTAATTTGGGGTCGATAACTTCTAGTTTTTGGTCCTTTTGTATTTTTATTTTTGTTTTTATTCAAATCTTAGTAATAAGTAACAATTTTAATAATACAATATTAATTTTTAGTTTGTTTCTCTTTGTTCATAATTTTTAAAGAAGTTTTGGAATCTTTCAAGACATAAGACACCAATCACAATTGCCTGATTTGTTTATTGTTTAAGAAATTTTGATTTTCCTATCCATTCCGTCAATTTGACCAAAACCAAATTTTGTTAACAGTATAAGAGAAAAAGTGATTGAGAAAAATAGAGAAGAGAGAAAAAACAATTGGTTGATGTGTAGTAGAAAAGAAGTGATTTTAGAATTTTTTTTCCCTAAGTAATTGCTAAATAATCTGTTATGTTTTAAATATATATGAGCGATCCAAAAAATATACGTAAATAATAAATAAAATGTGAATAAAAAAATATATAATAAATATGAAACGTTTTAAATGTATATACATTGAGTGGATATATATCGAAATGAGTTTTCAAATTTTAAAAATGTTCTTTGAACTAATATATGTCCTATAGATTATATTAGATCTATTTACAAAGTATATTTAGATTATGTATGTAAAAGAAGTAAACAAAATAAAAATAAAAATATATAACGATAACAAAAATATAATAAAATTAATATTGTAAAAAAATTTGACTACAAGACAAAAAAAAAAAAAAAAAAAAGACCCAAAAAAAAACTGTAATTAAAAACTAGTTTTGAAAATTCCTAACCAAACAAGTTTTTATTTTGTAATTTTTTAAAAATTATTTTCAAAATATACAACTCAAAAATTAGTTTCAAAACTCATAACTAGGATTGGGCATAGAGTTATCTGAACCGCCCAACCCACCCAACCATAATCGATCGGCATACAAATGGAAAGTTTCCCAGACACAATGTGCGCGGATACGGTTTAGAATATGGCATGAATTGCGGGTTACGAACGGGTTATGGGTTTAACCCGCATCCGCAATAACCCACCCGTACTTACATTTATTTATTTTTTACTTGAACCGTTGTTATTTTATTATTTTATTTTTGATGAATGTAAAAGTTAATGAAGAATTACTTTTAGGTAAATTTAAAATTTTGATTGATTTTACTTTAATTGTATTGTTGGGTAGTAGATAGTGAATGAGATTGATAGTTTAGGATTTTGAAAGATATACTTGTGTTAATTTATGATTTGATTTAAAAGTTAGGATTTTGAATGATTTGTTTATATTAGGAATTGATTTTGTTGTATTTTAATTTTATAAGTTTTAATTCATTAATTATTAATGTTTGAGCATTTTACAAAATGACAGAAAAATGGTCCAAAATAAATATTTATAAAATAGGGAAAAAAAGGCTCTAAAATAATTTTTAAAGAAAAAGGTCTAATCCGCAAACCGCCCGCACATTCACGAACGCTATCCGCATAAACTGCAACCTGCACTATGGGCGATTACGGGTTGAATTTTTCTAAACTGCATATATGCAAGAAGGTCCAAACTGATCCACAAATCATCCAAAACTAAACTACAACCACCCCTACTCATAACTAAACATGTTTTAAATTTTTAAAACTCTTTTACAAAACGTATCTTCAAAAATGAATTTTAAAGAGGCAATTTTTTATAAATCCCTTTTCACCTACTTATGTTTCATTTAGTTTACATTATTTTCTTATGTTCCAATAAGTCCTATGAATGACATAGTTACCAAAATATCCCTAATAATATTCACATTTACAGTGTGAATGTTTCGTGATGTGAATATTCAAACCATCAATGCGAATGTTAATATGTCAATGTGAATATTCACATTGTAAAATATGAATATTCACATCACCAAATTGTTAACCGTTCAAAAAATATTTGTAAAGGTATAAATATCTATAAAATATCTTAAATATGAGAATTAAAATTTGGTAGATCAAAAGTCTAAAAAATAAGACTTATTAGAATATAAGAATATCTTATGGATTAATTAGAATACAAACACTTAAAAGAGGATTTCCTAATAATTTTCCTAATTTAAAACTAAACCAAACGGAGCCGGGATATGCTAACATAAATTTTTATAGAGAATTGTATTTAAGAATTATGTGATAATAATATTTTTAAAAATATTAATTATTTTGACAAATATTCTGCATTTTTTGTTGGCTTATTTTTACTCTATTTTTTAAAAGATTATTTTAAAAATTTTAGATTTGTAAATTTTACATGACGAGACAAATCAAAAAAAATTTCAAAATTTAAAATTTGAAATGAAACGAAAATAGCAAAAAAAATAATAGACTCTTTTTGACTTATTTTAACTTTTTAAATTTTGTTTTGAAATTAACATATATTTATTTTTTAAATTTATTAGATGAATAAAAAAAATAAAAAAATTAACATAATTAAAAAGTTAAATACAACAATATATATTTGGTTAGAAATTTTTTTAAAACAAATAATAATAAAATTATATAAGTTAAATACAACAATATATATTTGGTTAGAAATTTTTTTAAAAAAAATAATAATATTATTATATATTTTATTTATATATATATAATTTTAAATTTCATATTTTATTTGTACATATATATTTTAAATTTCTTTTTAAATTCCTCAATCAAACACACATAAATATCAAAAAAATAAATAAATAAATAAAAACGTGGGGCTTATGCCTCATAAACCAGTCTTTTGTTGGGTTAGTTTTCTACTCGTTACTCTCCTCCTCCAAGTTCCGACTTCTTGTATATTCCAAATCGAGCCAACACGGAACGACCGCAAGCAAAGGATCCGGTGAGTCCCCTCTCTCTCTCTCTCTCTCTCTCTCTCTCTCACACACACACACACACATCTAATGGAAGAAACTTTGCCCTAATTTTTGTGCCCTACTTTTCTTTGCCCTAATTTCTTTACCTAAGCGGTCCAGTTGACATCTACTTTTCCATAATGAGTCTCTTTTTTGTTTTTGTTGTAATTAATTTGATTTGTTTTGATTGATGTTACAAATTCTTTTGTTGGGTCAGTTTTCTACTCGTTACTCTCCTCCTTCCAGCTCCCATAGCTCCAATAAACCAGTCTTTTGTTGGGTCAGTTTTCTACTCGTTACTCTCCTCCTTCAAGTTCCGACTTCTTGTATCTTCCAAATCCAGCCAACACGGAACGATCACAAGCAAAGCATCCGGTGAGTCCCCTCTCTCTCTCTATCTCTCTCACACGCACACACACACACAACTAATGGAAGAAACTTTGCCCTAATTTTTGTGCCCTACTTTTCTTTGCCCTAATTTCTTTACCTAAGCGGTCCAGTTGACATCAATTTCTCCATAATGAGTCTTGTTTTTGTTTTTGTTGTAATTAATTTGATTTGTTTTGATTGATGTTACAAATTCATTTGTTGGGTCAGTTTTCTACTCGTTACTCTCCTCCTTCAAGTTCCGACTTCTTGTATCTTCCAAATCCAGCCAACACGAAACGACCGCAAGCAAAGCATCCGGTGAGTCCCCTCTCTCTCTCTCTCTCACACACACACACACCTAATGGAAGAAACTTTACCCTAATTTTTGTGCCCTACTTTTCTTTGCCCTAATTTCTTTACCTAAGCGGTCCAGTTGACATCTACTTCTCCATAATGAGTCTTGTTTTTGTTTTTATTGTAATTAATTTGATCTGTTTTGATTGATATTAGAAATTCTTATTTTTTGAATGTTACGTATATACCCAATCTAACCCCTCGCAGAACAACCATTAACGGCTACCAATTGGGTGATTTTTTATTTCCCCCCCATCTTTTTTAAAGTTTTAAACGATCATGCAGATTTTTATTTTATTTATTTATTTTTATTTATAATATTTTAGCAACGATGACTGTTGTGGAGAATCGGTTATGAAACCAAATGGGTGATCAATGAATGAATGATAACTTTGTTGTATATATAGAAACAAACGTTTTTGTATGGTGTAACAAAACCCCAAACTTTCAAAAAATATTTAACTTTTTTATGTTTAATACTAATTGAATTTTTTTTTATTATTATCTTATTGTTGTTGATTACAAAATGAAAAAAATTCAAGATTGTGATTAATGGGGTCCTGAATCAATTTCCTGGCTCTGTCTCCCTTAATCTAATAGCATGTAATGAAGATGCTAGTAAAAATGATACTACATTCTAAAATTTGTATTCAGTAATTAATCTAATTGCATATACGAGACGATAAAGTGTAGACACAATGGTATCATAAAGTAACACTAATATCTATTTCGAATTTTTTGATGTAATTACTAATTAGAGAGACAATTTCCTTATCGTATCTCGAAAATATCGAAAAGTTGTGCTGTAAAAGCTTTGCTGTTCTAGCAACATATTGTTTGCACATCTCAGTGGATTGTGAATTTGTGTGGATTGTTGATAATAAATTCATGTTGTCTAGAAAGTATATTTTAATCTATGTAAGTAAATTTTAGCGATTGTATGTGCAAGTAAACTGTGTATGGAATATGGATACTAGCAAATAAATTTTGTTTTTTAGTATTTACTAATTGTTTCTTATAGTGATCTGAAACCCGTCTTCTCTTTCTGTATCATGTATACGTGAGTCGCGTAAATTGAGCTTTTGCCTTTCTCCAATTGTCGTGTATCGCTAGGTTTGGTGCTTGTGTACAAATTAAGCAAATAGTACAGGTTAAATTTGAGTTCAAAGCTAGTTTGTCTGTGTGTATTTTGCCTTGACATTGAAAATTTGCCACAATTACAATAGACATGGAATCTTTAGAATCAAGGCGTGAGAGAAGTGTTGACATGAGGGATCAAGATGACTCTCATGTGAGAGAAAAGTGGGAACGAGGATATGATGATTTCGAAGAAAATCGCACAGAGAAGTCGAGAGACACAGGTAAGCATCGGAGTAAGGAGAGGAGTAAGAGCAGCCGAAGAGAAGAGAAGGATCATAGAAGTAGGGACCGAGAAAGGTCAAAGGCTAGTGATGTCACAAAAGACAAAGAGAGAGCAAGTAAAGATTTGGAGAAAGATCGAGCAGCAACTAAAGATGGAAGAAGTAGAGATAATCAAAACAAGGATAGGACCAAAGATAAAAGAAGGGAGAAAGATTATGATTGGGATAAGTACAAAGATAAAGAGCGTGATAAAGATAAAGATAAAGATCGTAAGGATCGAGGGAAGGAAAGAGACCGTGATCAAGAAACCGAGGCAACAGAGAAGGATAATGAGCAAGCAAGGGAGAATGAGAGGTCAAAAGAGAAGGGCAAAGATAGGGATAAAGAAAGAGATAGGGCAAAAGACAAGGAAAGGGAAAATGAGAGAGACAAAAATAAAGATCGAGATAGGGAAAGGGAGATTGACAATGACCGAGATAGAGATGTGCTTGAGACAGAGAAGGGAAATGAGAGAATCAGGGAGGAGAGGGAGTCAGGTCAAGATAAAGAGAGGTCTAGAGAAAGAGATAAGGTGGGTCGGAAACACCGGGGTGAAGGTCATGATAGGGGCAAGTATGCAACAAAGGATGATACTGTAAAATTAGACCGTGAAGATGGTCTGGATGGGGATGTAACTACCTGGGGGAAGGGTTCTTATAATGAAAAGGATGACATTAGGTCCACTAAGTATCAACAGAGTGTTGAGGGAGGAGAATCTAGAGGATCACACGCATCAGCTTTGGCGCCTAAAGAGCGCATTTCAAAGTAAGTAATGCTTCCTTTGTGCATTAGTTTTTATTTTTGGGTACTATCAGGCTGTTTTTAATTTGATATTCTCTCTATTTACCTATTCCTTGACCTTTATACTGTTGAAAATTCTCAGATTTTTAAAAGTTAGATGTTGATTTGCTTCTGGTTATGTTGCATATCTGAAAAATGAACACTTTGGATAAAACTACATGCTTAAAGTTAATGGTGTGTTGCAATTCCAAAATTTAACGCTATTATGCTGATAAATAAGTAATAACATATTCTTGGAACCAGATGCTTGTATAACAAAGAGAATAAGAGATTCTATTGTAGAAGTTATGCCAATAGAAACAACATAAAAGAAAATATTGGAACAACAATTGCTTTCATTGCTAGTTTCCTCCACTGGTGTGTAAATTTCCTTCAGTAATACGGGAAAATCAAAATTGAGATGTTCTTCATACCAATAGATAGAATACAATTGTACCGGGCGTGCTCATAGAATACAAATGCCCATTTATTTCTAATTATGTTGGAAGAGCGCAACAGTGTCATTTGTATCACTAGTTCTAGTCTCTTGTTGACATGCCTCTTTATTTGTTAATTTATTTCCTGTCTGCTCTTAAAAGAAACACATTGTGGATAATGCTATGGTATGGGGGTGTCTTATGATGCATGAAGCTTTTTTGTGCCAACATCATGGATTAATGGTGGAAGTGGGTAATAGGGTCCTCTATATCCAAAGACCTACATTATCTAGGAAGAATGTAATTGTGTCGTGAGTTACCCATAGACCCGAATTGCTTCATTGTGGTGTTGTAATGACATTTTCACCAACTTCATTTTAAATTGCATTGTATTGTGCGGCTTCTTATAGAGCAATCTTGTTGTTGCTTATGTTTTAAGGTCCCAAAATTGCAAATCGGTAAATGATTCAAGGTGTTGGCCTCTTGTCTCCCAATAATGGTTGCCAGCCTAGGGTATAGAGAGAGTACAAAAGGAATTGTTGTTGCTCTGTAATGTTTTTGGTGTATCCTCAACTTTTTAGTGAAGGAAAAGGATACTGAAAAGGTTTTCACTGTTGTAATATATATATTTTTTTTTATGAGTAAAATATGATTACAATACAACGAACGAACAAGGATCAAAGAGGCAGTTGGAATGCTCTCCCTCCCCACAATGCCCCTTGTTTGGACATTTTTTAATTAATGACCAGTTACAATAGGTTTTTCTTAATTAAAAAAATCAAGTTGGAAGTCAAAGGCGAGGGATATAGTTAGACACGAAACAAGATTTTACCAAGTAAGATTTTTTTTGGTGCTTTTGACATAGGCTTATATTTTTAATTGTAATCTTGATCAAACATTTGCCTCTAGAAATGCCGAAGTTGGCAAATATTGAGGTAATATCCTTGTTTCTTGTCTAAATTAAATATTTTTTATTCTTAATGACAGAATTTTCGTGATTCTTCATTACAACATTGGCTATTTTTAGTAGAGATTTAATCTGTTGAGCTTTTTGAAAATAATAAATAATTGTTGCAAAAATTATTCAAAAAGAGATTCAAAAGAGTAAAGCCCAAATCCCTAAACTAATCCACATTCACCTGGCAATTCGCACGGCTCGTTCAATCTGTATCAGCTAACTAAGTGAAAATATGCATATTAATTTTTTTAAATTTGCCTAAATTCAAATGGATAATGAATGAGAGCCTAGCTAATTGGATCTGATCCTCGAGAACCTCTTCACCCTGTTTGGTTTGGATTTTTCAAAAATAATTTTTTGAGTTTTTAATTCATATTTTTGTATTTTTACTGAATTTTCAAAATATTTAATTATTTTTTAAAAAAATTTAGATACACTCAATCCTAATATACTTAAAAAGTATAAAATTTATACAATTTTTTTTTCAAAAAAATTCATCGAATACAATAAAATACAAAAATATATTGAATTTTTTTATTTATTTTTATATTTTTTGTATTTGATGAAATTTTAAATTTTTTTCACAAATATTATACTTTTAAATATATTTAGATTGGGTATATTTAAAAAATAAGAAGTTACATAAAATTTAAAAAAATTCAATTAAAAAAAAACTCAATTTTGAGATAATTGAGTAAGTGTATGAAGTTTGAACTCCGTTTGGTTTACTTTTTAAATCACAATTTGATAGCTCAAAATCCAAAAACCTATTTGATTTTTGGTTTTCAAACCTATATTCAACTCAACTATTTGAAAACTATTTTCAAACCTCATAACCAAACAAATTTTAGATTTGGCCTTGGTTTGTGTTTTGAGATATTGGCCTTGTTTAGTTTGTGTCTATACATATATTTTTGAGAAAAAACCTCAAAAATTTGGTTGGTTAAAATTTTTTGAATTTTTTTTTCAAAATCCCTTTTCTCTTTATTATACATCAATCAATCATTTTTATCCTATCATTTATCTTTCTCTCAGATCCTACACATCAATCAATTACCTTTTTCTCTTACACCTTTCTATTCAACTACAAAAAAAAAAAAAATTAAATTATCCCAAATTTCAAAACTATTATCAAAACATACAACCAAGCAAAATTTTAAATTTTGCAACTCTTTTTAGAAAATTATTTTTTCAAAATTGTTTCACGAATACAAACCAAACATGGTCATTATTTCAAAAATAACTTTCTAGAAAGAGTTTAAAAAATTTGAAAATTTGTTTGATTGTATATTTTGAAAATAATTTTATAGTTTGTGATGATTTGATATTTTTTGGGTAAATTACACTGACACCCCCGAGGTTTTTGTTCAATATAGATTCCCTCACATTTAAAAAATTACATTCCCCTCCCTAAGGTTTATAATCTCATTACAAAGTGCTTTCTGAATTGTTGATGTAATGCCCTAAAATTTCTAAATAACCATCTTGCCTTTTTTTTTCTACCATTTTTTCTTCCTATCATCATCACTACATTCTACAACTTTTCATTATTAAATTCTACCTGAACATATTCTTATTGAGTGATGATACATAAAAATAAATTTTATATAGAATTTTCAAACACAATGATATAATTTAATGTTGATCTTTCACTTTAAAACAAAACACACATAAACGTGATTTACATTTACGACAATATCATTATCACAAAATTTTTATAATATTTTTTTTATAAATTTTTATATATGGAAAAAAAAAATCATTTTTATTTCCACCATTATATCTAGATTAAATGAATTTAATCTAAATATATTTAAAAAGTATAAAATTTGTACAATTTATTTTTTTAAAAAAATCATTGAATACAATAAAATAAGATAATGTATTGAATTTATATATATATATATATTTTTGTATTTGGTGAATTAAAAAAATCACAAAATATTATACTTCTTAAGTATATATAGATTAGATGTATCTAAACAATAAAAAATTACTTAAAATATTAAAAAAATTCAATAAAAATAAAAATAAAAAAACTCATTTTTTGTGTGAGTTAAACCAAAGAAGATGATTGTTATTTCTCTTGAAATGATATGAACAAAATATTTTTATTATTTTATATGTATAAAGGTTAATATATGTACAAAGGTTAATGAACAAATATGTCATTTTAATCTAATATGGGATAAGTGTAAATTTTCAAATGTAGGGCGAGAGATCTGTATTAAACAAAAATCTCAGGTGGTGTAAGTATAATTTATTCATATTTTTTTGTAGTTAAATAGATGGGTGTGTATTGACACCCTATTTTATTTTCTGTCGATTGTGACTTGTTAATAGGCCAAATCTAATTTAC
The DNA here is from genome assembly GCA_025200525.1 of Camellia lanceoleosa. Taxonomy (NCBI): domain Eukaryota; kingdom Viridiplantae; phylum Streptophyta; class Magnoliopsida; order Ericales; family Theaceae; genus Camellia; species Camellia lanceoleosa. Next base: position 174,271,396 of record CM045763.1, read on the forward strand.
TTACGAGTGGTTTGGGATGATCTAAATAAGTGAACTTTTTGACTTTTTATGAAATATGGGTTGGGTTTGAAGTGATGTATTAGAGAGGTGAAGTGACATAAATAAGATGATGTGACTTAAATAGGATAGTGACTTTTTGATTTTTTAACTTTTTTAAATCATGCCAAACAAGGCCTTAGTTGTGGCCTGTCAATTATAGTCAAATCAAACTTTATTGATTGTGGCTTATCCATTATGATCAAATCCAATCTATTGATCTAGATCTGTCGATGTAGTTTATAAATTATTTTTAACATAAAATTATGGCCACATATATTTGTATTTATTATTATTATTATTTATTTGATTGTATGGCAGGTTATTTAGCAATAATATACTGTTTGTACCTATTTTCTATGTTGTCTGTCAACTGGAGTTTGGTGGTGATCTTGGCAAGTCTTGGGTTTCAAGTTCGAGTGTGTGGGCAGAATAAAGAGTTTGAAGCAATTATGGACAGTTATGAGCAATTATGGAAATGGGTAGAAATAAGGAGTCAAGATGCTCACCTTTTAACTTCGGAATTGAGGTCACTACTGTGCCTTTGGCGTAGCAGTGACTATTGTGCTTCATTTTGTGGTGCATTACGGATTTATTTTTATAATCTGAACAGTTCATGTGGTAAGGTTTGTTGAGTACTTCATGCCTCCCAAAAATCATATTAATCGGATACCAATAACTATATGATTGATAACCGAAAAAATAAACAAGAAGTTTTTCTTTTGAAAAATAGTATAAAAATATGCAATTCGATCATATAGTTATTGATATCCAATTAATATGATTTTTGGTAAGCTTAAAGTACTCAACAAATCTTACAAAATGAACGGTTCAGATCATAAAAATAAGCCCATAATGCATCTCAAAATAAGGCATAACAGTCACTGCTGTGCCAAAGGCACAGCAGTGACCCCAAGTCCTTTAACTTCTCTCCTTGACACCATACTTGTTAGGTTATTAGGCTCACTTTTGGATTCAATTTCAATGATTCGAATCGTTTACATTTTTACATTTTTAAATTTGTTGAGCATATTATACTTGTAAAAAATCAAATTAATCGTATATCAGAAACTACGTGTTCGGATCATCGAACTAAAAATCTTTTTTTTTTAAAAATTTAATAAACAGTTTTTTGAACACATACTTTCTGATATCCGATCAATTTAATCTTTTACAAGTATATTATACTCAATAAATTTTAAAATATGAACAATTTGGATCATTAAAAGTAGGCTCAAAAGTGAGCCCAATAACCTAGTAAGTAGGAAGTTAAGGAAAACAAGTTGAGGAGAGGATCTGATTTAGAAATAAGGAAACGGTCTTTGAAAGAGCAAATGAAAGTTGCTAAAAAGATAGGAACACATGGACTTAAATGGGTAAATAAACTGCCTGCTTATAGCAGTAAGCAATTGAAATCGTGGATTAAAGCTCATAAATATCAAGGAGGAAGCAAGTAAGGACATCCATCAAATTCAACAATTTTACATGAGTTTAATTAGGGGTCGATAACTTCTAGTTTTTGGTCCTTTTGTATTTTTATTTTTGTTTTTATTCAAATCTTAGTAATAAGTAACAATTTTAATAATACAATATTAATTTTTAGTTTGTTTCTCTGTGTTCGTAATTTTTAAAGAAGTTTTTGAATCTTTCAAGACATAAGACACCAACTACAATTGCCTGATTTGTTTATTGTTTATGAAATTTTGATTTTCCTATCGAATCCATTCCGTCAATTTGACCAAAACCAAATTTTGTTAACAGTATAAGAGAAAAAGTGATTGAGAAAAAGAGAGAAGAGAGAAAAAACAATTGGTTGATGTGTAGTAGAAAAGAAGTGATTTTAGAATTTTTTTTCCCTAAGTAATTGCTAAATAATCTGTTATGTTTTAAATATATATGAGCGATCCAAAAAATATATGTAAATAATAAATAAAATGTGAATAAATAAAAAAAATATAATAAATATGAAACGTTTTAAATGTATATACATTGAGTGGATATATATCAGAAAGGAGTTTTCAAATTTTAAAAATGTTCTTACGAACTAATATATGTCCTATAGATTATATTAGATCTATTTACAAAGTATATTTAGATTATGTATGTAAAAGAAGTAAACAAAATAAAAATAAAAATATATAACGATAACAAAAATATAATAAAATTAATATTGTAAAAAAATTTGACTACAAGACAAAAAAACACAAAAAAAAAAAGACCCAAAAAAACTGTAATTAAAAACTAGTTTTGAAAATTCCTAACCAAACAAGTTTTTATTTTGTAATTTTTTAAAAATTATTTTCAAAATATACAACTCAAAAATTAGTTTCAAAACTCATAACTAGGATTGGGCATAGAGTTATCTGAACCGCCCAACCCACCCAACCATAATCGATCGACATACAAATGGAAAGTTTCCTAGACACAATGTCTTGGCGGATACGGTTTAGAATATGGCATGAATTGCAGATTCTGAGCGGGTTATGGGTTTAACCGCATCATAATAACACACCCGTACTAACATTTATTTATCTTTTACTTGGACCGTTGTTATTTTATTATTTTATTTTTGATGAATGTAAAAGTTAATGAAGAATTACTTTTAGGTAAATTTAAAATTTTGATTGATTTTACTTTAATTGCATTGTTGGATAGCAGATAGTGAATGAGATTGATAGTTTAGGATTTTGAAAGATGTACTTATGTTAATTTATGATTTGATTTAAAAGTTAGGATTTTGAATGATTTGTTTATATTAGGAATTAATTTTGTTGTATTTTTAATTTTATAAATTTTAATTCATTAATTATTAATGTTTGAGCATTTTAAAAAATGAGAGAAAAATGGTCCAAAATAAATATTTACAAAATAGGGAAAAAAAAAGGCTCTAAAATAATTTTTTAAAGAAAAAGGTCTAATCCGCAAACCACCCGCACATTCACGAACGCTATCCGCATAAACCGCAACCTGCACTATGGGCGATTACGGGTTGAATTTTTCTAAACTGCATATATGCGAGAAGGTCCAAACTAATCCACAAATCATCCAAAACTAAACTACGACCGCCCCTACTCATAACTAAACATGTTTTAAATTTTTAAAACTCTTTTACAAAACGTATCTTCAAAAATTTAAAGAGGCAATTTTTTATAAATCCCTTTTCACCTACTTATGTTTCATTTAGTTTACATTATTTTCTTATGTTCCAATAAGTCCTATGAATGACATAGTTACCAAAATACCCCAAATAATATTCACATTTACAGTGTGAATGTTTCGTGATGTGAATGTTCACACCATCAATGCAAATGTTAATACGTCAATGTGAATATTCACATTGTAAAATATGAATGTTCACATCACCAAATTGTTAACCGTTCAAAAAATATTTGTAAAGGTATAAATATCCATAAAATATCTTAAATATGAGAATTAAAATTTGGTAGATCAAAAGTCTAAATAATAAGACTTATTAGAATATAAAAATATCTTCTGGATTAATTAAAATACAAACACTTAAAAGAAGATTTTCTAATAATTTTCCTAATTTTAAAACTAAACCAAACGGAGCCGGGATATGCTAACATAAATTTTTATAGAGAATTGTATTTAAGAATTATGTGATAATAATATTTTTAAAAATATTAATTATTTTGACAAATATTCTGCATTTTTTGTTGGCTTATTTTTACTCTATTTTTTAAAAATTTATTTTTAAAATTTTAGCTTTGTAAATTTTACTTGACGAGACAAATCAATTTTTTTTTAAAAATTTAAAATTTGAATTGAAACGAAAATAGCAAAAAAAATAATAGACTCTTTTTGACTTATTTTAACTTTTTAAATTTTGTTTTGAAATGAACATATATTTATTTTTTAAATTTATTAGATGAATCAAAAAATAAAATAAAATAACATAATTAAAAAGTTAAATACAACAATATATATTTGGTTAGAAATTTTTTTAAAACAAATAATAATAAAATTATATAAGTTAAATACAACTATATATATTTGGTTAGAAATTTTTTTAAAAAAAATAATAAAAAAATTATATATTTTATATATATATATACTTTTAAATTTCATATTTTATTTATACATATATATTTTTAAATTTCTTTTTAAATTCCTCCATCAAACACACATAAATATCAAAAAAAAATAAAAAAATAAAAAATAAATAAAAACGCGGGGCTTATGCCCCATAAACCAGTCTTCTTGTATCTTCCAAATCCAGCCAACACGGAACGACCGCAAGCAAAGCATCCGGTGAGTCCTCTCCCCTCTCTCTCTCCCTCTCTCTCTCTCTCTCACGCACACACCTATGGAAGAAACTTTGCCTTAATTTTTGTGCCATACTTTTCTTTGCCCTAATTTCTTTACCTAAGCAGTCCAGTTGACATCTACTTCTCCATAATGAGTCTTGTTTTTGTTTTTGTTGTAATTAATTTGATTTGTTTTGATTGATGTTACAAATTCTTATTTTTTGAATATTACGTATATACCCAATCTAACCCCTCGCAAAACAACCATTAACGGGTACCAATTGGGTGATTTTTTTTTTTCCCCCATCTTTTTTAAAATTTTAAACGATCATGCAGATTTTTATTTTATTTTATTTATTTTTATTTATAATATTTTAGCAACGATGACTGTTGTGGAGAATTGGTTATGAAACCAAATGGGTGATCAATGAATGAATGATAACTTTGTTGTATATATAGAAACAAACGTTTTTGTATGGTATAACAAAACCCCAAACTTTCAAAAAATATTTAACTTTTTAATGTTTAATACTAATTGAAATTTTTTTTATTATTACCTTATTGTTGTTGATTACAAAATGAAAAAAATTCAAGATTGTATTGTGATTAATGGGGTCCTGAATCAATTTCTTGGCTCTGTCTCCCTTAATCTAATAGCATGTAATGAAGATGCTAGTAAAAATGATACTACATTCTAAAATTTGTATTCAGTAATTAATCTAATTGCATACACGAGACGATAAAGTGTAGACACAATGGTATCATAAAGTAACACTAATATCTATTTCGAATTTTTTGATGTAATTACTAATTAGTGTCTCGGTTCCCTTATCGTATCTCGAAAATATCGAAAAATGTCTTTGTAAAAGCTTTCTTTGTTCTAGCAACATATTGTTTGCACATCTCGATGGATTGTGAATTTGTGTGGATTGTTGATAATAAATTCATCTTTGTCTAGAAAGTATATTTTAATCTATGTAAGTAAATTTTAGCTATTGTATGTGCAAGTAAACTGTGTATGGAATATGGATACTAGCAAATAAATTTTGTTTTTTAGTATTTACTAATTGTTTCTTATAGTGATCTGAAACCCGTCTTCTCTTTCTGTATCATGTATACGTGAGTCGAGTAAATTGAGCTTTTGCCTTTCTCCAATTGTCGTGTATCGCTAGTTTGGTGCTTGTGTACAAATTAAGCAAATAGTACAGTTAAATTTGAGTTCAAAGCTAGTTTATGCGTGTATTTTGCCTTGACATTGAAAATTTGCCATAATTACAATAGACATGGAATCTTTAGAATCAAGGCGTGAGAGAAGTGTTGAAATGAGGATCAAGATGACTCTCATGTGAGAGAAAAGTGGGAAGGAGGATATGATGATTTGAAGAAAATCGCATACAGAAGTCGAGAGACACAGTAAGCATGTCAGATAAGGAGAAGAGTAAGAGCGACCAAAGAGAAGAGAAGGATCATAGAAGTAGAGAGAAAGGTCAAAGGCTAGTGATGTCACAAAAGACAGAGAGAGAGCAAGTAAAGATTTGGAGAAAGATCGAGCAGCAACTAAAGATGGGAGAAGTAGAGATGATCAAAACAAGGATAGGACCAAAGATAAAAGAAGGAAGAGAGATTATGATTGGGATAAGTACAAAGATAAAGAGCGTGATAAAGATAAAGATAAAGATCGTAAGGATCGAGGGAAGGAAAGAGACCGTGATCGAGAAACCGAGGCAACAGAGAAGGATAATGAGCGAGCAAGGGAGAAGGAGAGGTCAAAAGAGAAGGGCAAAGATAGGGATAAAGAAAGAGATAGGGCAAAAGACAAGGAAAGGGAAAAGGAGAGACAAAAATAAAGATCGAGATAGGGAAAGGGAGATTGACAATGACCGAGATAGAGATGTGCTTGAGACAGAGAAGGGAAAGGAGAGAATCAGGGAGGAGAGGGAGTCAGGTCAAGATAAAGAGAGGTCTAGAGAAAGAGATAAGGTGGGTCGGAAATACCGGGGTGAAGGTCATGATAGGGGCAAGTATGCAACAAAGGATGATACTGTAAAATTAGACCATGAAGATGGTCTGGATGGGGATATAACTACGTGGGGGAAGGGTTCTCATCATGAAAAGGATGACATTAGGTCCACTAAGTATCAACAGAGTGTTGAGGGAGGAGAATCTAGAGGATCACACGCATCAGCTTTGGAGCTTGAAGAGCGCATTTCAAAGTAAGTAATGCTTCCTTTGTGCATTAGTTTTTATTTTTGGTCTTGTCATTTGTTTTAAATTTGATATTCTCTCTATTTACCTATTCCTCGACCTTTATCTTGTTGAAAATTCTCGATTTTTAAAAGTTAGATGTTGATTTATACGGTTATGTTGCATATCTGAAAAATGAACACTTTGGATAAAACTACATGCTTAAAGTTAATGGTGTGTTGCAATTCCAAATTTAACGCTATTATGCTGATAGATAAGTAATAATATATTCTTGGAACCAGATGCTTGTATAACAAAGAGAATAAGAGATTCTATTGTAGAAGTTATGCCAATAGAAACAACATAAAAGAAAATATTGGAACAACAATTGCCTTCATTGCTAGTTTCCTCCTTTGGTGTGTAAATTTCCTTGATGTCTGGAAAATCAAAATTGAGATGTTCTTCATACCAATAGATAGAATACAATTGTACCGGGCATGCTCATAGAATACAAATGCCCATTTATTTCTAATTATGTTGGAAGAGCGCAACAGTGTCATTTGTATCGCTAGTTCTAGTCTCTTGTTGACATGCCTCTTTATTTGTTAATTTATTTCCTAGAATAGTTAATAAAAATAACTTATCTGCTCTTAAAAAGAACCACATTGTGGAGAATGCTATGGTATGGAGGTGTCTTATGGTGCATGAAGCTTTTTTGTGCCAACGTCATGGATTAATGGTGGAAGTGGGTAATAGGGTCCTCTATATCCAAAGACCTACATTATCTAGGAAGAATGTAATTGTGTCGTGAGTTACCCATAGACCCGAATTGCTTCAATGTGTTGTTGTAATGACATTTTCACCAACTTCATTTTAAATTGCATTGTATTGTGCGGCTTCTTATAGAGCAATCTTGTTGTTGCTTATGTTTTAAGGTCCCAAAATTGCAAATCGGCGAATGATTCAAGGTGTTGGCCTCTTGTCTCCCAATAATGGTTGCCAGCTTTAGAGAGAGTACAAAAGGAATTGTTGTTGCTCTGTAATGTTTTTGGTGTATCCTCTACTTTTTAGTGAAGGAAAAGGATACTGATGAGTAAAATATGATTACAATACAACAAACAAGGATCAAAGAGGCTGTTGGAATGCTCTCCCTCCCCACAATGCCCCTTGTTTGGATATTTTTTAATTAATGACCAGTTACAATAGGTTTTTCTTAATTAAAAAAATCAAGTTGGAAGTCAAAGGCGAGGGATATAGTTAGACACGAAACAAGATTTTACCAAATAAGATTTTTTTTTGGTGCTTTTGACATAGGCTTATATTTTTAATTGTCATCTTGATCAAACATTTGCCTCTAGAAATGCCGAAGTTGGCAAAAATTGAGGTAATATCCTTGCTTCTTGTCTAAATTAAATATTTTTTTATTCTTATTGACAGAATTTTCGTGATTCTTCATTACAACATTTGCTATTTTTAGTAGAGATTTAATCTGTTGAGCTTTCTGAGGAGGTCCCTTCCGACGAAGTTTCTCCTAGTGTGTATGGTTTAGTAGTGGTTAAAGATGCTTTAGTTTAGTAGTTAGTAGTTTCTTATTTTTATTGGAGATTTAATCTATTGAGTTTTCTAAGGTGGTCCCTTGCTAATAAGTTTTTTTTTGGTGTGTATGGTTTAGTATTGGCTAAAGATGCTTTAGTGGTTGATTGCTCAAGTCAAATGGGTAGTTAGTAATTTGGGATGTTTACTTATATGGCAATGTCCATGATTTTGAGGTGCGGTCAACTTTGGATATTATGGAAATTCTTTGTTGGATTGATAATGCTAGGAGTGAATTGGACGAGGTTCAAGTGTTGATTCCAAGTCAATGAAGTTTGAAGTTAAAGCTTATTATATCTCTTTAATAATACATTCCCTTGGAAAGGTATTTGCATAAGTACCATGAAAATATAAATTTTAATGTGTTCAAAAAATAAAATAAAATAAATTTATTATATATTATATATTTTCAAATATACAAATAGCTTATTCAAAAGAAATAAAAAACAATATAACACTAATTAAAATTAAAAAGTCATATATATAGTTTTTCTAACTTAAATATCAAGATATCATTCACATAATGCAATTGCATTGAAAAAAATGCAAAACAACTGTAAAACATTGAAATACACATGATATATTCATCTTGTGAATGTTTCAAAATATATTTAAGGTGTGTTTGGGATTGGCTTTTTTAGTGACTTTTTTGTTGATTTTTTTTCGTGTTTAGTGAACTTAAATTAATTTTTTAAAAAAAGATTTACACTTGTAGGTTTGGCTAGACAGACCAGAAAATTTTAAAAAAACTGGGAAAAAGTTTATTAAAGAAAAAAAATGGGGCTTTTTTGGGCCACAAATTTGACACAAAACCACTAAAACCAAAAAGTTTGGAAAACAATGTGTCCTTTATAGGTGGCTCCCAAACTCACCCTTGGAGTGCAAAAATTGCATTCCAAAGAAGCAGGGCATTGTTGCTTGAAGGGATTAAGCACAGGGGTTGTGTTCAAAGGGTTCAAAGTGTCATTGAAGTGTATGTAAAGTGTCTTATATTATGAATTTAAAATTTTAATTATAGCGCATTGAATATGTGTTGGACACACTTTTAGGATTGTCTCTAATGTATCGTGTCCGAAACGGTGACAAGCCTTCTCCATAGAAGTGTTTGTGCTTCTTAGATATTTGCCTATTAGGAAATCTGAAGTACCTATCAAGATGACCTTTTGTTATTGTTTTTTATCATTTGTGTGTGTGTGTGGAAAGTCAATAGCCCATTGCAAGATTTTGATGATTGACAGCTTGTCAGCTATACTGTCTATACTGTTATGTAAATCCAACAAATCAGTGGTGTGAACAACAAATTGAAGTTTTGTCATCATAATTTCTATTGCCAAAAATTGTTCCAATAGAAACTATTTGTCACATTTGTTTCAATTATTCCTATGATCTATCTATAACTGTTTGGGCAAATTTGTAAAAAAAGAAAGACTACACAATGACTCTACATTGCAAACTACCAAGTTTCCCACTCATTCTCATTAAAAGCCATGTTTTGTGTACGCATTGTGTGTGCAAGGGTCTCTAGTTTGTAGAAAAGGGAAAATTAAATCCCAAGTTGATGTTTTCGTGCAAGGAAGTGGTAAAATTTATGGATCATCTGCTTATTCAGCCGGTGAGTTGTCAAATCTATTCCTTTCTTTGCTTGCATTAGGAATGTGGAAACTTTATATTTAATGTGGTGTATTTGGGGAGAATCCATTTCCTATAGTCATTTTTGGATTTGGTGAAGATATAATTTCTTCTTTTTCTTTGTTGGTTTGTTTATTTATTTATTATTTTAAATAGGGGTTTGTGGGTTTTAGTACATGTTAATCTGCTTGGATGTGCCCCTATAGGCGCTGCTTATAATATAATTTAACTCAAAAATTATAAATTGATTTGACAAGGCCATTAAAAGGTGACTCTGGTTTTAGTATTGAGGTGCCATGTCTGAGATGTAGTCTTTATGTAGAGAGTAAGAAATTTGATTTGGCTTGTTGTGAAGATATCAAAATTTTTACTTCAATTAGTGTAAAGTCTTTTACCCTCATCGTATTGTCATCTTGGCACCTTTTCTTGGACTAGGAAAATTATGTGTGATATGATTTGTTGATGATTTGGTCTTGGTCCATAACACTAGAATTAGTAGCATACGCCTTGCATTGTTGCAAGACTCTTTCTGCTTTGAGATACTTGTTAATTAGCCATCTTATTCTATAACTTAACAACATTTTGAAGTGGCTTTCTAGTGGAAATCATGCATTGACTGTGTCTATAATTATTAATTAGCATATCTATTAATTATTTCGACTGTGTGACTTTCAACTTGTAGTAATTCTCTGGCCTAGTATAATTAACATATGTATTGATTTTCAGATGTGTATTTGTATTATTTTTGGATATCTGGGGTATTCTCATGTTTTTAACTCGGTTATGTACTTGGCTTATCTCAGTTGTGCATATTGGCTTCGCTAAAGAGTGATGTGATTGGAGAGTACCTTATCATAATCAATTTTGCAATTTTTGTTGTTTGAAGTAGTGGAATGCTAGTATGAAATAATATTTTGGATTGTTCTTTTATTTTTTTTGGTGATAGAAAGGCAACTACATTTGTGCTTAGAGAACCTTATTCACATATTTGTTTAGGAATTCAGGTAAAGGGGTTTGTATTTATTTCCTTTTCTTCTTCTACATCTTAAACCTTTTATTTTTTATATTTAGGATGAAGGAAGAAAGAATGCGTAATAAATCTGAGGGAGTACCTGAAATTTTAGCATGGGTTAATAAGAGCCGTAAGCTCGAGGAGAGGAGGAGTTCTAAAAAAGAGAAGGCCTTGCGGCTCTCAAAGATTTTTGAGGAGAAGGTTAGTTGGTTTCCTTTGTGCTTCCTCTTTATTTTAGGTCTGAAGGGAACAATTGATCTTACATATAATTTTTCAGGACAATATCAACCAGGGAGAAATTGAAAATGAGGCAGCACCCCAGCATATTGCTCGTATGGTTCCTTTTCACTCTCATTATTATTGTTGTTGTTAGTGTTATTATTGTTATTGTTTTTCCAAAGCTTGTCATAGATGATTTATTTTGGGCATTGGATGTCACCTAGGAAGAAGGACACCTTGTTATTGTTTTTCACTCTCATTACAGATGTCTGACACGTGTCGGACACTGTCACACGGTGGACACGTGTCGGACACTCTACCAGACATGTCCCTTTTTTTTTTTGAATTTTTTCATCCAGACATGTTTTCGACACGCAAAGACACATTTGGACACTCTGTTAAAAGATAAAGCTTGAAAAATAGAGAGGTGGATCGAAGCCCTAACCCGTTGGAAACAAGAAAGAGAGAAGAAAAAGATTGAGAGAGAGAAAGCCCTAACCTGTTTTTCCTTTCTTCAATTCATTTCTTTTGTTTTTCATTCTTCCCCTGTCTTTTTTGTTTTTCTTCCTCTGCTGTCTTCATTTTTCTTCCTCAGTTTGTCGTCTTTGTTTTCTTCCTCTCTGTTTCCTTCGTTTCTTCCTCGCTCTCTTCTTTGTTTTCTTTTCTTTACCAAGTCAGTGGAAACCAATGTTGACCTATTTTAAAATACTCCCTCCATCCCAAAATATTAGTCACTTATTCTATTTTTCATTGTCCCAAAATATTAGTCCCTTTTCAAAAATTAAGGTCTAAAATAATATTAATTTCCTATTTGCCTTCTTTTAAATTCATTAATAACACAAAAAGTACAATTATGGCAATTGATATTTTCCAAAAAATATACTATCAAAGGGTCGTTTTGAAAAATCAATTTTTTAAAAATGCAATAATGGTACTACCAAAAAAAATTGGATTCCTCAAAAGGAACTATGATTTTGGAACGGAGGGGGTATATAAAATAGGTTTGTGGGGCCCACTAAAGATTTGTGTCACCATTCCACGAAGCCTCCATCCCACTAACCTCAACATTGCATTTACCTTTATACACCTTCCATTTTAATATTATATATACATTAAATTTTGATATTTAAATACTCCACACCAATAAAAATCTTTTGGATATTGTGTTTATTAATTTTATTATTATTGTAATTTTATAAGAACCTATATTTGATTCTTAAATATGGCATTGACTTTTATATTATTTTGTATTTTTAGTTACCTTCTAATGATTTTTTTATTTGACATATAATAAATAAATATAATTTATATACTAAGAAGCACGGACACTTTTAAGAAGGTGACATATCTGTGTTATGTCCGTGTTGGATGCTGACACTCTTTGGATACTTTTAAGACACGTGTCCTACACTCTTCAAAAAGTGTCCTATTTTTTAAAAATTTGTAAGACCCGGACACTCTTTGGACACTTAGAGGACACACATGTCAATCGTTTAAACACATGTGTCTATCGCTTAAACACATGTGAAACTAATTATAAGTTTGAATAAAACAACTTAAGATACAATAATAAAACAAAATCTATATAAATTTATAAAAATTAGTGTCATATTGCATTTTATTATTATTTTTGAACGATATATTTATATATATAATATATAATAAATATATAAAATTATATATTTCATACGTGTCCCTCACGTGTCGTGTCCTGCATTTTTTGAAAATTAACATGTCGGCGTGTCCATGTCGTATCTGTGTTGTGTCACGTGTCCGTGTTCATGCTTCTTAGTTTATATATATTGAGCGTGTCCCCAGCGTGTTGTATCCCTCATTTTTTAAAAATTTGTGTGTTCGTGTGCCCGTGTTGTGTCGCATGTCCACGTTCACGTTTGTGTCCGTGCATCATAGGATGTCACATTAAACTTAGATCAATTTGTTGTTACACGGCATGGCATGGCATGGCATGGCATTTGAGCACACGAGTTGGTGGTTTAACATGGATTCATCACTTCAACACTGAATTAAGTAGAATGAACTCGTGAATGTTTCTTTAAATTTTAATAATATCTTACTCCTATCAATTGTAGAACATAAGACTGCCCAATTTCCTTGAGATATTCAAACACAACTTTGAATAACGCATGTTAAGAATTTGTTTTTCATCAATGTTGTTGGAATTGTTAGGTACATGATGTGTATCATTTGAAAAAAGATGCGTATTGTGAACTCATATCTTTAGTGACTTGAATCATGAGATACGTTTCCGTATGATATAGTATCTCAACGTGTAGCACACGATTAATTAAACGTTACCTTGTCCTTCATCTTTGTCTTTGTTAAAGGAGTTTTGACCTAAGAAGCACGGGTGCGGGTGCGGATACAGATACGGTTACGATACGGGTACGCCGATACGGCAAATTTTTAAAAAAGTAAGGTACGGGTACGACTGGAGTACGCCAATTTGTTTTTGTTTTTTTTTAAAAAAATTTTAAATTTATAGCTAAACATCCAACATACAAATTAAATTCAATAACATAATTAAAAAGAGAAATTACAAAAAAGAGGAAACATAAAAAAAAGGAGTACAAAAATCTGGAAAAAAAATGAACAAAGAAAATTTGTTTCAGTTTTTTTGATAACATGTGAAAAGCTGTGGGGGACACCCTCCATATTTGTGTAATAAAAAATATGGATGTAATTCCCCCCCCCCCCCCCCTTTTTTATTTTTTATTTTTTATTTTTAAAGTATATCAAAGAAAAGATATTATAAACAAAAACGTTTTATTACACTACACCCATTAGCTTAATTAAATTTTAATATAACTCAGCACAAGTTGTTCACATTGATTCAAAAACCAATGTGTTCTCGTAAGTTTGTTTAGCATGAAAGAGTAGGAAACAACAAGAAGAAAAATCTGGGGAAAAAACAAAAAAAATGAAAAAAGAGGAAACAGAAATCTGGACAGAAAAAAAAATGAAAAATGATATGTCTTTGTTCTTCGTTTGCTGCAAAGAAACAGGAAAAAAAAAATCTGGAAAAAAAAACCCGAAAGAAGTGGAAGAATCGAAGAACAAAGAGATCAAAGATGGACAGAACAAAGAAAAGGAAGAAGAAGAGGATGAAGAATCGAAGATTAACTTACCGGAATGTGATCTTTGAAGGAGAGAAACGATTAGCACCTTTGATTAAACCTCTTCAATAGCTTCGCAGGAAGGAGTACTTCAGCTCTTGGGAGTCTCTCTGTGTTTCAAGAAAAAGAGAGTGACAATCGAATAGAGTAGAACCCTAATTTTAATTTGTTTATTACAAAAGTACCCCAAATTTATATAAATTTTTTAAATAGACCAAAAAACTTGCTCCAGTATCCTTTAATTTGTAAAAAATCTCGTTTTGTACCCCGAAGTACCCAAAAACATACCCGTGGCATACCCATCACGTACCCATCATTATACTGATCATATAAAAGCGCACAGTGCGTTTTTGCATCTTGATATCATTCGCATCCGGTAAGTACCTGGTACTTGTACGGCAATACTTTTGGAGTATCTGTGCTTCATAGGTTTTGACACTATCATTCACCTTGGATGATAATCATTGAATAATCACGAACCATTTTCTTAGACAATTCCATACAAAGGAGACCCAAATCGAGCTAAAAAACTTGCATGAAAAATGACTCCCATGCTTCATTTGCTACTAGAAATTTAATTATTCTCATGGATCTATTTCGGGGGGAAGAAACAGAGAGTTTACACGTATTGTTGGATTTGAGTTTATTCTATGATTTGAGCCAAAAAGCTTGTTTGGACAATAATAATAAACCCTATAACAAGTATGTTTGAGACTACTCATATCCAAACAAATCCAAAAGAATGTCTTTAGTTGCAAATCATGCACTAGATAATGGACCAAAGTATCGGATTCGATTAGGAAAAATAAATGATTGTCTTATTTTTTTATGTCTGCAATGAAATGTCATTTATCTCTTGCTATATTAAAATATTCAATTTTCTTAATTTCTTATGAGTTAGATGTGAGATTTTTAATTTATCTTTTTGACCAATTTGTAAGTTTTTAAGAAATAAATTTTTATGTCATTTATTATATGATTTAGTATTTTATTCTTGCAATATATGTTAGTTTATCTTTTGATATTCTTTATGATGCACACAATCTCAGATTCTCAGACTCACAATATAGGATTCTAAAATCTCGATGAGAAAAAGTTTATGATGATGAACTTCATTTGCATAAAGTTTCCCAACGTTTTAGGCATGTTCTTTATTTTGTATGTTCTTGCAACTTAAAAGTTTGATTTCTTAGTATCACTCAATTATGTTCACTTTGGTTTTGAAATGAAGACTTAGCAGGGTTAAAGTTCTTCATGGGCTTGACAAAGTAATTGAATGTGGGCGATTGTTTTGACACTCAAAGATTAGAGCATACTTTGGTGGTGACATCAATCAAGGTAAACAATTTGTTCATAGTCGCTTTTCCCCTTCCTTCGCTTTTTTTCTTCCTCGCCTATTGTGGCATATTTTTGGCTTCATATGCCATATGGTGATATGACATCGTATATAACAGAGGTGGACATGCTTGAAAATGTGGAAATTGGAGAGCAAAAGCGAGAAATGAGGCTTATAGTTACGCAAAGAAGAAAACGGATATATGATGACAAGTAAGACTAAAATTATTGTTAATTTGGTATCAGTAAATGTACTTCGATAACCAACTCCCTTTTTGTTCATTGTACAATTTTAGGTTCAACGATGAGCGAGTTCAAAAGAAAATCCTCCCAAAATATGATGATCCAGTTGTGGACGAGGTTATATTTTTTTTTCTTAGTATTTGTAGAAATGCTGGGTTTGGTTATTGTATGACCTTTTGTACTTAGCTGCTGTTTACTTCTCCAGGGGATAACTTTGGATGCAAGTGGTCGTTTCACTGGCGACGCAGAGAAGAAACTTGAGGGGGTATTTATTCTTGTTAATGTTGTAGTTTATGAATGTCATTAAGGAAAAAATTTGTTTTGTTATCTTATTGAAAGTGCATGTTCCTTTGCTTCAAGAAGGATACAGGTGTTTCGACAAACAATCACTTTGAAGATCTCAACTCATCCGATCAAATTAAATCGACATTACACTCACGAAGAAAGGCTTCGGTTTAAAAAGCCCAAGAAAAGAAATCATTGAGAAAAAAGAGAAGCTTGACATAAATGCACTTGAAGTGGAAGTCGTCTCTGGATTGGGAGTTAGAGATCTTGGTTCTCGAAAATATGAGAAGAGGCAGCCATTAGAGAGGAGAAAGAGAGATCCGAGGTTGAAAAAGAAGTAATGCATACCAAGTCATATGCTAAAGCAGACGAGGCATCTAAAGCATCGCGATCGAGCAAACTATCATTGTTAAAACAGAGGAAGATGATAATCCAAAGATTTGGCGATGATGATGAAGATCTCAAAATCATTAGAAAGAGCAAGAAAATTTGCACTTAAGAAGCAAGATGAGGCTTCCACATCTGGTCCTCAGGCTATTGCATTCCTTGCCTCTTCAACCTGCCGACCTAAGTTACGGACTCGATCAAGGTGTCGGATACGGGTATGTGTCTAGGTGTCAGATTCGCCTATTCGTGAAAATAAGGATACAGGGACTCGGCTAAAAAGTGTCCAAAAAGTAGATACGGATACGGGGACACGGCATATAAAATATTAGTAGAATTTTTATATTGTACTAACTAACTACATAACCTATGCATCATGAGGATCAATAAGTAGATTGTTAAAGTCTAAAAAAATACATAGAAGAAAAAGTATTTTTTATTAGATAAATATTACTGTTCCCATGGCACTTGTTAATATTGAGAAAGTGTAAAAAAATATATATATTTTCAAAAATATAAAAAGTGTATTAAATTAAAAATATATATTAAATTTAATAATATTTTTTTTTTCAGAATTAACATATTTTTTATCCTTATTATTCCTTAACAAGTGTCCCATTCACTTCAAAATAAAAACCTACTGAAGATGCATTTATTTATAATAATGATATTACCTCAAAACTTTTATATATAATTTTATGCATGAATAGAATTTTTTAATTAATATTTTATTTTTTATTCACATTATCTTATTTTGTAGGTCAAAAATATCATAGAAATAAAAAATAAAAGATTTAATAAAAAAATAAAAAAATTGATTTATTTTCTAAATCTAGTGATATGTGAGGAAGATGATTGGTTAATAATTTAAAAATATTTAATTATTAACTAATCAACTTTTAAATATATATAAAAATATATATAATTAAAAAATGTTATTGACTCTAGATAATTTATTAAATTTTTTACTAAAACTCTTACATAGATAAGTGTGAGATCACGTGTGTATAGATTCTAAATTCATGTAAGAATTTTAATAAAAAATTTAATAAATTATTTAAAATTTCTAACATAACTCTATCTAATTTTTAAATATGAATAATTATAATATTTATATCCATTCCCTCTTATTATATTATAATTGTAATTCCCTCTTAATTATAACATGTATATCCATTCCCTCTTATTATACTAGTATATCACCCGTGCTATGCACGGATTGTGTTTACAATTATCTATATATGTGAATTGTGATTTTTAAATGTTTTTATTTTATTTTAAATGTCTTCTTTTTTTTTTTCTTTTTTATATTATATTAAAGTTTAATATTTTGATAATAATCATACGTGTTGGATTTTTCAAGGAATTAAATGTATTTTATATTATATTATATTATATTAAAGTTTATTATTTTGATAATAATCATATGTGTTGGACTTTTCAAGGAATTAAATGTCTTTTATATTATATTATATTATATTAAAATTTATTATTTTGATAATAATCATATGTGTTGGACTTTTCAAGAATTTTTTTTTATGCTTGTTCTTAATGCATTAAAGTGTTATTATGAGGGATAATAATCATATATGTTGGGACTTTTCAAAGAATTCATATGTGTTGGATTTTAAAGAATTTATTTTATGTTTGTTTTTAATGCATTAAAGTGTTATTATGAGGGTAAGACTTGAAAATTGAGAGAAGTTAATAAATGCTAAGATTTTTTTTTAAAATCCAAAAATCAAGAAATTTAGATTGAGAGAATGGAACTCCCACAAGGCTTGGGGTTAAAAACCCCATTTTGCTTAATATATAGATGGTGTTTGGGAAGTGAGTTTTTATGTAGATTTTATTAGATGTAGGTTTTTATGAGATAAAAAAATTTTTGTATTTGGGAAGATAGTTGGGTTTTTATGTGGTTGGATGTGATGTTTGTGAGAGAAAAAGTGAAATGATTATGGAGTTAGATGTGATATTTTGTTTGGATGTGTTTTTTTTGGTTTTGCAAAACTTTTGTCTTTTAATGAAAAAAATGAGAAAAAAATTTGAAAACTTACTTCCCAAACACCACCATAGTATAGATTATAATTGTAATTCCCTCTTATTATAATCAACAATGATTCATCCCCCTTTTCCCCCACCCCCTTTGACCCCCTCTCTCTATAGCGATCCCGGGTTTACCCCTTGTTGTATAGTGATCCGGACATGTGTCCGTGGATGTTGGTAGTGGATTGTTGTCCTGTTTACGTCCTTTCATATATTGTATTTGAGTTATAGGATGTGTTGGGCGTGTTTGTTTCAGTTGGTTGTGTTTGGGAGCCAAGGGTTCTTTGCCCATAATTTTGTCCTTCGCTCGGCGAGGAGTTGGTCGCTTCGGCGAGAGTTGAGTCTTATTCACGGCGGGTCGAGCGGCTGTTCTTCGCTTCGAGCGATCTGGTTCGATCTTCGCTCGAGCGAATCGGTTCGCTTCGCTTCGGCGCCGAAGGCGTCTAGTTGCAGACTGAAGGGTCGAGCTCTGCTCGGCGAGATTTTCTTCGCCGGCGAAGCTTCTAGGATGTTGGCTCGAGCGAGACCTTCTTGGCTCGAGCTACGGTTTTCAGGTTCCGTCGCTCGGCGACCAAGTCTTCGCCGAGCGAGCCTATTTATATCGTTCGATGAAGAAGTTTCAAATCGATTTTTTATAAACTTTTGATCTAATCTTCAAAATCGAGAGCTTCTCTCTAACTTTATATTCTCTCTAAGGATTGATCTACCTAGGATCATTTCCTACCCTTCTTGCTTTGTTAAAAAGGTAGAGGTCGTCGGGGGCTTCGATCTAATCTGAAAAAGTCGGTGTTTGGAGCATTTTGATCTTTGGGTCTTCATCTCCTTTTGGGCTTAAACTTTGAGGTAGGGATATCCTACTCCTCTTTATGAATTCTGTCTTTAAATTTTGACATTTTGATGTGTTGGGGATAGTTGTGTAATTTTGAGAAAGTTTGGGGCTTTTATGCAATTTTCTAAAAGTTTGGGGGCTTTTGTGCAATTTTGTAAAAGTTTGGGGATTCGTTTTAAATAAACCTATATGCACGATTGGTACATAGAAATGAGATTAATGTGGAATCATTAATGAAAATGGAACCTTAGGGGTTGAATGTTAATTATGGAAAATGCTATAATTATATTGTTTAATTAATTGGAATAATTAATTGTGGAATTGAGATGTTGATTATATATCCATTGCGCATTTATTTTCTGTTTAGAAATATCTGCTTTGGGCTATCGGTGGAAGATAGTCTTGATTGTTGTAGACAATGCATGATGATTAGGTAAATTAAAACCAATCATTGAAATGTGTCATTGAGTATGACAGTTAAAGAATACATTACCTTTATGTATTGATTTGTGATGTGTATAAGTGTTGTTTATATGCATTGTGTTGTGTTGGAGAAGATAGGGGATGTACTCCGCGGTTTAGGGGAAGATAGGGGATGTACCTCTAAACCGGATGTTGTTTGGGAGAAGATAGGGGATGGACTCCGTAGATAGAGCTCATATGCTTGTCTTGGAAATGTGATATAGCTAGTATGCATATCTGTGGAAGTAATGAAGTTGTAAGTGGTTAATATGAGCTATTGTCTCATATGAGTTGTGTGGCCAGGTTCTGAGCCATGAGTTATAAATTGAGAATTTAATGAAAATGGAGAGTGAATTGAATATAGACTTGAAAGTCTTGGAATTGTAATGTGTTATGGAAGAATGTAAAAGTGTTGACCATCTATCAACTGTTAATCTGTTAGTCATTATTCATAACTGGTTTAGTATATTTCTACTGGGCTGTGGCTCACCCTATATGGGAACATCATTTTCAGGTACAGGCAGCATGCCACCTCCAAGGACTTAGCTTGGGAGGCTAGTGGCGGAAGGACTTTTTGACTTCTATTTACTTTTGATGTGTTACATGTAACTTCAAGCCAAGGGCTTCACGTGTATTGAGCTAGAGCTCTCTTGATTGTAACCAAGTGTTAACTTGGAAAGATGTAAGCCTTTAAGGCACCCGCTTTTATTGTTTACATGTAATACTTTTGTACAGAACAGTTCAGTTAAATAGAAGAATGTGGACTTTTATTATGTTGATGCATGTTCGATTGATGGGTTTATTGTCATTATTTTGAGGGCGTTACACTCTCTCTCATTGGTTGCTTTTTCTTTTTTTTCCTGCTCCTCCAATCACCCCCCGCCACGTGGCAAAGGGGGTGAGGGGGTGACCCCCAAAAGGGGGTCCCAAGCATTATTCTATTATAATTATAGTTTATACACACTGTCCAATTCAACTATCTCGAGCCATGTGAAGCTCTGGAGACTCTATTTACGATCTTTACCTCAGATCTGAAAACTTCTCTTACAGATAAAAGTAGGGGTGTACACGGTCCGGATTGGTTTGGTTCTGAGAAAATCCAAGAACCGAACCGATCCTAACGGTTCTGTGATTTTGAGAACCAGACCAGACCGTTACACTTGTAAAATCGGACCAGAACCAAACCGAAAAAACGGTTCGGTTTCGATTTGGTTTACGGTTCAAAAAATTTCTATTTACAAGAATAAATTGTTAATATTAGCAAAATAATTACTCAAACTAATTACATTTAACTCTTGATAAAAACTAATAATATTAAGGCTTTACTTAATATTACATATTATACCATCATAATATCATTAAAATTATAAAAAATCAATTAATAAAAATAAAACTTGATATTATATTATATATATATGTTTTAAAATTCGGTTCGGTTCGGTTCGGTTCGAACCGCGATTTTTTCATAAAATTTATTAACCGAATCATTTTTACGGTTCTCATATTTCTTAATCCGAAATCAAACTAATTCTTAATAGAACCGAATCAAACCGTATGATTCGGTCTGTTTCGATCCGAATTACCGGTTTAAACGAATTTTTAAACAGCCCTTGATAAAAGAAAAAAACAATTAAAAGTCTCATTCTCGGGTCATTTCCCTAAATAAGCCTAAACAGTAAGGGAATTCCCAAACTAAGCCTATTTTTCAAAGATTTCCCAAAGTAGGCTAAATCGCGGTTCCAAATCACGAGTTCAACACTTTTGCCCCGGAGTTGCCAAATCTTGAACTCGCTGTCACAAAGTGCGAGTTTACTTACGAACTCGCGGTTACAAACCGCGAGTTTAATTAAATTTTTTTTCCTTTCATTCCGAGCACGAGTTTAATTAATTTCATCCCAAAAAAATTTGTTCTGAACTCGCGTTTCAGAACCACGATTTCATTTTCCTTTGAAGTCGCTGTTTGTAACCGCGATTTCATCAAAAAAAAATTTTCTTGTGAACTCGCAATTTGTAACCGCGATTTCATCAAAAATTTTGTTTCTTCTGAACTCGCTTTTTCTAAGCGCGAGTTTAAGTGAAGTTTTATTTTTAACATAAATTTTTTTGTTTTACTTTGTTTTAAGTGAAAATTTGTTTTTTTTTTTCTCTGTTGTCATTATTTTGGTGATAATGTATTTCAGAATAAATTTTTAGGTTAAAATTATTTTACTAAAACCGTTCTCATATTAATTTATTTTGTCTTTTAGTTTGGGTTAGAATGTGTAATGCAACTCGCTTTTTCTAAGCGCGAGTTTAAGTGAAGTTTTATTTTTAACATAAATTTTTTTGTTTTACTTTGTTTTAAGTGAAAATTTGTTTTTTTTTTTTTCTCTGTTGTCATTATTTTGGTGATAATGTATTTCAGAATAAATTTTTAGGTTAAAATTATTTTACTAAAACCGTTCTCATGTTAATTTATTTTGTCTTTTAGTTTGGGTTAGAATGTGTAATGCAACTCGCTTTTTCTAAGCGCGAGTTTAAGTGAAGTTTTATTTTTAACATAAATTTTTTTGTTTTACTTTGTTTTAAGTGAAAATTTGTTTTTTTTTTTTCTCTGTTGTCATTATTTTGGTGTTAGTATTTCAGAATAAATTTTTAGGTTAAAATTATTTTACTAAAACCGTTCTCATGTTAATTTATTTTGTCTTTTAGTTTGGGTTAGAATGTGTAATGCAACTCGCTTTTTCTAAGCGCGAGTTTAAGTGAAGTTTTATTTTTAACATAAATTTTTTTGTTTTACTTTGTTTTAAGTGAAAATTTGTTTTTTTTTTTTTCTCTGTTGTCATTATTTTGGTGTTAGTATTTCAGAATAAATTTTTAGGTTAAAATTATTTTACTAAAACTGTTCTCATGTTAATTTATTTTGTCTTTTAGTTTGGGTTAGAATGTGTAATGCAGCATTTTTTTTTGGTTTGACTAAAGTAAATTTATTTTGTTGTTCTTGTGTTTGTTTTGGGTTAGAAGGTGATAATATAATTCATAAATTTCTTTTCGCTTTACTAAAGCCATTTTCATGTGAAGTTTTTTATTTTTTATTTCTTTTCTGTTGTATTTGTTTTAGGTTAGAATGTGTTATTTAGAAATTTGTTTTGGCTTTACTAAAGCCGTTTTCATGTAAATAATAATTTTTTTTTTCTGTTGTCTTTGTTTTGGGTTACAAGGTGATAATGTAATTCATAAATTTATTTTCGCTTTACTAAAGCCATTTTCATGTGAAGTTTTTTATTTTTATTTCTTTTTCATTGTATTTGTTTTAGGTTAGAATGTGTTATTTAGAAATTTGTTTTGGCTTTACTAAAGCCGTTTTCATGTAAATAATAATTTTTTTTTTCTGTTGTCTTTGTTTTGGGTTACAAGGTGATAATGTAATTCATAAATTTATTTTCGCTTTACTAAAGCCATTTTCATGTAAAGTTTTTTAATTTTTATTGTTTCTGTTGTCTTTGTTTTGGGTTAGAATGTGTTATTCAGAAATTTGTTTTGGCTTTACTAAAGCCGTTTTCATTTAAATAATTTTTTTTTTATTGTCTTTGTTTTATGTTAGAAGGTGATAATGTAATTCATAAAACCTTGAAGAAAAAACACATAAGTAGTACATACATAAGTAGTACAGACATAAGTAGTACAGACATAAGTCTCGGACAAGAATACATTGTGGACACCATGAACTTAACACACAATCGTAGATAAACATAAAAAAGAGAAATATTAGGCGGAACAATCGACAAACTCATTACGGAAACACTTACTCTAACACGTACATTACATATGAATGCATGACCTAATATTGCCAAAGTGTAGACATTAACACCTAATTAAGCTTAAATCGGTAGGTGGCTCGAGTCTGAACAATCCAAAGCTTTGTCGAGAGACAAGTGAGGATCCTCCATGATAGCCTTGATAGCGCATCATTTGGTTCTGTTTTGTTCTTCCGGGCATCCTTCTTAACTATGAGTAGTGCATATCGCGGGCCAATCTACGACCCATTTGAGAAATCTCACGTTGTAGTCTTTGACATAGTCGATCAACATTATCGTGGTCTTCTTTTTGGATCTCAACGTAACGTGCTTTTGGCACCTTCACCGTCTTTCCGACATAACCTTTCATTTTGCACTCGCTCTATAAATAGTGCGCCACTTGAAGTCTAGCATTTGCATAACCATATCCTGTTTGATTCTCTGATGGATCCTCCACCAAACCACATGGATCTCGATAGTACTTGGGCATGACAAAATGTCGCTTCCCAAACCTATCATGATAAGCACAAGAGGCATCTAACAAAGGAAATGGTGTTTCATCTTCAGCATCGCCACTTCCCCTCCCCCCTCCTCGTCGTGAACTTTCACCCCTTTGCAAGTTCCTACCACCTCTGCGATTCCCACCACTCCCTCCCATGAACCATGTAGCCATGCTAATTTTTGTAAAGCAAATAAATGATAATTTCGTAGGGCGAAATGAGTTGTAAGGTTGTGTCTTCACCTTTACTCGTTTATATAGTTGGTTATGAACGACTTTAGAAAGATGCCTCTGCATGACAATCCCACATAAATGAACAATGTATGAGTTGTCAGTACATTGAAAAAACAGAGAAAAGCAAATACTCTGTATGAAGTCACGTGACTTTATGAATTCACAGTTGCCATGTGACTTTCTGAATTCACAAATCAGTGAATTCACTGTTGCCATGTGACTTTCTGAATTGAGAATCCCACATATATTACTAAGAAATGAGTTGTCATTGTAATAAAAAAATCGATTACAAAATCGAGAAAACCAAAGTCTGTGCACCAAGTCACATGTCTTGACAATCCATCTGCATATACCGACAAAATAAGGGCATGCTCACTGACGGTAAATCAGTGAATTCACTGTTGCCATGTGACTTTCTGAATTGAGATTCCCATATATATCAAAATGGTGTTGAGTTGTCATTGTAATAAAAAAATTAAGTAATAAATCGAGAAAACCAAAGTCTGTGCACCAAGTCACATGTCTTGACAATCCATCTGCATATACCGACAAAATAAGGGCATGCTCATTGACGGTAAATCAGTGAATTCATTGTTGCCATGTGACTTTCTGAATTGAGATTCCCATATATATCAAAATGGTGTTGAGTTGTCATTGTAATAAAAAAATTAAGTAATAAATCGAGAAAACCAAAGTCTGTGCACCAAGTCACATGTCTTGACAATCCATCTGCATATACCGACAAAATAAGGGCATGCTCACTGACGGTAAATCAGTGAATTCACTGTTGCCATGTGACTTTCTGAATTGAGATTCCCATATATATCAAAATGGTGTTGAGTTGTCATTGTAATAAAAAAATTAAGTAATAAATCGAGAAAACCAAAGTCTGTGCACCAAGTCACATGTCTTGACAATCCATCTGCATATACCGACAAAATAAGGGCATGCTCATTGACTGAGAATCGGTGAATTCATCATTGCCATGTGACTTTACGAATTGAGATTCCCATATATATCAAAATGGTGTTGAGTTGTCATTGTAATAAAAAAATTAAGTAATAAATCGAGAAAACCAAAGTCTGTGCACCAAGTCACATGTCTTGACAATCCATCTGCATATACCGACAAAATAAGGGCATGCTCACTGTAAGGTAAATCAGTGAATTCACTGTTGCCATGTGACTTTCTGAATTGAGAATCCCACATACATGAAATTGGTGTTAAGGTAAATCTGTTTGTGTATAATTAATTGTAAATAGTGATTTTGATAAGCAAATCAAGTAAAACCAATGGGGTTTTAAATTTAGTTCCCCAACTGGACCAACCACTTGGCTTTGAGCTTGTTTGTCTAGCCCCCCAAGTTTAGTTATCTGTCAACCCCCCATTCCTGAACAGAGTCATCATTTTGACTGGACTTCCAGGAATTGGAAGGCGACCCTTTCTTCTTTTCCGATGGAAATTGAAATTCTTTATGTACAAGATCCCTATTTCACAAGTCGTAGTTAAGGGAAGCTTTTAACCGAGCTACATTACATTTTATGTGTTGTTCAAGGCGGTTGTTTGTTTGTATGAACTTTATTTGGTTCCCCATTGGACCAACCATTGGCTTTGAGCTTGTTTGTTCAGCCCCAAGTTTAGTTATATGTCAACCCCCATTCGTTATGAGTTATCATTTTGACGGACTTCGAGAATTGGGCGACCATTTCTTCTTTCTCGAGCTACATTATGTTTTATGTGTTTTAAGTATTCACATAATTCAACATACATTAATCCATTCGTGAATCCAGAACATTCCTTAACTCATTGCAATTCAATAAAGAAAGTCATGAACTAATAAATGTGCAGTTATAAATGTAGTTAATTCATAAACTTCAAGTTCATAAAACAAATACTTGAAATACATCCGTACGTTAGATGAACAACAACATTGTGTCACACTCATGTAACAAAGATATGAGACAACATACAAACATATATGAAAGATAAAGGTGTTTGATTTCTCATTCCTCATCTGACATGTAGTAGTCAGAGAGATATTTTTCATTATTTAAGACATTATTTCGCTCAATCACTGTGAAATCTCACGTTTGCTTCGCCATTTCGGTGGCTAAGCGGAAGCATGAAATGTCGACATCTCCGCATCAACATTACATTGTTCTCCTTCTTAATTCTAGTGCTTGCTTTTCATAGTCACTCACATTTCGTCTAGCCATGGTCAATGAACAACGATGAGGTACCGGTGCCCCAAAATTACGTAGATCATTAAACAATCCTTCTTGCTCCGTTACCCTGAACGCCCACTCAGCTCGGATACCAGCATAATAATCCTTCGGACTCGAGTACTTTTCGCTCTTGTAGTCATAAGTAAATGGAGGTATGACCACACTTTCGGATTTCTTTGCTGGCGTGAACTTCCTGCACCTCTTGAAGACATTGTTCATAAAATAAACAAACAAATAATAATAGTAATTGTAGATATATTACTATTGTTATGACTTGAACAAACATCATACTGGGGGTGTCGCTATTTATAGACATCATACTGAGGGTTAAGTAGAGATGATCTAGTGACAATAACGCATCTTTGAGCCTTTGTGGAACAAGAGATACTCGTGATATTATTTTTTAGCTTTTCATTTCATGCAATACTGAGTACCTGTAACTTTGTGTACCTTTGATGTAGTCACGGACATGTTTGTCAGATAAAATCATAATTGTAGGCCAAATGATGACAATGCAATCCCTTCATATTGGGCGATGAGTTGTCAAATAAAACAACATGCTGAGTTGTCAAATAAAACAACATGCAGTGAGTTGTCACATCGCTACATGAAACTATTTTTTCATACTTACTTTTGCCATACAGTAAGTAGTCACTTGGAATTGACGATTTCAGTACAAAGTGGTGTTTTTAAAAAATTATAATTTAAATGCTTAAATTTTTAATAGGTTTTAAAGTAATATTCTTCATCTCATTTTCTCCTCTTTGCATTTTTTGCTTTATTCGGTAAATTACACTTTACTCCTTTAGTCCATCACATAATTGTTTATCAACACTATTGCCATGTGATCGTATTGATGTGACTTATATGAATTTTGAAATGTGATAAAAAAAAAAAATAAAGCATTTACTTGCGCTGCAGAAAGTCACATGCATCACGAAATGTGAGGAAAAAAGTGACAAACTATATAAGCATGGCAAAGTCAGAAAGTCACATGCATTAATGCATCACTGCATAAAGTGGCTTGCATCACTGCATCACTGCACAAAGTCAGATGCATCACTGCATCGCTGCACAAAGTGACATAGCATCTGAGGAAAAAAAAAAGCATCCAAATTATTACACCGGTTCAAGTAATTGGTGAGCATCACTGACAAATATTGGACGTATCACTGCGCCGAGCTACATTTTATTATCGTACCATACCTACTGTGCCCTTGTGAATTATGCAATCTATTAAAATTTTGAGGGGGTGTCATAACAAAATAACAACTAATTAATAAATATGTCAATACACGTAAAAAGTAAACAAATTTCTGAAACATATTTAAAAAAATTAAAAATATTTTAAAGATTTTTAAATTGTAATTTCACATTTATTTTTTTACAAAATTTCAGTACGTAAATTTGACTAATTGAGCGTTTAGTCGGTTAATCACTTGGTTTTTATTTTATTATTTTTTTAGGTTTTTACTTTTTGTTTTGGAATAACAATAAATTATACAATTCATAAAAGTCAGTGACAACTCCTATCAAGTTGATGGATGGTTGTTGGTCATAAAAGTTGACGTGACAACTCGATGCATAGTTCTTTACAATACTTTCATACATACAACTACCATGTGTATATATGGTATAAATATCGCATCATACCACAACAAAAGTTTCTGACTATTTCGAGCAATATCATCATGAAATATATTGGTTGATCTATATTCACAATGGGTCGCTATTGGGTTGCGAGATGGAGATGAATTTGAATACCCAATGAATCCAAATTTGCGTTACTCACGTGCCACCGTCAATACCATGAGAGCTGAGTGGGAATTTCGCAAAACTCGAGCAAACGTTCTCGTTGAGCTGTGTCGTGAAATTAATCTTAAATTTCCTCGTCGGTTAGCCATGCGTATGCCAACTGACACTCCCCAGTTGTTGCAAAGGGCATTGCATCGTATCCGCGACGAGGTTAATCGCATGACCCAACGTTTGCAAAGGTCCGAACTAATGAAGACCGCAAATGAGCGTGCCGAAGATGGGTTAATGGATGATGCACACCAGTACTACGCCTGGAGCATGGATGTTGTGTATGAATTTGATATTGAGATGTCAGATGATGATGATAATGAATGAAATTGTTTGGATGAACGCCCAAACCATTTCTGTAATTCATGCAATTTGTAATGCTTATCCACCACTTATCAATGAAGGGAGATATTTCAATTGTTTTCGGATATTTCTTGTCATTCTACCTTTGCTTTCTCTCCGTTATTATTATTTTGAAGAACGCTACTTGAACTAGACTTTCATTATTTCATGCATTATTGATGTGGAATATAATAATGATACTTAATGAAGTACATGTTCATATAACAAATTGTTCAAATACTTGTTTGGTTATCATTGGTTTGTACATGAAAAGAAGACAGTGAATGCAATCATTCAGAAAAGTGAAAGAAAAGGGAAAACAAAATTATGTGCGTGTTTAGATATTTATTTTGTTTCCTTTTTGTTTTCGTTTTCATTTTTATGGAAATCATCAAAACAAGTAAGAATAACAAAATTGTAAAATTATATTTTCCGAATAAATAAGTAAGATACATTTACATCATCTGTACAAGTTTGATATACAAAAACTATAACAAAATGTATAAATAAAATAAACTGTACACTCCACATCACACCCGCTAATGCCCTAACCTGCCCCCAGTCCCACAACCCCGACCGTGGACCTCCCTCCTCGGTCTCCTGCGGTAGACTCTCTGAATATCTGGCTCCCCCAATCGAATCATTATCCTGTGGAGCCTGTGACTGTGACCCCCCATCTACTGCATGTGCTGCCCCTGATCCTGTCTGTGGCAGAAGATCGGATACTGCTGTGAGCTGTGAAACTCCAGCATCTGGTGCAACTGTATCACGATCTGCAGCTGGAGCTCGACCTCTGCCTCTGCCCGCACCACGACCTCTGCCGCGACGTCCGCCACGACGAACACCTCGACCTCTCCCGCGCCCTCTGGGAGGGGGCTCAATATGGCCCTCAGCATCAACGTCGGAGATGCCAGTGAGAACTGCATCGTGTGTACTCATGGTCGCGGTGGAACTGTCTGGTGGTGGTAACTGGGTGGGTGGGGTAAGAACGTCATGCATGTATGGGGGCGGTGTCCAATCAGGGTCGGGCATATACGGTATGCGATATCTTTGCGTATATGAAATCGCCGAGGAATCTGCAGATATCAATGGGGTAGTATGTGGTGGGGTGTTGATGTCCAAGGCGATGTGGCGGTATTTGAAATGGAAGGCGATGGCGTGGGCTGATGTGTCTGGAAGCATTTCTGAAGTGTGTACACCGTAGTGGCGAAATGCAAACGATCTCCCGATGGGCAAAATTTGGAATGCTCGGTACAATAACTCGGGATCTCGCAGCGGCCTCCAAGGCATCTTTGTCGTCACGTCTCAAATCGGCGTCCTCAGCCAAGTGAAACACCCTCCCAGATCCAGCCACCTGAACAGACATGCAGACGTATTATTAGGCTACAGTTGACTGAAAGTAAAGCAAGTATGATTTTAATAATTATCTGACACATAATATGATACTCACCAATGCCTCAAGATAAGGGCCAACTCCCTGATATCCAGACTCAGACACGTGGCTCGGATTCCCGACTAGTAGGTGTGTATGTTGCCGATACCACAACATGTAAGGGTCGGAAGAGGGGAGCACCTCATCGCTGTAGTCAGCCTGTGCAATATTGTCCCGGCGGCCATCCCACAACTGTATGTATGGCATATAAAACACATGCCGGTCGATGCGGCTTCGGCCGCCGCTCGATGACGTGCAAGCGCCACTCGATGTCGAACCGATCCGCGGACGCACCGACCAAAGCGGCGGAGGACACGATGGGGAGATGCCACTCAACCACGTCAAAACAAATAAGTGGCACTCTCGCCATCCATATCTCGACCCGGTCGGCGATGGTCGGGAGCGTATCGAGGACCCGGCATAAGGCGCGGATAAACTACAATGACGACAAATAAATTAAATTTTGCTCCTGAACTCAAAACATATATAATGAATAAGACAACTAAAACGCAATCAAAAATTTCATACCTCTCCCTCAATCATCCGGTCCAGCTGGTCTCTATAAACTACCACTACTTGGGTCGAGACGAACTCGTGGCCCATATCTACTCTCCATCGGCTACGTCGCGGAACGGTTGGCATCTGCATGACCCACACACCCAGAGGATGCTCACCAGGACCAACCTGTTGCGCCTAGACGGGGCAATGCGAATCAATCTCTCCCATGCCCAAATCTGCAATTTGAACACAATTACAATACTGATATATGACATACAATATGAATTGACATGAAATAAAAGTGTTACTAACCTTTAGCAACACAAGTGGTCCTCCAATCTCCCTCGTACCCAGCTGCGCTGCTCGACATAGCATCCTATACAACCATGCGAGCAAGGCTACCCCGGTATCTTGCCTAATCTCCTCAATGTCTCTCAGCAATGGCAAGTACATCAGCTTGTCCAGGTTCTATGGCTTATCAGGGAGAAGTATCCGCCCAATAAGCCACAGAATATATGCTCGGGTATCTCATTGTACCAACTCATCTGAGCATGATCTGGAAGATGAGCAAAGTGCTCCGCCAACCACCTGACCCGCAATCTACCTGCCTGTAAATCTGCTGGTGTGGGTGCTACTCCCAATAGCTCAGCACATAGGGCTATCCACTGCTCCGTCGCGATAGATGGGTCAACTCCAGTAACTGCTCGGCCATCAATCCGAAGACCATATAGGACAGATACGTCCTGCAACGTGATGGTGGCCTCCCCAATCGGAAATGGAATGTATGAGTCTCTGTGCGCCACCTCTCGACGAGAGCAGTGATGAGTGGGTGGTCTAGTCGAATGTGCCCGATACGATACACACCATAGAATCCCGCGCGTAATAGATACTGCAAGACTCTATGGTCCAACGGATGGTCCCACAATCCACCATCTGCCCGACGGCATGTCAACACTGTGCGTGCCTCATCCTGCACAAAAGAATTATCAGTTTAAATACTAACATTCTCCCGAAATATACAACAAAATGCAAGGTATTTTAATTGTAGGCGTAAAGTCCAACAAACGTTATTGCATACCGGACGATCCCACATACTGTCAGCCCGATGTGCCTGTTTGAACAGTGGAACCTCCTCAGGTAGATGTGCCATGAAGCCTATACAACTGAAATATTAGATCATCCATATCAAAATGTCATTTAATCATAATATAATAACAGAGAAAACTGTAATTATTGATTTTGTAGTTAACGATGTAAAATACAATGAAGTAAATGTTATGGGTTCGAGAA
Organism: Camellia lanceoleosa; assembly: GCA_025200525.1. NCBI lineage: Eukaryota > Viridiplantae > Streptophyta > Magnoliopsida > Ericales > Theaceae > Camellia > Camellia lanceoleosa. Next base: position 174,303,154 of record CM045763.1, read on the forward strand.
AATATAAATTTATGTGCCACTTACACATAGGCAATTCGAAATTAATGATTACATTTATGGCATATTTGACAAAACTTAAATATTCATTTTGTAATGCTACAAGTTTGAATAAATTATAAATTTTGCAAAATACATATAAAATTTTGTAATTGTGAACAATGAGTGCAGTGCAGCATTCCAATTTATAAAATTTTAATTTATAATAGGTTAATTTTTTATAATAGGTTAATTTTTTTAATAGATTATTTTTTTTTATTTTTTTAATTTATATAGCATTCGATATTAAATATATTCAAAAATATAAATTTTTGAAATGATAGAAGAACTACGTGATTAAATATAGAAGCTTGTAATACACATTTCGAATCAAGTAGACGGTGAAAAACTAGTACACATTTTCAATAAATTATACAAGTTTGCATAAATTATACACATTTGTAATTTTGCATTACACATTTTTCAATCAAGTACACATTTTGTAATACACATTCAAAATAGATAGGTAAAGAAAGAATTGAAAAAAACATAATTAAATGATCTATTACAAATGAAGAATTGTAAAATGATATATTACAACATGTAAGTATTACAGTCTTCATCGACCAAGTCGCGCCGGACATGTTCGCCTGTCATGACCTGTCTGGTGGCACTCACTGCAACGAGCTGTCAAGCGCCTGTCTGATATATCCATCTCATTCGGAATACGAGCCATAGATGTACGACCCCGTTTTACTTGTCGCAGACGAAGGTCATTAGGCAATAAGGTCCACTGCGGATCATCCCAATAATCTTGATGCGGTATTGGATTGAATTTAGTTTCCCAAACTCTCATGTATACAGGAAGTCTATATACTGGATCAACGTACTGGAATGGATTGTCACCGCATTCAGACATTACAGCGAACATATGGGAACATGGATAGTGTCTTATCTCATATTTTCCACAACTGCACGTGGGTTGATTCATCCGCACAACTTTTATTATGACCTCGCCCACGAAAAGATGTTTGCACCTCAAATACACGGCGGGGCCTATAAGACAATATTGATACAAAGTAATGAAGTTCATGTTTTTAGGTGTAACTAACTTTACAACATAATAATAATAATTTGTTCACATTATAAACTAACCTGTCATACGATATCAACGTGAAACTATTTCCTCTTGCGATACCCTCCTCCATAGTTCTTTGCATCTCTCTAGGGTATTGGAACTCATTGCGTACATCAGTTTCAGCTTGGGCTCCCATCTCGTCAAAATATTTGACGAGTCGTCGAAATGTAAATTCAACCATAGCTGAAATAGGTAAGTTCCTTACACCTTTCAAGACGCTATTGAAGCACTCTGCATCATTCTTGGTCAATACCCCCACGATATCCACCGTCATATGCAAGGGCCCAATCCTCGGATTCATCTTGCGGACCCAAATGATGGCTTCTTGGTTAATAGCCCAGATCCGCTCTAAGTAACCATTACACTTTCGCGTTGATCAAGACTCGCTTTCCACGAAGTTGTTTGAGCTCCTTATTTCGAACCGGTGTTAAAGTTATGCAAACATGTCGAAGGCAAGTCGATGATATCCAACAAATTGGAGCCGGCGATTCACCAATGCCGCCACACAGCCTAAAATACTCTCACTCGATTAGATATCAAAGTCACTCACCGGGTCCATGACAATATGTTCCTTGATATTTTGAATGAAGAACGACAAGGACTCCAAACTCTCCTGTCGACAACAAATAATGCAAGCGGTAATATTTTGCTATTGGCAAGGATAATCGTTACCAAGAACACACCAGTATTTACCGTATAAGAATGTACCATCTATAGTTATCACAGGCCTACAATATCTAAAGCCATCGATGACGGGTTTGAAAGACCGTAAAACAAAGTGGAAGACGCATAATGGTTGTATGCCCCAGATATTCAGGCTTCCATGTCACGATGGTGCCAGGATTAGATGTCTGTAATGCATGCATGAATTTAGGCAACTGTCTATATGATTCATCCCAATCACCGAATACCATTTTAATTGCCTTTGCCCTTGCATGCCACGCCTTCTTGTATGATACACTATAGTTCATGGTCTTTTTTATATCTTCGATGACATTCTTAATTGGCATATCAGGTTCATTCTGCATAGAACAATCAAATTTGAGTTGGATTATCTGGATGTGAACACTATAAACAAACAAATATGTATATATATTTAAACATTTATTTTTTATACTAACCGCAACTTGTCCCAAAATATGAGAAGCAATGTAACTGGAGCTAATATTAGTGTGGTCCCTGTTCATTCGTGGGTATAAACAATGGTGAGGACCCTGTCGCTTAATTTCAAAAGACCATGTTTCCTACTAAGAGATGCACGCAACCACCAACCGCAATCGTGCTTGCAAGAAGACACCCATGGTCTCGCTTGGAGGTTACGACCTTATACTCGATTATTTGTTGCATGGTACAATTTCACAAGATGTAGAAGTTGCTTCTTATCAACAAAACCATTCCTCCGTCTAACCGTGGATTTTCAGCTCGAGATCCGGTTATGGGGAACGACATCACGGGTACTAATGTCAAAATCACCACCCATGTGAATGTTGTCATAGAAAGGATTTCAACTCTAGGTGGAATGGGGCATTTTCAACGCCAACAGGAGCCTGGGCATCATATTCATCATCATCATCATCATCTGATCCGCCTAATACATTTTCTTCATCACACATTTCATTGTCATCATCGTTTAGGGCGACATCAGGACCGTACATGTCACTATCGCCAAGAACCGCACCTCGTTCATGTTTGACCATATTACAAAGAACTTCAACCGAGTGGTATGATGGTCGCATGTGGCACATCTTGTGTGTTATTGTCAAATTCATAACCATATCCACCATGTGAACTTGATTCTACACCATGGCCCTGAAATGACTGTTGTGTGTAGCCCAGTGGATAACATTGATCTGAGTCATACATAGGAGACTGAAACGCCGTTGTGTCAATCCCATGCGTCAGTAATGGAGTGGACGGACAAGAATCCATCTCGTCATGTTCGGATATTCGATAATCTCTTTCTCAATGTAGACTTCCAAACAATTTGGCGCTTGAAAATTTGCACCGATACTTAATACGGTGTTCAACGCCTCATCGTCATTTATCGGTAATATCTTGTATTTCTTTGTGTTGTTGCCATCGGCGATAAGGATATCTACATTTGAAGGTTAATCGGACACTTTCGTAACTTGCCACCTTTGACGTAAACATCTCCTCTAAATTGCTAAGCGTGGTGCCAATTTGCACCGCATATATCCCTTTCGCTCAAAGATCATATGATACGCCTTCATCGATCCCGAATTATGTTTCCAGAGAAAATTATTGGAACAGTGTCCATATACTTGCTTCAATTAAGACAAAAAACATTAAAATAGCAACAATATAGTTATATCTCCTTGTACTTGTAAAATAATTATATGAAATTCTACTCATTCAATTACAATTACTTGTGACGCAAAAACTTTATTTAAGTAATTATCAATTATAATCCAACAATCATTATTGATTTTTTAATTAAGATATGAGTTAAAATAATGATAATGCTTTAGATTATTTAGCTTTTTAAGAAAAACATCTTACAACACATACAAAATTAACATCATACTCTTCTGTTATGCTTTTTACATTACTTATTATGATTAAGATCATGCTCTTCTGCACATTAAATGTAATTCCGCTAAGTTTTAAGTCTAAAAACCCTAAAAAGTCTTTCATTAATTTTGGTTTATTTTTGTATAAATTATAAAAAAATGATTATAAATTATAAAGTAACACATTTGTAATCATTAAATAAATATAATTGATGTAAATTGATTTCGGTGATTGATAAATTATAAATCTAAGTAATTTACATAAACTTATAAATGTAAGTTGTTAATCTTGTTACTTTGATTGTAGGTAAGTACGTACTGCTTGACTCAAATTCACTCAAATTACTTTAGAAAAGTACGTACTGCTTGAGTCAAGCAGTACCCAAATTACTTCACCTACGTTCAAGGCATCAGATGGTAGAATCTATTAGAAAAGTACGTACTGCTTGACTCAAATTCACTCAAATTACTTTCACCTACGTTCACGACATCAGAAGATAGAATCTATTATAAAAGTAATGCTTGACTCCAATTGACTCAAATTACTTCACCTACGTTCACGGCATGCAGTTGCGAAGAATCATTCAATCAATTCTCAACTTTAATCCGTCGTGCAAAGAGGGCAAAAAAATCATACCTAAATGTTTATGCTGTCCCCCAATAGACTCAACTTCTTTTTTACTTCTTTTTTATATGGAAAAAAAAGGACACTATGTGGGGCATTATAGCATTCGTGGGCCCAAGTCTCGGGTAACCACTTACTGACCAAATTTAATCCAACTCATAGGAAGGGACCCACCACCAAGGCACCCAATGGATAATTCAAGTGGATAAAAATTATCGAGAATGACTCATTTTATAAATCAAAAATTTGTATTTTTTCTTTTTTTCAATTTTTTATTTTTTATCGAGAATGACTCATTTGATTCATTTTTTTTTTCATTTTATAAATAAAAAATTTTCATTTGAGTGTAGGATAACTCAAAAAATTGCAAAAATTATCGAGAATGACTCATTTTCTCAAACATAATTCCTAAATAATTTTTTTGTTTTTTTTATATCAAATGTTTTCATAATAGCATTTTCCATGACGACTTGAAAGGCCTCTTTTCACAATGAGGTAAAAAGTACTTTTTTGACTTCTAATGTTTATATTCGACCTCTAATGTTTATATCAATTTTTTTGTGAATCACTTTTAAAAAGTCATTTATTTATATCAAATTTATAAAAGGGAATGTCATGAAATTTAAGGAGGAAAAACTCGAAAATGAAATTCAATCGTAAATGGGGCATGAAATTCAAGTAAACTATAATTTTACTTAGTCAAACCAATTTTACTTATCGTAGTGGCATGTGGCATCAATTTTACAAACCGATTAGATTTGAATATATATATATATATATTTTTTTGGGGGAATGGTAGTCTTTGACCCTCTTTCTTTTTTGATTGGTCATTTTTTTTTTCTTTTTTCTCCTCCAATCACCATCCGCCACGTGCGTGTGGGGTGGTGGGGGTTGAAGTTTAAAAGGGTCTAAATCACTACTATTTAAAAAAAAAAAATTAAATAAAGCTTAAGACCCCCAACTCGAGTGACTCCCAATGAACCAACCACACCCCCTCTCCCCGTGCCACGTTGGCCTACTGGGGGTGCTGGGGTTGCTCCCACTGGGGTCCCTAGCACCGTTGAAAAAAATTTATCTCAAATTATTTATTTGGACATTACTAGTAGTATTTTTATTTTTTTTAAAGAAAAAATTATGAGAAAATAACAATTTGGTTTGAATTTGAAAACAAAATTTCAAGTTAATGATAAAGTTTATAAACTTTAATAATTAAAATGTTATAATTATTTTTGAAAGATGTCACTGAAGTTGATGTATTTTTATTTGGCAATTACAACTATTTTTTTATTTATATTTTTTTTACTGTTTTTTAAAGATAAAATTTATTAGTAACAAAGTTAATGTATTTGACGATTGTTAAAAAATAAGTTTTTTTTATTATTATTATTAACAGATTTAGGTAAATTGATGCATTTTATAAAAATAATAATAATTTTTTACTTTTTAAATATTTCTTAATAAGAAAGACTTGAAAAATAAAAATAAAAAAAGAGAAATTTAATCTAACATTCTTCTTTAACTTTTAGTAATATGAGAGATCCACAATATTTCTTTTTATAGTCTAAGAAAAATGCTATAAATCTTAAATTTTTTACCAAATAAATGATTAAATATCTCACATAGTCTAAGGTCCCTCAGCCATATGCTCTTTCCTCTCCCTCCTCCTCGTCTCTTCTCTCTCTCTCTCTCCCTATGATTGTTTACAATATTTGTCATAGACTACCATTCCTCATCGCAAATTTTGTTCCTTACTTTTCAATTTCTTATTCTTACTTAACAAATTGAAATTTCGAATAAAATTATTTTGGTTACTTTATTAAATTTAATTTATTACTATTCCGCATCACCTAATTAATAATAATTTTTATAGCCAAATTAACGTTTCTCTTTCTTATGTGATTAATTAACAGCATTAAAATTATTGTAAATATTTAGCTGCATAGGACAAAGGTAATTTATTGGAATGACAATAAAAGGGAATGGCACGATTATTCCTTAAATACGTTTTGATTCAAAAGAAACGAAAATATGTTTTGATTATTCCTTAAATTTGTTTTGATTCAAAATTTGTTTTGATACAAGAAAATTATTATTATTACAGATAATTAAACACATTCAACATTCAACAAATTATGAATTCAACAAATATGTTTTGATTCAAATTCAACAAATTCAACAAATTCAACATTCACAAAGTACCTATACTTAAAATATGTTTTCATTCACAAATTCAACATTCAACAAATTCAACATTCAACAAATATAATTAAAATTCAACATTCACATTCACATTCAACAAATTACTTATACTTAAAATTTCACAAAAATCAACCATAACCCTAATTTTTTCATTAACATAAACCCTAACCCTAACTCCAGACATTCATGAACCCTAACCCTAATTTATTCACAAATATAAATCCTAACCCTAATCCCACATACATGAACCCTATCCCTAATTTATTCACATTTTCACAAACACAAATATATTCACAAATATAAACTGTAATGGTAATTTATTCGCAGTAAAGTAGATGATGATAGAAGGCATACCAACGAGAGAGACAGTACAGAGGGAGGTCGAGAGAGAGACAGAGCAGTGAGCTCGAGAGAGAGACAGCGGGAGAGAGAGAGCTCGCGAGAGAGAGAACAGAGAGGAGTAAGAGCGAGGGGGCGACTGATGAACTCGTGAATACAAAACACGGGGCTGGGGTGTTTATATACTTGTTTTAAAATCGTGGTTCACAACCACGATTTCACTCAAACTTACCTAAAATCGTGGTTATAAAATGCGAGTTCAGAAGAAAAAATTTTATGATGAACTCGTGGTTAGAAATAGCGAGTTCAGAGGAAAAACAATTTTGGTTGAACTCGTGGTTCTGAAACGCGAGTTCAGAACAAATTTTCTTGGGATGAAATTAAATTAAACTCGTGCTCGGAATGAAAGGAAAAAAAATTTAATTAAACTCGCGGTTTGTAACCGCGAGTTCTTAAGTAAACTCGCACTTTGTAACAGCGACTTCAAGATTTCACAGCCCCGGGGAGAAACCGTTGAACTCGCGATTTGAAACCGCGATTTAGCCTATTTTGAGAAATCTTTAAAAAATAGGCTTAGTTTGAGAATTTCCTTACTATTTAGGCTTATTTAGGGAAATGGCCCCTCGTTCTCGTCTCTCTCTATCAGGTCTCTCTCAGTCCCTTTTCTCATCTATCAGTTCTTCGGCGAAAGGCTTGCGACCTCCGAAGAAAGGCTTGCGATGACAGAGCAGAGGCTTGCGACCTCCAATCCAACTACAAAAGCTTGCGACCTCCGGCTACCATTGGTCGACTGTAAGTTTCTCTACCCTTCTTCTTTCTCCTCTCCTCTCATGTCAGCCGTGTCCGAGAAAATCATGCCGAATCCGACACATATCTCACACCCGCACCCGTGTCGCGTCGTGTCGACACGGGTACTCTGCCCTAAACCGGCGAGTCCATGTAGCAATTCAACTGCAGATGACCAAAACCCTGCATCTGGAGAGACACAAGAAAACAAGGTTGTCTTCACAGAGATGGAAGAATTTGTCTGGGGACTTCAACTAGATGAAGGTATGCTTTCCATGGTCTGTTCCAATGAAATTAAAATTTAGTAGCATTACTTTTAGGTCTTGTTTGGTGTCACTTATAAGTTAACTTTTATGATTTTACCATTTTAGATTACTAGCTTAAAAGGCTTAAAATGAGTTGTAAATATGTTTGGTGTATTGATAATCTGTAAAAAAAGAAAAAGAAAAAGAAAAAAAGAAGTTGAACTTGTTTGGTTAAATAAGTTGTTATATATGTTTTTTATTGTGCAAATATCTATAATCCTCTCAAAAGTTATAATTAAAAAAAAAAAAAGAGATGGGGCTCTTTTAATCCCAAGGAGAGGTTGGCCGAGCGGTAAAGACTTGAGGATAAGATCTAAAGTCTTGAGTTTGAGTCACCCCAAGAGGCCATTGGTGGTTTGCCCAATTGTTAAACTTCAGGACCCTATGATTAGTCGAGGTGCACGCAAACTGGCCCAGACATCTAGTTATCAAAAAAAAGGAAAAAAAGAAAAAAGATGGGGCTCTTTTGTCCATATTTATCTAAGGGTTTCAAATAAGCTGAAAAAAATCTACAAATTGTGTAGCTTAAGAAAATCTTATTTTTTGTTGCCAAATTAGCGGAAAAAGTCAAGTAAGTTATATTTAAATTTGCAACCAAACGCCATTACTCAATTTTTTAAGGCAAATAAACTAATTAAGGCCTTGTTTGGGAACAAATTTTTTTATTAACTTTTTGGTTTTTTATGAAAAAATATGCAGAAAAGTAGAAAGAGTGATGTGACAACTTATAGTGGCTTTTTGACTTTTTGGGTAAAATAGTTACTCCCCAAACTAGGCCTAAGTTAACATGTAAGTGCTACCAAATGGGGTCTCTCCACATTTCTAGAGGTAATAGTAGTATATGTGTCAGCTATCCTGTGGAGTGTTGCTGTTTGGGAACTTCCAAATAAGCCAAATTTTTTTTGAGGAACTTTTTTGTCTTTAATGACATTTTTTCAAAATTGTCAATTTTTTTTGCTTTTTTGGTCTGTCAAAAGTTTTTTTTTCTTTTGAAAATTCCACAAACAAACCTCCCCCCCCCCCCCCCCCCCCCAACAACCCAAAAAAAAAACTCATCCATTTTTGGCTTATTTGTCTTTTCTAGACTCTTTTTTTGAACTTTTTAAATTTTTTTATAAAATTTTCGGTTCGTCTCATCGAGTAGAATCTAGAAGCCTAAAGCTTTTTTGAATTTTTTTGAAAAAAGTTCGCTAAAGACAAAAATAAGCCAACAAAAACGTCATCAAAAGAGCAAACCCCAAACACAAATGTCTCTCGATCCTAAAATTAGACCCAATCAAACGGGATTAATTTCATTAAATTCCATGCTTTTCAATGTTGTATGTTCTTTAGTATATAACTGTCAGATGGTAGCCATATTTTGCATCCAGGCAGAAATATGGTTGGGAGTTATTTGGAAGTAGCCCAGCTGCCCGGGAGTAATACTATTCTTCCACCATTTACACTCCTAATGTCAGTATCTGGTAAACTTTTGAATGTATTGCAGTTTTTGTTTTATTGTAACTCAAAAGGTTTCTTGACATCTGCTCCATAGATGTTCTGCAAGTAAAATGCTACATTCTTTGTTGACTCCATATGCAGATCCTTAGGCTAGTTTATAATGGGTTTTGTTAAGCAAGATTAAAAGTATTTTACATTCTTCATTGCACTCACTTTTATTTTATGCAAAATGTACAATCTTTTTAAGCTTCTTAATATGTGCCTTAAGGGCACACGTTAGCAAAATCCATATATAATGTATGTGTTAATTTCTGAATTACTGATTTATACTGTCACTTTTGCTCTTTCAGAAGCCCATAAGCCAGATGGTGAAGATGTTTTCATGGAGGAAGATGTAGCACCAATAGCCTCTGATCAAGAAATGAAAGATGAGGATGGTGGTTGGACAGAGGTAAATGATACTGACAAAGAGGAACCCACTGCTTATGAGGATAAAGAGGAGATAGTTCCAGATGAAATGATTCATGAAGCAGCTGTAGGGAAAGGGTTATCTGGTGCTCTTAAGCTTCTTAAAGAGCGAGGATCACTGAAAGAAACTGTTGAATGGGGTGGCAGAAACATGGATAAGAAAAAAAGCAAGCTTGTTGGCATTTATGATACTGATCGGCAAAAGGAGATACGAATTGAAAAGACAGACGAGTTTGGACGAATTGTAAGTACTCTCTTCGCAAAGAAGCAATTGCTTCCATTTTAAATGTTTTAGCATTACAATTAGGTGTAATGTGCATATGTAGCACCTCACATTCACTTGATACCATGAAAGAGAAGAGAATTAATGGATAAAAGCTTACGGAGTGATAATAAAAATTTGATCAATTGTATTCTCAACCATGTGTGCGCCATGACCCAATTTGTCACATTAATCAGTGTGTTTGGTTTCAGTTTTCTAGAAATTAAGTTTTTGTTTTTCGTGTTGTTTTAGTGAATAATTTTAAAATTTTAAGCATTTTTTCCCCCCTTAAATGCACCTTCCTTAGATGTATTTATATAGTAAAATATTTGTGAAAAAATATTTTAAAAAATTAATAAATACTCAAAAATATGAAAAATGTACTGAATTTTCATATATATATATATATTTGTATTTTTGGTATTTAGTGAATGTTTTAAAGATTTTTTTCACAAATATTATACTTTTTTAAGTGTATTTATGTTAGGTGTGTCTAAATATTAAAAAAATTGCTTACAATATTAAAAAAAATCATTGAAAACAAAAAAATATAGAAAATAAAAATGTATAATTTTCTTAAAAGTATTTTTCTGGAAACCAAAACCAAACATTTTTAATGTGATTCTATTTTTCTGGAACCAAAACCAAACATTTTTTTTTTTCCTTAGAAGCATCACACTAATGATTTTAATGCTTTGGATTCTATTTTATGGCAACTAAAACATTTTTACCAAGTATGTAGGCCGCTATATTGATTTTAACTAGAAGTTGAAAGTATCATCTATTGTGTGGGGGTGTTTGGGAAGTTGGGTTGGAGGCTAAAATAGCTAATAAAGACAAAATAGGCTAAAATAGCCAATAAGACAAAATGTCACATCCAAATTATAATCATTTCGCTTTGTCTCTCATAACCATCAAATCAATGATAAAAAAAGAAAAAGAAAAAAAAAGCCAACTATCATCCCAAACACAACTCTTTTAACCAGGCTAACATAGTCAAAAAGCCAACTAAAATAGCCTATTCTCAAATGGGGCCATATATACACACACATTTGGATTCATGTTCATAAGGGATCTGATGGGAATTTTTACATGCTAGCTGTTAGGCTACCTAACACAGCCCCCCTCCTTTATCTAGGCATGTGACTGGCTGTATAAAAGATTAATTGAGCATGTAGCCCTTGAATGGAGAAAAAGATTAATGTAGCCGACCCTACGATTGGGACACAAGGCTTAGTTTGGTTTGGTACATATAAATTTGACTAGTGATGTGTAATATTGTATTGCTATAGCCAAAACACCCTAAGGGTGCAAGCCATTCTAAAGGATTGAAAAAAGCTCAAATATAAAATCCACAAATAGAAAAGGATTCACATAAAGATCCTTTACACCAAAAAAATAAAAATATGCAGGAGATCTATCATAAGAGATCCATATTGTGTTTATTAGTCCTCCTAAATCCAACTCCTCAAAAGTATGCCTATTCTTTTAGGTTGTGCCTATTCCACTGCCACATCAAGCATAGACAAAGCAAAGCAACCATAGATCGGCAGTAGTAGTCTAATAGAAAATGAACAATATTGTTTATTATACAATAGTCTAGATCATAGTTTCGTCAGTGTCGGGCTTAGCATTTAATCTAGCATGGATAATGAGGGTTGTGTGTGCGCATAAAAATCCTCGTTAGATCCTTTATGAACATGAATCCTAATTTGACTATGTGAGTAAAGACTAAGGTGGCTTAATATATAGCCCTTGACAGAGCAAAATGGTGAAAGAGGATTCATGTAGATGATCTTGCGGGAGTGGGACACAAGGTGTAGTTTGGTTTGATTTAGTCTTGATTGTAGTTAGAGAGAAAAGTATGGTAGCAAGTTGCTACTAGTTTTCATTCTATGAACATAAAACAAGCTTTGATGTTTGACATAGGTAGGAGGAGCATAACGTGGTAGGAAAGAAGAAAATGTGGTGACTTCAAAAGTTCTATTTTTGGAAATGGATTCTCTTCATCTTGGCATCCAACTGGAGAGGTGTTGTTGGGTTTGGTGGGCTCACCTTGAGGTCCACCTCAGTGATCCGTATTGTTCATTTTGTAGGGTCCATTTATCAGATGATCCATGCAAAAAACCAGGTTGGTTGGGCATCGCTAGCTCTATGATCAGATTTCATTTTAAAATTTGGAAAAAAATGGATGTTAAGTATGATTTTGGAAACAAACCATCCATTTTTTATAAAGACAAATGTGATAAGATCATGTGGCTACTGATGTTTGATCATCTTATGTTTTGCATGGCTGCTTTATCCAAGTGATGCTACAAGATGAAAAATTTGGATCACAAAGATAGGTCTTGAGATGGGTACACCAAAGCCCAACAACACCTCAATTGGAGAGGAATCCCTTCCCTTTATTTATTTATTTTTAAAAAAAATCCATCTGAATTTGTCATGAATCCACTCGTTTATTTGGAAGTGTTAAATGCTACATCAAGTCTGATATGGACTTTTCTGGAGAATAGATTTTTCCTTGTGACATAATTACTATCAAATGTTAACTGTTAGTCATGGAGACTTCTAGAACCCTGAGTGGCTAAATAGCTGCTCTTTGGAACTGTACTTGGCTTGTTGCATTTATGGTTTCACATTTATGTTTTGTGAATTCCTATGCTAGTTTGGTTTCATAATGTTTTCTAGGATCCAAAACATAATAATGATCAGTATGCCATATCTTATGATTGATTGAGGTTCTTTGTTTCTGTTTACCAGTTGACCCCAAAGGAAGCTTTTCGGTTGATTTCACACAAATTCCATGGAAGGGGCCTGGGAAACGAAACAAGAAAAGCGCATCCGTCAATACCAAGAAGAACTGAAGGTGAAGCAAATGATGCCTTCAGATACGCCATCGTTATCCGTAGAGAGGATGAGGGAAGCTCAAGCTCGATTGAAGACACCCTACCTTGTTCTTAGTGGGCATGTCAAACCAGGGTATGTTTTCTTTTTGCTTATTTGTTTATTTTTTGTTGGTTGCTAATTTATGTGCTGAAATTTAATGAAATGAAAGTATATTTGTGGATAGCACGATCTTCATGATTGGGTGATAATGGACTTTTTTGTGTGTGGTTGTATTGGGTGAAGGGGGTTTGGTTATGTGTCAATGTGGTTTGAATGGGTTGTTATGGATGTGGGGACAATGGCCCCTGCCGTTTCTCCCTAACATTCCATGCTTTATTATATGTATTGGCAATTGTAGCCATGTATAAATTTTGTTGCTGAATCATGGCTGCTTTTGGGAATACAATGAAGTAGGCATGATCGTTCAAATAGCTAATGGTAATTTCTTGGTACCAAAAAGGCGGTGGATGAACCTTCTTTATTGGGTCTTGTCTGGAACTTCCCCATAACATTCAATTTGGGGTTTTAGGGGCTTTTCACTAAGAAAATGTATGCTGTGCCCACCCTTGAATGTTATCAGGTTCAAGTATTCAACCTGGGTCTTGTTTTATTTCCCAGCCCCAAGTTAACTTCCATATGGATAGCCTTATTTCACCTAATAACTTGAAGGAACCAGGTAAAATTCATTTTTTGTTGAGCTGGTGCTGGCCTTTGCCAAACCACTTTTCAGCAATCTGAGCTGAGTTCTTTTGCAAGTTTGGGTTTTATAATTGAGTTGTTGAGAAGATCAACAAGCTTGATCTATCCTGCAGCTATTGAAATTCCCATGGCAGTATAACAGAATGCTGGTCCTTGTTGCAATCCCACTTTATTTATTTTGTAGATGATTGTGCATTTATTCTAGGATTTTCTTGAATCCTTCAACCTGATTATCTATCATAAATCCAATTTTAAGGATCGAGTACACCAATTTTGAATTCTAAATGATAGTGATGTGGAATGGTTATTAAGAAATCTGTTCAACTATCTAATTGATCCCAAAACCAGAATATATGGAGAATTGATCTAAAAGAGAAGATCAAAAAGTTTCAAGAAGATTAAGAAGAGAGAACACAATGATCACGACCCTAATATCACAAAAACAGCCAGTCTTACACTCAAATTGTCTTAAAGCTGATCTAAAGTTATTACATAAAATCCATTAATATAGGCAACATAGAAGACCCTAATTAAGGTTACCAAAAATTCAATACTAACCTAATAAATATCTAAATTAAAATAAAACTTATAAATGAATAAAGTTACAAAATCATCAATATTTGTTTATCCAACGCCTTTCTGTTCCGCATCAGATAAGTTTCTGTTTGTGTAGCATTAAATTTTGTGACAAGATGTGGTGCAAGGGTGGTTACCACATGTGTCTGTGTGTTTGTGTTTGTTAAAGTAAATAAGTTCATTGAAAAACAATCTTGAAAAGTTTGTACATAACCTGTGGGAATTCCATGCCATTCTGTCAACAGAACCAGAACTTTTAAATGATGAAGCTTAACTAGGATTATGTTTGATGTCTGTAATGCTTGACCTTACATTTTATTTTAATTGATTGCAGTCAAACTAGTGATCCAAGAAGTGGTTTTGCTACAGTTGAGAAGGACCTTCCTGGTGGCTTGACACCCATGCTTGGGGACAGAAAGGTCAGTGTAGCTTTTCATGTTCTGTATTTTCATCTCTCAAAATCTGTGTGCATACATGGATTGATTATGAACAGATTGGTGTAGACATGTGGCTTGGATGCATTGTGGTTTGCATTTCGTTCTACTAAATTAAGTGGAAAGCGTCATAAGCCTTATTGTTGATAGTCTTATTTATATAAAATTATTTCCCATCATCAATTTCTAAGATTAATAGTTTAATTGCATTTAATGCCTGCTATGTCTTAGGGTGTTTGTCGTATTATTAGGAACTTATTCTAATTTTCGAAAACCAATTCGGTGGATACCACAGATGCAGTTGATTTTATGTAGTACCTGCACCATTTGCAATTAGTGGTCTGAAGTCTGTTTGAATTGGCAAGTTCATGTTGCTTATAATGCAGTATTGGTTGTGTTGGGGTTTGTATATCTTGACCAGATTATAGTTGGATCTGAGTTTTGCGTTACTGAGCAGTCTGTCGGATTGGGAGCAATTGATGCTGCAGTAGTTGTGTTCAATGAAATGATGTTTCTGGCTTAGATGTGTGTGTGTGTGTGTGTGTGATATGCTTGTATTGTATGTATTTGGAAAACTGTGTTTGTATGATAAACTTGAATGACAAGCTTCCTAACGTACATAATTTTTCATCATATGATTGCCTATAGGTTCTTTACTAGTAAACTAAGAAGCACGGATACGGACATATTACACGACGTTGACATGTTGACACAAATTTTCAAAAAATTACGTGGGGGAGATGTGCAAAATATTTAATTTTATATATTTATTATTATATATCATATGTAAGGGTTAATAATTATTATATGTCATTGATATGAATATTTAAACCAAATATAATAATTTTTGAAGTCTAAAAAAAGATAAAAGATATAAATTTACATTAAGTGTTGAGAAGTGCCTTGTTGTGTCATGTTAGTGCCTAACATGACACGTTAACAGGACGGTTAGGGACAGCGCTGTGAGAACGGGAAAGTTGGATTTTGTGGGTTTTTATTGTGATTCAAGCTGAAAAGTAATGAAAAATTAGGGCTTTTACTAGTAATATGGAAGAATTAGGGTTAGGGGTTTAATGTAATATGCTCGAAGATTGAATTTGAGGACTGTTTTGGGTACTTACTGTGAACAGTACCCTTGAACAGTATTTTGGGCTGTTAAAAGTGCTGAAATAAAACAGGGAAAGAAAGAGAAGAAAAAGAAAGAGGTAGGAATCACTCTTAGAATCCCTTAGGCATCATACCTAGGTTTAGGGTTGCATCACACAAATCCAAAGAGGCTGCAAAGCTCTCAAAATTATATAAAATATCAACTCCCTCCCTTCAATTAGAAGTATTACATGACTTTATATAGACTTGAGACTTCATAAATCAACTATAACAAAAAACAGGAAGCTACTAAAATATTTTTGACTTCTAAAACCAATTTAAAACTAAATAAGAAATATAAATAAGACCCAATTAAATAACTTGACCTACAAGACGACCCATGGGTGACTCTTACAGCCTATGATAGCAATAATGCAAATTACCAAAATACCCTTGACCTAAAAATCCTACAAAACATAAAAATAATCATAACATAAGACTATTAATACTATAAACATAATTATATAAGATTTGTATCAATTCTCTTTGAAATCATGTCAACGCTCAAATATCATCGCTTCTTTGAATTTAGCCTTCCTTGAGCTTCTTATACTTTGCATCACTTAGTCCATGTGCTTCTTAGGCAGTAAATTCCAACTCAAACTCGTTTAGTTGATTATAATACTATCACATTCTTCTCCTCCTAAGTTTTCTAAATATTTTTCATTTAACAACTTTTAAAAATAACCTTTTCGCCTCTCTTTAATCTCATCACCTTCACTCTCACCCTCAAATCCTCACATTTCATACACTTGGTTAAAATCTTTTGTTTTCCTTTCTCTCAATATAACAAGTCTGTTAATATTATTTTCATCATCTTTACTATTTAATGTAGTACATAGATTGTCATAGGCTTTTAACTTAGCAATTTTGATTGTCCTTTTTTAACCTCCTTATTTGCCAACTTGTCTTTGTTAAAAATTTTCTCATTTTTATCCTTTTGTCACTTTTAAAAGTATTTCTTTTTTGTTTTTACTATGACTTGTATCTCCCTATTATACCACAAAGTGTTTTCTTAGATATAGGGCCTTGTCTCTCTAACTCTCCATTGACTTTTGGTTGCTAAAACTGTGTTGATTTTCTGGGAAAGAGATCATTTGTGTAATGCAAGGAAAAAGTCAAGGCTGCCAAATTGGTTGTGCTCTCTCGGTTGTGATGAATAACTTTGGAGTGAAGAGGGAAGAGAGAAGATGAGAGCTTTTGATTTTGAGGATGACTGTGTAGTGAAGGTGGTTGGGAACAAGGGTAAATTTAGTATTTACGTTATCACTTCTAATGGCTAGATCATGGAAGGGATATCTGTATATTGTTGGCAAAATACAGGGGAGGTCCCCATGAATGTCACAAACCTCAGGAAAGGTTCGTGTAATTAGCTCATATATTTATTATTTTATTAAAAAATTTAGGGTTTTTTTTTTAAATGTAATTTTTTTAGTGTGGGTGCATTTGGAAACTTCTGTCCACAAATAAGGTTAAATTATTTGTTTGTAGGGCTCCCATTCCTGATATCATGCTCCAGATCATTAATAAAGAACATAAATTAACATAAAAAGAGATTTAAAAAGAAATATATTTATATTTATAAAATTTTTAGGGTTTTAGAGCCCCTAGTTACATCAAAATCATACAACACAGTGGAATGGTTTGGAACTGGCTACCATTTTCAACCTTGTTGAAGAAAAATGCAAGATATAACTTATAGGTTTGGTTCATTTGAACAATGTAAAAGAGCTCGCCTTGATAGAAGCATATCAAATTCATTCAGTGTATCCACTTGTGCTTATGTCTGTATTTGTTTTAAATCCTTGGCTCTCTGAATGCTTGGTTTTGAATCTTTTTGGTCCTTTCTTTTGTGTGATGGTCCTCATATATATATAGAGGACCATTTATATGATACAAGATTCTTATTATCAATTTGAGTTCAAACCACTTCATGATAACATCATTTAAATTTAAATAAGATGACCATCTATACAATACAGAGACTCTTATTGTCAATTTTAATACAAGCCAATTTATGATAATGTCTGTTAAATTTAAATGAGGACTGTCTATACGGTACGAGAATCTTATCATCAATTTGAATTCAAATCAATTCATGATAACGTTGTTTAAATTTACGCAATGCTATCATACACTGTATTTTTAATCTTCTAGAATTTATCCCCTGCAACTTTTCTACCATAACTCTGCACGTGTATTATCCTTTGAACTTTGCAGACTCCTTGTGTCACTTGTCCTTTTGCAGGTTCCAAAGACCTAGAGTTTAGGGTCTTATCAGCCAAATAAACGCTCACCAAACCTTATACGATCTTTTAGAAGTGCCTTCAGTTCTTCAGCTATTATTCAATTGAAATATACCTGCTAACAAAGGCCTCCTTGTGATTCATGCAAGTAAATTTTAGTTGTGTGAATCACAATAACTTGACGGGTTTATTTTGAAGGCTTTTTTTTTTTTTTTTTTTCCCCTCCATTTTTTTGTTTGTTTATGCCATCTTTGGATTTTGCCCGTCATTGGCGGTTTCAGAATGACCTCTCAATATAACTTTTGCATTTCTATAAGCAAGAAAGAAAACTGCAGCAAATAGTGCTAAATTATTTTATATGTTTTTCTTTTTGTTATATTTCTTCTTTTAATTAAAGATCTCTTTCAGACTCGTTATTTTAATATTTTTTGGGTCCATATTTCAGGTCGAGCACTTCCTAGGGATAAAGCGGAAGGCCGAGCCCGGAGACATGGGTCCGCCAAAGAAGCCTAAAACATGAAGTTTCATGTAGGAGAGATTTCCGGCTGGATGTCATGCAATTTATGAAAGGCATTCAATTTGGAATGGAATAGGTACATGCTGGTGAGCGATCATTAGTTGTTTGTTTCTCCATTGCTGTAGTATCAGGTTGGTTTTTGCAGGAGTCACAGATAAACATAGCTTGCTTGCTGCTCTAGTTGCCGACATAAACATCTCTCTCTCTTGAAACCAACCCACCCTAGATTGCGCTTGTTTATAATTTTTCCTTTCCTTCTACATTCAACAAAAACTAGAAGTGAGTAATTCAAATTTTGGAGAAAATAATTTGCCAATGTATTTTGCAGCTGAGTCAGTCTCCAGTATTAGCTTTCCAGTTTGGTGTTTGTTTGAATATCTTTGATGGGGACCAAACAAACCTTCTCTCTCCTTGGATTGGGTAGAAAGAAATATTTTTCCTTTGGCAAGTTGGGTTGGGTTTGGTTGGTTCTGTACTGGGAAAGAGCAGTTTGAATAGGTCCAATTATGATACACATAGACATTGGTTTTGATGCACCTTGTTCTAAAATTGTTGATAAGTTGAATCACATTTCACATTTTGTATTAAGTAAATCTCTCTCTTCCTTCTTTTTTTTAAAATTTTTTTAATTACATTATATGGCAAATAGGATCAGTTGTTGCAGTAATAAGAGCAACTCAAATGATATTCTTCATTTTTTACTAGTTAAAATACAGGAAGACAAGTTTTTTTGTTTTTTACCTAACTACTTTTTTATTTTTGTGGTCCAATGTTACTCTTTATTTTACTTATTTATCTACATAATATATTTGAAGAGTTTTCCAAAACTCTTGAAGTGTAATTAGGCTAGAAGATTTTTGTTAAAATAACTATTGTAATAGATCTCCGTTCAAGAGAGGAAAATAAGAAAATAAGATGAAATTAGTTATAATAGTCAATATGTCTTTTTTAAAGAATTCGTTGGAAATGCTCTAATTAATCAGACAAGTAGAGTTAATGAAAGTGACTCTGTTTATTTAAAAAAATGTTTCTCTTTTTCACCAAGTGTAAAGTATGTGGATAACCACTAGCAAAAGAATGGGTGTAATTAATAGTAAGTTTCTTCATAAGTGGTAAATTAGTTTATTTCTGCACACTACTTCCTCTCTTTTCTCACTTAATGATTTTTTTTTTCTTACTTTTTTGTCTTAAAATTAAATTACCAAAATATCTCTTTTCCAAAACCTTAACTCTAACTCTCTATATCAAAGATAGAGACCAAGTTTGGGGATGAATTCTCAATTAATATAAAGAACATCGGTAATTTTTCCTACATCATAACTAATTTTTTGATTTTTTTTTTTTCTTCTCCATTTTGTTGTTTGACTAGAATGGCCAATGTATGTTTTTGTTTATTAATATTATTGTTTCCCATGTTTTGAAAAAAAAAAAAAAAACAACAACAACAGCAACAACAACAAAGAAGCACAAGAACAAAATATTTTCCTTAAACAAAAAAAAAAAAAATATATATATATATATATATAATCATCATCTTGCAATATAATTGGCCAAACAATGGTTTTCTGTAACTTCCACTTAGCAATTTGGATCACTACAAATACAAACTCTAAATAAAATTTAACGGAGAAAAATATATTACCGAGAGTCATATGTAATTACATTGCTGAAGTTACAAATATGTAAACCTATCATGTTCCCTCTAGCAAAGAAAAATTGAACTTCAATGATCGATTTTGGCAATGGAGGTTGCGGAAGTGTCGCTGACGGGTGGAGGGAGAAGTGGAGGTAACGACTGGAAGTGAAAGGAAGGGGAAGAGGTGTCGTCGGCAACGGCAACAACAGTGGTGGCTTGTTAGGGTTAGGGTTTGGAGGATGAGGATGGTAAGGGTATTTTTGGTATAGTAGGATGTGTATTGAGTAAAAGTTGATAATTTAAATTTATTTAGTTTGTGTATTGAGAAAAGATGTGGAATGAGAAGTAGTGTGTGGAAATAGAATTTTCCGCATTATGTTGCACTATGAGTTGGTTTCTGAAATGACTTTTTTAGTAGCATTTTTTTTGTTAAAATATGAGGTGAAAAAAATTAAAATATTTGAAAATGTCTTTACGCAAAAAAAAAAAAAAAAAAAAAAAAAACTCTCTTCCTAGGGTTTAGATTGTTTGCAGTCGATTTTGTGAATTGGACAATGTTATTTTGGTTTGTGTAGTCTATCACGAGTTCCGTTTCGATAATTTAAAATTCATCTTATTTTGTTTGGACTAGTTTTTTGAGAATTGAGTTTTTATTTTTTGTATTTTTTTATTTTTACTAAATTTTTTTAATATTTAAGATTTTTTTTTTTTTACTTTTGTAGATGCATCTAATCTTGATAAATCTAAAAAAAAAAAATATTTGCAAAAAAATATTTCAAAATTTTAATAAATACAAAAATGTACTGAATGTTCTTATTTGTTTTTCGTATTTTTCATATTTATTGAATTTTAAAAAAAAAAAAATTCACAAATCTGATTTTTTTATCAATAGATAAGAGAGTAATTATAAATATATGAAATATTTATATCATCAAACAGATTGAGCTCACGATAGCTAGTTAGAAAATCAACAAAGTGTAACAATTAATAAATGAACTAGCCCAAGCCCAACGCAACTACCACTACTTACATAAGCTCGCATAATAGGGAAGAAAAAATGGGCCATTAACCCTTTTGGTTTTTTTTATTCACAAATTAAATAATTAGATTGTTTTGAAATTTAATTCTCGAAATGGGACAAAACGTGAAATTTTTGGTAAGTATGTCACCCATAAAACTTAATAAAACTTAATAAAATTTAATGTATATTATTATTAGGGATATTTTGGTAAGTATGTCACCCATAAAACTTAATAAAATATAAGAAAAATAATTTGGACTTAATGGAACATAAATAGATATAGAAGAATTTATGAAAAAATGTCTCTTTTTTAAATAATTAATACAAAACTGAAACGTATTTTGTAAATACATTTTCATCATAATTTTTTTGTTAAAATAATTAATAGATAGCATGTTGAAATAGAAAGCATATTTATTTTTAAATATTTAATAGTGTTGAAATAGAAAGTTTATTTTGTAAATACTTTTTTTTAATTTACAACATACGCTTTCAATATAATTTTTTTTAAAATAAAACGTGTTTTCTTTCAAATAAATCTTTTATTTATGTTAAAAACACCCTTTTAGTTTTTTTTTTTTTTAATGCTTTGCATTTTATTACTGTTATACACATTTTTTTTTTAAGCCATGTCTCTCAATCACCCTCATTCATCTCTCTTTCAACATAATTTTTTTTTACATTGAATGCTTTCGGCTAAATTTTTTTAAAGCTTTCAGGATTGATGTATTGTGCATTTGGCCTAGTGATTAAGTAACACTCTTTGTGGTGTAAGATCTCGAATTCAACTCATATGAAGAGGAGTTTGATACTTTTTTGTGGTGGTTTATTTCAGACTATTAACCCTTTTGAATTTTTTATTATTCACAAATTAAATAATTAGATTGTTTTGAAATTTAATTCTCGAAATGGGACAAAACGTATTAATACGTTTTTATTACATTTTCAACATAATTTTTGTTTTTTAAAAATTTCAAATAGAAAACTAAAAACATATCTTATAAGTACGTTTTTATTATAATTTTTTTTTTCACCGTTTTAGATTTTAGGGGTTTCTTTTCTTTCATCATTCTGTTTCTCTTTTTTATCGCTGTTGATAAATTTTTTTCATCATTACAATAATTTTTATTAATTTTTTTGATCGTTCTCTTTCCTTTTTTCAAAACTGAAATTAATTTTTTTTTTCTTTTATACATTTTCGTTGGGTTGAAAACAACAGTAATAAAATACTGCAACTATTACAAAAATAATTTAAAAACTCGCTTTCAATATGGAATCGACAAAAACTTATGTTCAAAGCAATGATAAAATTTAAAAAAAAAAATTATGTTGAAAGTGTGTTTTGTCAATATGCTTTTAATATATATATATATATATTTATAATGTTTAAAAAGGTTTTTAAGAAAATAAATAAATTACTTAACATGGCTCCTATAATTGAAACCCATTTTGTTATCCTCCTACATAGATCAATTGCTATGCTACAACAAAACATGATTTAGTCACTCGAAAATTTATGTCCCATTATAATGAATATGTCCACTCTTGGTTGTTAAATCTCTCTCTCTCTCTCTCTCTCTCTCTCTCTCTCTCTCTCTCTCTCTCTCTCTCCTTAGCACATCCGGTTTCATTTGGCAATGACACATTCTAGTTAAAATAAATAAATAAAATCATTAAAAAATCATATAAATAAATTAAAGAACTGTTCTTTCTTTTTCTTTTTTCTTTTTTTTTTTTTCAAAACTATAAGATGTTAATTTATTAATAAAATTAAATTACAACTAAAAAAATCACCGCTATTTCACCAGCTCTAACCTTTAACCTTCCCCTCACCACACGCTAAAATGCAAAAAACCCAAAAAACTAAACACTTTCTTTTTTTCACCTAACCAAAAAACTAAACACTTTTTTTCTCCTCATTCTACCCAAAAAACCACCAAGGACAAGGGTAGTGAACAAGTCCAGAAAAAAGTTAAAATCTTGGGTAAATACACTGACACCCCTTCAAATTTATGTTTATTATAATTATTCCCCTCACTTGTTGAAAATTACATCTCTTTTCCTAAGATTTAAAGTTTCATTACAGATTCTCCCCTTAGTAATTTAATTCTTTTAAATATCAATTTTGCCCTCACTGGGTAAATTACATTGACACCCCTTACATTTTAGAAATTATAATCCCCTCCTTAAGGTTTAAAGTAACATTACCAATTGTCCCCTCAGTTAGTATTAATTGGAAAAAAAAATTCATTGAAAAAAAAAATTAATTGGAAAAAAATTATTAAAAAAAAATTATGTTAGTAAAATTTTTAAATTTTTGTTTAAAAACCAATTTAAACTCATTTTTTGAATTTACGTTTTTTTTTCTCAAATTCACAAACTGAGACAACAATTTATAAATCTAAAAAATTATCAAACAAGTTTTTATGACAGTTTTTAAAATTTTTATAAATATAAATTGAAAACTGAAAACGAAATGGTTACCAAATAGGTTTCAGATGGTAAAAATGTCATAAAATTAACAAATAATTAAATAAGCTACCAACGTAAGAAATGACTTATCAAATGATTCTTAGGCTCCAGAAACTGTAGACCCGACTTTCTTCGCGCACCCCCCTTTCGGAGAGGGCGCGAATTGGTCTTTCTACAGTTCGGATTCCTGTCACGGTTCTAAATCTAATCTCACAAAGTGTAATGTGAGACTGATAAACACCAAAAAGTCTAAATCTGGCAATTGGTTTTGGAAAATCAATTTTGAATGAAAAAGCGCCAAACATGGATTGCTTTGCC
This sequence comes from Camellia lanceoleosa, assembly GCA_025200525.1. Classification (NCBI taxonomy): domain Eukaryota; kingdom Viridiplantae; phylum Streptophyta; class Magnoliopsida; order Ericales; family Theaceae; genus Camellia; species Camellia lanceoleosa. The sequence goes on from CM045763.1 coordinate 174,327,177, forward strand.
AGATTACAGAGTCGCGACCTAAATATTTTATTTTGAGAAATTTAGGAAACCCTGACTCGTGCCAAATGCCACGTGTCCGTCATCATCAAAGTTATTTCGGCTCGGGAACTTGGGTACGAGCGGGGGTGTATGGTTTGGTTTTTAGATTTTTTTTAAAAAAATTAAAAATTAATTTGGTTAAGAAATAAAAAAAAATTATCATTTAAGGGTAAAAAATAATTATCATTTTAAACTTTGGGCACGTTATATACATACGTATGGCTGTTTCAATTTAATTTGTAAAAAATTATTTCTAACCACTCGAAAAATAAAAATTATATAAAAATGATATTTATTTTTTATTTTTTATTTTTTATTTCTTAACCAAATTAATTTTTAATTTTTAATTTTTTTTCTAAAAATCAAACCATACATAGCCAAAGAATCTTTTAATAAGCCATTTCTTACATTGGTAACTTATTTAATTATTTGTTAATTTTACGACATTTTACATTGGTAACTTATTTAATTATTTGTTAATTTTACGACATTTTTACCATCTGAAGCATGTTTAGTAACTATTTTGTTTTCAATTTTCAATTTATATTTACAAAAATTAAAAAAACTGTCATAAAAACTTGTTTGATAATTTTTTTTGTTTATAAATGGTTGTCTCAGTTTGTAAATTTGAGAAAAAAACATAACTTCAAAAAATGAATTTACGTTGATTTTTAAATAGAAATTTAAAAATTTTACTAACAAAATTTTTTTTCAAATAATTTTTTTTTCAATGAATTTTTTTTCCACCTAATATTAACCGAGGAGGCAATTAGTAATACTACTTTAAACCTTAGGAAGGGAATTGCAATTTCTAAAACGTGAAGGGTGTCAATGTAATTTACCCAGTGAGTGCAAAATTGATATTTAAAAAAATTTAATTGCTGAAGGGGAATCTGTAATGAAACTTTAAATCTCAGGGAAGGAGACGTAATTTCCAAAAGATGAGGAAAAAAACTGTAATAAACATATAATTTACCCTAAAATAAAAATTATCTTCATATATAACTCAAATCAACATGACAATTTAACTACTAGATTTCTTATGGCGAAAAACTACAAGGGTCGAAAAAATCTGATGTTCAAAAGAGAGAGGGAGCCAAAGTAGTTGTACCTTAGATTTCTAAAATAAGGTTTGATATTCAACTCGCTAACATTCTATACACACAAATTAAAATCACCAGGAGATTGCAATTGTTGATACATCTCAATAAATACAAGATTGTTAGGATTGCACGTTCCATCCTCATTCTTCCTAGACACAGGATGTTTTTCCTCCACTAGAATTCAAGGGAGAAACCAAAAAACAAACAAGAGATTATGGAAAGTTCCAAATTGCAGCAGCTGAAGCAACTTTACATAAGTTGGAGTCAATCTAAATTATTGCTTCATACCATAAAATAACACCATATCAAGTGCATCCAGATTCCAACATTTCATATTCTAACCAAAATATTTGCAATCTCAATCTCTCAATAACTCTTTAAGCACAGGTGTTACCAGAAGTTGCATCATGTAACAATGAGACTCTAACTGCGCATCCATGTATCATACAACTACCACAGTTTCAGTCAGACTTTATTCCATGGTTGTTAATGTTAAATTAGTATCCTTGCATCCTAATCACCTGAATAAACAAGCATCTCAGGGGAATATATTTGAACTCTAAGACCAGCATGTTTGGCCCCAAAAAAAAAAAAAAAAAAAGAAAAAACCAGAAATGAAAGCTGGGATTATTTGAGTAGCAGAAGATGAAAAACCAAGAATGATTAAGAGAGAAACCAAAAATTCTAATTAGAAATCCACTTCTAAAGTCGAGGAATCCTCACATGGTGTGCACTTTTCATATATGCAATTCCCTGCCAAATTGCTTGGCCAGTAAAACTAAGAAGCAGATACAGAATAACCATACAGACACTGAAGAAACTCAGAGCAACTGAATTATATGTCTATTCATCACCAGAGTCTCCATTTGCCCCCTTGAGATGCAAGTGCTTTTCCCTCTTCTGAAAATCTGTCAAACCTTTCCCACTTCCAGTCACTCCAACTTTCCCATTTGGATCTTCAGGGGACTTAAATATGCTCTCCTTCTTGCGACCGGAGAAGAAACCAATCTGGGAATTTAGAAAAGTTCAATAAAAATATGAAATATCTGCTTGAATGCTGTTTGCCTCATAAGAGGGCTATTGAGATTTTTCCATGTGTGTAGTGAGAGCACAGATTATGCAATTTTCCCCCATATACATCATGGAAAAGCACATTAATTTTCAGTTGAGAACCAAACTTAGCGTGCATCTAAAACATGTCTTTGTATACATACTGACAAGGATATATTACAGATTACCATGTAGACATGGAATTTTTACTGAATCACATGCCACCTTAGACTCCAATGCCTCACAAACTTATTTTGATATATGGCATTCAATTAATAAAGACATGCCTAGGAAATCATTTTGCACTGGCATGAAGTTACACTAATCAACTAATAGCTCATACATAAGACGGATCACACTTAAGATGAATTGATTGGAAAGATAGAATGTAAGATCATATGATATGCTACTCAAATTCTCTAATCAGATGCTATTTATCAACAATAAATAAATGAGAAGGCTCAGATAGGCAAGCCATATCCCACAAATGACTATAGTTGTAAGCCGACAACACTGAGGAACAGTGATGAAATGTTAGAGGATTGAATAAGTTTAAAGAAAAGTAAGGCCAAGCACTCGATATAAATGATGCATAGTTAACAAAACTAGTGATAAAACAAGTAGTTAGACTTGAATATTGATCAACAAGATATATGAAATATTGACTATTTATGTTATTTGAACTCTGTTCTACATGCCGGCTCACTACTTTGCTTTGTGCAGTGGTTGTAGCGTCACTCCTCAAACATAGGCAGACAAACATTGGGGCAAGTGGGGAAAATGCCCCACTGAAATTTGAAATTTTTATGTAGTCCCCTGGGGAAGAATGGAGCATGTGGGGAGCAATTTGCCCCCATAGATTATGACTTTGCCTGCTCTCAAACATGACCATATATTCATATCTATGTTTCGAGTGCCTCTTAATTTTGTTTCACTAGGGACCCTTTTACTATTCATTGAGTTTGTGCATTGATGTCTAAGTTATTTAAGTAATTGGAATAACATGAATAAACACACACAAATTTGGTTGGTCCCTGGGTTTTTTTTTATATTTTAAATGTAGTGTTTATTTCTCAATTTGTTGTATGTTTTTTGGGGATCTATTTAGGTTGTAAGCCCTAATTTTATCTTCTCGAATCAAATATGTATTTCTCAATTTTCAATTAGGAAGGCAAAATTTTGCCCCCAATGAACAAGAATATTGGCTCCGCCCTTGCTCAAGCATGCATGGGTTCCAGTCTAAGAAGAGCAACTTCATTTGCATAAAGGTAGAGGGTCTGTGAGTGCTTGCCCCCAAAAAAATTTTACCTGCTGTCCTTCAAAGTGTGTATTATAGAATTTCCCCTCTAATTATATTTAACAAATTACATTATATATAGATAAATTTACATATAAAAGTTAATTGTTTAATATACACAGGAAGGGGACGGGAGAAATGGGGTGGGGGAAGCAAATTGCCATCCCTAGCTAATCTGAGGCAAACTAAACATGACGGAACAACTGGGACTATAATCCAAATAAAAATGTCTAGTAAATTCTAAAATTGAAAGTTGAACTATCTGCCATTCAATTGTCCCATATGAAAAACACTCTAGCGAAACAATGGTTGTCACAGAAAGCCACGGTGAAGGATTGAGGCACTGTAATTAATGACTTTGAATACAATAATATGCAATATCAGTTTGGAAATTTAATAGCATAGTTCACTTCTGTTTTAAAAGACAATGCATTATATCATGTTTGTAAATGGATGAGTAGTTATATGACCTACATAACAATTGAAGGTTTTATGAAAGATTACAATAGTTCATTTTGCAAGTTCAAAAAAGGTCATGGAGGATACCTTCTTAGCTCGGCCTTTGTTTGTCTGGAATTGCTGCCAAGCATTTTGTCTCTTATTCTGTGTGACTTCAAGTTGCTCCAGTCTCATCTTTGACTTAAAAGCATGTATCTTCTTACGTTTGGTAGCTTTCTGTAAATAATAGGGCTCACAAATGTCAATAAAAACTAAAAAAGAAAAGAAATTAAGCAAAACAATAATGAAAAAAGCTGGATTCCAAAAATGGTCTACCAACCAGGAAAATAAGAAAAAAAAATTTCTTGAAGTGAGTAGATAGGAACAATTGAAGGAAAGTATAAATGGGAAACAACAAATCAGACTTTCTCTTTTGTCAAGTTATACGGTAATATTGGGATTTTGGAATCTGATAAACCAGGCAGCTTATTCAAAATCAACATACTTACCACATCTTCAGGGTCGTTAGGATCTATACGAAGCTTTTCTGGTAAAGTTCGTGACTGGAAATCTGAGGCAGCAGCTTGTGCAATTTTCCGCTTGATATCTTGTTTGGTGGCTTCAGCTACCTTCTCAGCTTCCAGCAAAGCATTGACAACCCCTTCTTCAACAGGCCTAACATTAGCAGGATCCACCTGAATTTATTGCAGTTAGCACCATATTAAGAAGCATAAACACTTCTAAAAATGTGATGTATCTAAGGACTTATCGTGAAAACTGTCCTATTAATTTTTATTTTATTTTTTAATTTTATAGAACCAGGCATTCTTCAAACAATTGGGAACACACATGTCCATCACTTAGACACACATAAAATACATTGAAAGTTTGAATACAATAACTTGAAAGCTAGTGATTAAATTCGATACAATGTAGATTTACAAGACAATATTGACGTATACCAATTAATTCTTTTACTTTAGACATTTTATTTTTAGGAACTCGAAAGCTCAAAACTTGCAGTTTTTTTGTGAACGAAGTTAAAAGATATATTGGGACATTTTGTTCACACTTCTTTTTTTTCAAATATAGAGAATGTCAAAAAAAAAATAAAATCTTACTGTTTCAATATGGTAAAATATCAGTGTATTTGTATCGTGTCATAATCTGTGTCCAATGTCTATATCTATGTTTCTTAGGTAAGGTGATAATTGTGATGACAACAGGTAAAATAAATAGACGGTGAAGAAAGTTGGTAGCCAAGTAATGCTGTTGACCCCCTTATAGATTGGATCCATTGCCGGGAGCCTTGGAAGTAATGTCGTTTCCACTGAGTATGTTTAGACAAAATATTTCTCTAAAAAGATGGCAAATATTATCTGGTGTTTGTGTCGGTGTTACCTGAAAACACTGATAACCTAGTGAATAATGTTTTTTTTTTTTTTTTTTTGAACGTTCCGAAACATGGTATACTTTCATTCCAAAACGGTAAATTTAGTGATCCAAAATGATCCCAAAAGGTTTTTTAATATATTTCCTTGTATCAAATATAATGAATTAAAATCTAAGGTGAGTGAAGTTTTTGTGAAGCGAAGTCCCACATTGCCCAAGTACTAAAATAATGTCAAGCATATAAGCGTGAGGCACCCTCACCTCTTGAGCTAGCTTTTGGGGTTAAGTTCTACCCAATACCGTGTAACATGTTATTAGAGCCGAAGCACTTAGGGATAGATAGGGTGTGTGTCCCTAGCCTGCATGTCGCAGGTGCTGCCGAGTGAACACGTTGGGCGTGAAGCGAAGTCCCACATCACCTAAGTAGTAAAATAATGTCAAGCATATAAGCGTGAGAGCCTTAGAAGCATGGACACGGACATGCCGACACGTCAATTTTCAAAAAATACAGGACACGACACATGAGTACACGCATAAAATATATAATTCTATATATTTATTATATGTTATATATATGGATATACCATTCAAAGATAATGAAAGATGCAATATGACACTAATTCCTATAAATTTATATGATTTTTATTTGATTGTGTATCTTAAATTGTTTTGTTCAAACTTATAATTAGTTTGACCTGTGTCTAATTGATAGACACGTGTATTTAAGCGATAAACACGTATGTCTTCCAAGTATCCAAAGAGTGCCCAGATCTTTAAAAAAAATTAAAAAATAGGACACGTTTTGAAGAGTGTCGAACACGTGTTAGGGAAGTGTCTAAAGAGTGTCGGTATCCAACACAGACACAACACGGATACGTCACCTTCTTAGAAGTGTCCGTGCTTCTTAGGTGAGGAGACCCTCACCTCTTAAGCTAGCTTTTGGGGTTGAGTTCCACCTAAGACTGTGTAATAGTTTTGACAAGGCAAAACGTCATAAATAAGTCACAATGACCATAGAAATGTGTTGTTAGATGATTAATTTGGAAAAAGAACCACATTCTGTTAGATATCTAATTGTTAAAATAAATTACTCAAAAGTACCTTAAATTCTTGTAGTGTAAACTATAAAAGTCTACCCCTATCATACCATAATTTAGAACATATTGTGTACCCTGCATTCCTGTTCCACATACTGGAACGATCCACATTCCAAGCAACATAGGTTTGTGTGAACAAAGTCAGAAAAAAAAAAATATATTTACATCAAATAGTTCGAATATAACTACCCAGTCCAACTTTGGTATGTTATTTTCCAAACAAATTTCATGATGCTGGAGTCTCAACCCATCCTTTAAACCCCAAGCGAACAAGAGAGAGAAAGAGAAGGGGAGAGAGAGAGAGAGAGAGGGCATCAGAGTTCCTCTGATTTTAATCAATTGTTATGTTAGTATTATTTAAAAGGTGTAGTTTGATTTCATGACTTTAGGCTGGTGGGTTTCCTGAGTTTCCTTGGTTTCGATAATTTGTATGGATTTTGGTTGTTTTAAATAAATTCTATTCAAATTAAAGCACAATGTCATAGTTACCAATGTTGCTTTGAAGTTTCTATGATTGTAAAACTGACTTGGGATTATGTGATGCAATTATAACCCTAGGTGTGATGCCTATGGTAATAAAGGTGCGAATCTTGATGCCCACAGTTCTGCTTCATCTTCTCTTACTCATTTTCTACAATCATAAGCCTTTTAAAGCCCTCAATCAAATCTACTCAACCTTCGTTTTACCCTTAAATTCCCAATTAGCAAATCTATTTCCATTATACAACTATAGCACTTCAAACACAAAATCTGCAAAAAGTCCCTATTCTCAGGTACTTTTTTGGGGGCAAGCACTATTCTCAGGTGTTGCCAATGAACTAAGCTCCAAATTTTCTTGCTTCATAATGGCCCCACCACTATTTTTTTAGTTCCATAAAAACCTTCATGCTATATATTTTAACGATCTTTGTCCACAAAAACTAGATATCAATCAGCCTTATAGAAAAGCCCTCCACTGCTGCCCTAAATCAATTTTGATGGTGTAGCTTGTAAAGAGTGTTCCCCATACTCATCTTACATCAAAACAACTTGAAAGAATCCTAAAATTAGGAGTTAATTCAAATAGTCACGAGTGGTCCCAGCATGAAACTGACAAATTCTCAAATTTCACTTCTTTGAATTAACTTTTCGTTTATATTTTCATGGCTTATATAACAGTGATTCAATGAAGATGGTAGGTGAAGGAGAAAGGGATGAAGCAGGAAAATAAACATTAAATGATTTGATTAATTAATATTATTATGGTTCAAGAGAGAAAGTAACAATATCTACTCTGACACTATAGTGGAAGTGTGTTGAATCAAGGGCAGACAGTAAGCATTTATTATGGATGCTTTATTTTGTCTCCACTTAGAGAGAGAGAGAGAGAGAGTGATCACATTCTCTTTCTTATGTCACTCAATGAGATTACATTTCCATTGTTCTAATACTACTAAGAACTCACTTCACTTTCCGAAGACTTGAACAAGCGTCAAAGTTTTTAGAGAGATGTGGTCTAAACCACCGGTATGTCTCATCGAGATTCTAATCACTACATGATAGATTAATCTGAAGAAAAAAAATCATTAACTATAACCGAATCAGTTTGTTATTTATAGAAAACAATAACAATAATAATAATAATAATAATAATAATAATAATAATAATTAATGTTTCGCTTTTAAATTGTTAATTACGATCAAATCAACTTAAATCAGTGTGAACTTCTACCAAATTTAGTTTGATTTGTACAAGTAATAAGAGTTAGAAAGATGTGATTTTCCCTTACATTTTCCCATTCCAAAGCAATAAAGGGGAAAAAATGATAAATATGATATCATAAAATTAACATATCACAAAATAAATAACACCTTGACCAAAATTAATGAAGCAAACTAGGATAAATGAAATCTGGAAAGAGGATGCACTTGAAAAGTAGAACACAGCAAAAATCATACCTCTTCTTTATTACCCCACCCATCATAGCAAACAAAATAACCATTTGGAGTAATTGCCTCAATTGTCGCGTCATACCTGCAAATTCAACTAATCAAACACAGAAAAGAAGAGGAAAAAGGTAAAGCATACGAAAATGAAAAAAAATAAACGTGGAAAGTTTGCTATTTATCTCTAATCAAATTTTTTTTTTTTTTTTTTGAAGTAACGTACCACTCCCCATCATCACTCCAAACTGCTTGAACTTTGGTGCCAACAGGAAACCTGTCAGAAAGGTCAGACATGCTTCTTGGTTCCTGATTGATAAAAGAGGGAGAAAAACAAAATATGAGCTCCAATATGGGTGTCCAACCAAGACACGGAAAGAAGCAGACAGACAGAAAGGTGGGGGGCAGGGAATGACATCATGTGCCTCACTCTTGAAAAAAAACTAAATTAGTCAGTGGACAAGCAACTTCTTCAAATCAGGACGAGGATAAAAAGATATCTTGTGCTGAGTTGTACAAATGAGCAAATGTGAAAAACATCAAAAATTCAAGGCAGTGTATCATTTTTTATGTACATGTAAGCCAAATACAAAGAGCAATAACAAGATAGCAGAAGATAAGGAACAGAACACCCATACATGTAAGCCATTATGCACATGATCCAACTGCTATATCACCACAAATGGTGCACATAAAATTTTACATGCTACAAAAGCAGTGTCTGATGCATTTAATGAGAAAGTTCAGAGTTTCTAGTTGGCATACCATTTTCAAGGTGCCACATTACATGCAGTACAACAGAAGAATATCATGTGAAACAAAATTTTTCCCCCAAAAAAAGGCTTGAGGCTGTCTCTGAAGATTTTCCTACTGCCTTTTGTGTTTGAGGCTTAATTTTTCTCTAGAGAAGATTCCTCATCTCTCCTGTACAATTTCTTCTCAGCCTCATCAAATTCTCATATAAAAAAATATTAAAAAAAAATTAAAAAAATCATTTTAGCTCCATTTGGGAAGATGGTTTATGGGCTTTTTTGGCTATTTTAGCCATAAAAGACAATAGGCTATTTTAGCCATAACAAACAAAACATCACATCAAACCCATAATCATTACACTCTTCTCTCACAAAAAAAGTCAAAAAAACCAAAAAGCCTTTTCCAAACCAAGCTTTTTAGCCCAGGCTAAAAAAGCCAAAAAGCCAACCCACTTCCCAAACGAAGCCTTTCTATCATATAAGAGAGGGAAGGTTCAAATGATTAAAGAAAATTGGCAAATAAGTAAACTATTGCCTTTAGGCCCACTGAAATTCCATCATATATGAATGACACAAAAAAAATTGTTTCCAGTTGTCCAAACTCAGTCTAAGTGCCCATTTGGGAACTTGACTTTTTTAATGATTTTTCGGCCTTCTTATGAGATGAAAAAAGTTAGTGTTTGGAATGGTTTTTTTTAGTTAAATAGATAATCGTGAGGGAAAAAGTGATTGATGTGTATGACGTGACATTTTGCTAATGGGGTCGAATTTGTTGGCTTTTCAACTTTTTTAGCCAAAAAGCCTCTTTTGAAAGGGGCCTTAAATCAAAGAAGTTGTGTTCCATCTAAATGACTTGAAAACTATTCCTACGTAAAGCCATTGAAACTCGTGGGAATCTAACTCCACATGCATTCCAAATATCTATTGCCTGAAGCACACTGCTTCTCATCAAATATTTTACTTTTTCCTATGCTAAAGTAGATCACCTTCATAGAGCATAGAGTAAATGTCCCACGAAACTCAGACAAACAAAATTAATCAACTTATAGGAAGACACAATATACAGATACTTTTAAATATATTTACTTTATCATGCTCAGAGGCACCCCAGGCATCGTTCAAACTGGGAGATGCATCATCAGCTATCCCAATATTCAATACAGAATTCTCACTTTGCTTTGCAGTTGCCAAGAGTTCTTCTGTCAAAGAAATCACCTGCATGCCCAAGAATTTAGCGAAATCCTTCCAAATAATAACAATTATTTATAAAGATCAGACAATAGTACAATATCAAACTTAGAATCTCAGTGTCAAAATCTGAAATCAGGACAGACGAGGCAGGCTGGCCATCACGACACATAGCACACCTGCACAGGAACCAATATAGAAGTGATGGACATCTTGATGAAGTATCTAGCTTGAATAATTTTGTAAATTCTCCATAGTGTTCCCATTTCCGGGTTTATGAATTTGATTTTAACATTAACATCCTCACCTCTTGAACTCGAGAAAGAAGCAATCCTCTCTAGTCATGGGCACTTGTTATGAAGAAAAGATAATTAATTGTGAGAGATAGAAAGGGCAGGGAGGGGGAAGATAAAAAGTCGCACTGAGAAGTTAGAAAACCAAATGATCACCTATAGTCAAATCTGAGAGCCCTTTATGCATGAAGGGAGCAAACTCTGTTTCCCCGAAACAGATATTCAGATACCAACTCCACATGACAAACTATTGAGGTTCAATCCTATACATTTCATGATAGGAACTGAATGAAATACCCAAGGAAGACATCTCTATAAGAGAAAGCAAGTAAGGAAAGGAGAGAAATGAGAATAAATTGAATATGGATCACCTCTGCAAGCTCCTTTTCCATGTCCACATATTCAGAGTTTCCAGGGTCATCATCCAAAAGCTTTCTGACCTGATGCATAGGCAGGGAAGAAGTAAATGTTACAAAGAGATATATGCAAGAAGAATAGAGAGCACACGTAATTCAATCCCGAATTACAAACTAGGTCGCATAAACATCTGCACGGTTAAGGGATAGGCACATAACACAACTAACTTCAACACAAACCCACAACTGTGACAAAGGAAAAACATCACAAACAAATGGATCATATTGATTAAACTGTTAAATCAATTATAGGCCTGTGCCCACAAGTATATACTGTACAGAGACTTCATTCTAGAGCAGGGTAGGAATGATGAAATTTGTGAAAATTCAAAGTCAATGGGATCCCAAAATTTGGCAACATACTTGGCACCTCCTACATTCAAGATGCTTTCCAAAGTTGACACATCATAGTTTACTATTGAATAATTCCATATTTATGCCATGCTTTACCAAAGAAAGATTACAGAAACAGATCATGCATAGGTACTTTAATTGCTGCACACTATCACTTAAACAACCAGTAAAAACTGCTTTACTTCAATTTTTGAGTTAGTTGTGGAATGCCTTTTGGGGAAATACTATTCATAATTTTGTATACTTTTAATTTTTGTTTTGGTTTTGGTGGTGTTAAGAAAATCATTTCACATAACACATTCCAACAAACTTGAATTTCTTCAAGAATTTCTAAGTGCATTCTACAAAGCTTGAGGTAAAGTTATGACCAATAAGAACTTCTTATTTAAGCTTCAAAACCATACAACCCCTCACCCCCCACCCCGGCACACATCTTTTACTTGAAACTATCTCCAGGAACCATTAGCCTAGAAGCCCAAGAAAAATTCAATGAACATTATCAACTTTCATTCTAGCTTTTAAGATACCACAAAACAAGACAGTGCAACATGATGAATTAAAAATTGTCACCATCATGCAAATGAGTTATTAGGAAAGAGTTGTTGAAACTTGAAATACCTTTTGGTTAGTAAACTAGTTCAACAGACATTAAACAAGAAGCCGGACATGTTCCAATCCAACAAATTTTCACCGATATGAATTATCATACCCCATATTAGCAAGCCCCAAACTTCGGCTTAGAAAAGGGACCCGCCCATGTGAATCAAGACTATATACTAATAAGCACCACAATTCAGTATCTAAAGAACCCAAAAGCTTCCAAAATGCCCTAATTACAAGAAACATCATCAAGACTTCATCAATTAAAACAAACCCTAGAGATATGTATCTCAGATGAATAGACGGATTTCAAGAAGCTCTCAGTTTCATTAATTACGAGTTCAAAAAATGCAAAGCGTGAAATTTCAGTAACTAAAGAACCCAAAAGCTTCCAAAATGCCCTAATTACAAGAAACATCATCAAGACTTGAACAATTCAAACAAACCCTAAAAACATATATCTCAGTTGAATTGACAGGGACTTCAATAAGCTTTCAACTTCATTAATTAAGAGTTCAAACAATGCAAAGGCTGAAAATTTCACATCATAAAAACTCATAACACTGAACTAAAACAACACACAAAATTGAAATTTCAGGAAAAAGGGTGTTCAAAAAACAAGCCAATTCACCACAAAATTGAGTAGGCATGGTATGATAAACTTGAAGAGAAGGCCATGTACGTATCCAAAGACATAATAAACTAGAGAGAGTACCTGTTGAAGCTGGTCTTTGTAAGTAGAGAGATTTGAAGCAAGCTCTTCTATGCTGAGCTCTTCGGAGCCGCCGCCTTGCATGTTGTATATGGTGTTTATTGAATTTTTGATGAATCAATTTCTCAGATGTTTGATTATTCGATTCAAATGGATTTCTACACACAAAAAATAAAATCTCTGTAATATATATATATAGAGAGAGAGAGAGAGAGAGAGAGAGAGAGAGAGAGAGAACAATGTCGATGAAGTATCGGGATGATCCGTGGAGAGAGAACAAATCAAAGGAAAAAAAACCTTACGCTATATTTATTTTTTATTTTATTTTTAGATAAATTACAAATATACTTCTGAGGTTTATTTAAAATACGAAATTATTTTCTGTAATTTGAAAAATTATAAATATTTTTCTGTCAGAATTTTTTATTTAACACAATTAATTAAAAAGTGAAATTTCTAACTATTCACCTATATAATAATAAAATTATCTGAATTATTAATTGAAATAAAATTTTAACATCATTAAAAATTATTAATTAACTTGATGATTTATTAATAAAATGACTTATTTATTATGAAATTGAAAACCTTTACGGGACATAATATAATTTTTAAAACTACATAAGATAATTTATAATTTAAATAAATCTCAGAAATATGTTTGTAATTTACCTTTTATTTTTTTTAGGGGGTAAATTTTAATTTTTGAGGGAATAAAGTATTAAATTAATGATAAATTTTATAAATTTTAATTATTAAGGACATAAAAAAAATTAATGTATTAATAATTCCCATCTCAAACCTAACTCAACTCTTTGAACTGATCCGACTGCAAGATATTAGATTGTTTTGGAGTTAATTATTTGACACATTTTTAGTGATATTTTTTATAATAAATTTATTTTTACCGCAAAAAATATTTAAAAATTAAAATAACTGATCGTTAAAAGTTTATATACGTTATAGTGCTACTTTGTGGATTTTGATTGGAGCATTTTCTAGGGTCATTTCATTTGTCTTGGGTTTCCAAGAATAAAAAAGGAAAAAAAAAAAAAAGAAAAGAAAAAAAGGGATGGATTTGTGGTTGTGCTCTTACTTCCCTAATTTTGAATATGAATAATGTTATATGTACTAATTAATATATTAATTAGGTGATGTTTTGGGAAGTAAAATTGGGACTAAATTAGTCACAACTGAAGAAAAAAGTCTAATTTAGTTACATGGAGACAAAAGCTTCACAGGTGCTTGGCAACAACCAATGCCAAGATAAATTTACGAAACTATCCCCCATCAAAGAGCGGCATCGCCTCAGCGTCAGCACACACAAAAAGTTAAAAAAAAAAAACCTTTTCCCAAAAAAAACAAAGAAAGTTGAAAAAAAAAAATATTGTCGATACATTTTTTTGTTTTTTGTTAAAATATTTTATAAAAAGAAATTCAAATTCTATTTTATAAAAATAGTTTTAAATATTTTAATTTTTTTGTTATGTATTTGGTTATGATTTGAGTGTAGAATTGTGAAAGTAGTATGAAGTCTCGAGTTATGTGTTTGGGTATGTGTTGTAAAAATAATTTATTAATTGAGTTTTATTTTATGTATTTAGTTACGATTTGAGTGTAGAGTTGTTTTTAAATTTAAAATATTAACATTTTAAATTATTTAAATTTTTTGAATATTTAAATTATTTAAATTTTTTTGTTAAAATAATTTTTTGAATATTTAAATTATTTAAATTTTTATGATGTAAATTTTTTGAATATTTATTTTAATTTTTTACTTATTAAATTTTTTAGATTATTTACATTATTTAAAAATTTAAAATAAAAATAAAAATAAAATAAAATTAAAATTAAAATTAAAATCAATATTTAAAATTAAATTATTTAAAATACATAGGACAATAATATGAAACCTCACCTTTTATCATTTCACAGAAAATGAAATAAAAATAAAAATAAAAAACACATGAAAAGACCATTTGCAAAACAAAAAAAAAAAAACTTAAACTACATAGGACAATAAAATAAAACCTCGCTTTTTATCGTTTTACAGGAAAAAAAAAATAATTTTAAAAATCAAACTAAAAAAACACATGAAAAAACAGACATCATTTTTTATCATGTGCCACGGTAATATATGATTTTTGACATCATTTTAAATAAATGACATGAAAAAACGTTTTTCCAAAAAATCAAACAAAGTAAAAAATAAAGAATAAAAAATTAAAATAAAATAACAGTTGCCACATAATTTAAAAATAATGAAAACACATGAAAACCATTTTTGAAAACAAAAAACAAATTAATGTATACAAATAAAACAAAATTTTGTAAAGCGTAAATGAAAAAAAAAAAACCACAAAAATAAGTCTCATCACACAAAAAAAAAAAAAAAAAAAAATGTCTAACAGAAATTAGCATTCGCCACGTAATTTGCAAATAAATAAAATATATGAAAACCCATTAATTTGAAATATAAAAACAAATTAATGTGTACAAATAAAAAAATGACAAAAACGTAAATTAAAAAAAAATTATGACAAAAATACGCGTCATTCAAAAACAATTAAAAAAAAAACATAAAAACATAAATTACCATTCGCCACGTAATTTACAAATAAATAAAACACATGAAAACTCATTTTTGAAAAATTAAAAAAAGAATTTGTATACCAATAAAAATTAAAGAACAAGAAGTAATTAATGTATCAAAAATTAAAGAACAAGAACTAATTAATGTATAAAAAAAGGAAAATGACAAAAACATAAATTTAAAAAAAAGAAAAAAGAAAACATCAAAATACAGCAAATCCAAACCCAAAAAAAAAAAAATATTTGTTCCAAACAATCTGACGTGGAGGACACCCAAATGCAATGAGTTGACATGTAAACCTATCAGGGGCAGTTTGGTAATTTAACAGGAAGACACTTCACTAAAAAGTCAAAAAGTCAAAAAGCCAAAAAACCCTTCCAAAACCAGGCTTTTTAGCCTCAGGCTAAAATAGCCAAAAAAGCCAAAAAGTCAACCCACTTTCCAAACGGAGGCTTAGTGTACTAATTGATGATATTGTTTAATTTAAGAGATTTTTAATATTTGTAATATGATTAATGAGTAAGTTCAATAATAATGTTATAACTAGTATTGGTATACTAGTTAATACATTAATTGGTGTATGTAACACCACTGTTTAAATATTGATTTGCATTGGAAATTGAATTATGTGTGGAAGCATAAACCATAATGTGGATTATAGTTATAAAAGGGCTTCTCCCCAATCTATTTTATGGATTGAATGTACAGTTGGTTTCATTGGTAGAATTTATTGAATATTTTATTTTTACAAAAAATTACATTGATCAAATATCGATAATTTATTGATCAGAACATATTTTTGTTAATAATTTGTTTTTAAAATCATATTTATCATTGACATATAACACATTAGCAAAGACTAAGTTAATATTTTATTTTTAAAATCATATTTTTATAGGGGCATATTTTGTGAATGACAACACGTGGCCAAGGTGACGCCGAAGTATCAGCCGAGGTGCCACGTGTCTTAATCATGACACCGAGGTGATCTCAGCTAGACCGAGATTATCTTTGGAGATACAAGAATCCAAGATGAGCGGATAAGGGACAAGAGTCCTAGAATGAAAGAGGACCTTAGTCTGGATAAAGATAATGCTCTTAGGGAGTTTATCTCTATCTGGCTGGGAGTCCAAGATGAGCATTGAGCCAGAGTCCATTGAAGCTAGACTTCTACAGGGATCGGGTTAGTGCTGGCTATAAAAGTAAGGCACCCTCGTGGGTCTAAAGTATGCTTTTTATGCTCTGGCTAGTGAGTTAAGCACTATTTACTATCTTTGAGAGATAGCTGAGTACTGACTTGATCGTTGGAGTGCCCCCAGGTGGATGAACCACTGTCGGAGTCTTATCTTTCTATGACAGGTTGTTTGGGTGTGATCTATTCTTCTTATGTTCTCCTGTTGAGTTCCTGTATAGTAGTGTGGTCAGAAATCAGCACCCACAATTTGGCGCCGTCTATGGGAAACGTAAAGAGAATAGATGGCCAACGATGGGTAGAAAGAAAAGATTAGGGGCGACATCCCTAGTAGAAGTGGTAAAAATGTCGATCCTAACGTTGAGGAGGACAGCTGTAATGAAGAACCTCAGGATAAGAATCCCAGAGAAAAGGACGTCGGCTAAGAGGGAGACGCACCGAAGAAAACATGTCAAGGCGGGTATTACAACGAAAGCGACCTCTAGGTATGGAAAGATAGATGGTTGAAAAGGGACGACGACATAAAGGAAATGGCAAACAAGTTGGCAAACCTATAATCGGTTGTCAATTTCATGATGCAGAATAGCGTTATGCAGCCACCATTTCCATTGGAGGACACATCGATTCCAGCAGCCAAGAACGATGCCCAAAAAAAGGGACAGAAAGTAATTCCTGCAGTCCCTCAGCATGATAGGGCAAAAGAGCATTCACATCGGCCTTCATGAGAGGTCGGGCGAGGAGAATCGATGAGAGGAGAGTCTCAAAAGACACCTCGTGCCAAGGAAACTTATGTCAAGGAACATCAGCATGTTCAAGGGAAGGAGTTTTGTTTTGACATGATGAATGAAGAGAGGTCCAAGAGAACTTATAACGACACCGGGAGTAGCGCACCAAAAAGGCTGAAATCCATTTACAGCCGAGCTCCTAGTTGAACTAGGGAGGATTTGAGGGACTACCTCCAGAAGAAGTGACAAGATGCTAGGTCACATCCCCGATCAAGCCGAGAACACCGTTCTTAGTAGAGTTGGATAAGTTTGAGGCCCCAAAAAGGTTTCACATGCTGAGGTTTCAGATATATTACGGTAAGTTCGATCCGAACTTCCACATCGACTTATATTTGAACTTGATGGCACTATATACTGGGAACAAACCGTTGTTCTACAAGGTGTTCCCCTCATCATTTGGGGAAATCGCATCAGATTGGTTTCACAAGTTACCGAAAGGAACTGTGAAAAGTTTGGAAGGCATGGCCGAGATGTTTATGGCCAGGTTTGTTACAAACAAACTGCAGGCGTTGAGGGTAGACTCCTTGATGGCTCTGAGAATTGGCGAGCATGAAAGCCTCAGGGTTTATGCCAAAAGGTATTATGAGGTGTTTAACTGAATACCAGGGTGCAACCAAGAGTTGGTGGTCGTATCTTTTAAGAACGGCTTGAATAATGACTGCATGCTTCGAAAGTCACTGGCAAAGACGCTGCCAAAAAGTATAGAGGAACCCATGGCCAGGACCGAGAAATATGTGAGAGCTGAAAAAGACAAGCCAATGACAAAGGCGTCGAAATAGCAGAAGAGAAACGATTCGCCGAAGCGAGGCCGAGGTAATACTGGATGTGATAGGCAAGAGACAGGACTGAGGGCTGCACAGGCAGTCACTACCGTATTCTGAATTCCGGTTTATAAAGTTTTGGAAAGAATCAGGAACCAGTTGTATTATAGAGCGCCAGAAAAGATTCTTGGCGAATCCATGGGAAAAAGTCCGGGAAAGCATTGTGCTTACCACAATGAAGATGGACACCTGACACAGGGTTGTAGAGCTCTAAAAGCACATTTGGAAGATCTAGTAAGACAAGGTCGCTTAAGGGACGTAGTGGATGAGGCCAGAACAAGGGAAGAGCCAGCAAGGATGCCCTAGGCATTAGCAGCACCACCTCCACCAACACCGCAACCGCAAGCAAACGGACCTCGAGTGATTAATGTGATTCACTCGAAGGTCAATGAGAACGAGGTATGTGGGGAGACTCATAGGGTAAAGCACTTACAGCATATGTATCAGGTCTAACAAAAGAGGCCTTGGGCAGACGAGCACCAGGGACCAATGGTATCCTTTACTGAAGATGACCTAGACATGGTGTAGCATCCACACAACGATACTTTGGTGATATCCCTCAAGATTGGAGAATGCTAAGTAAGGCGCATTTTAATTGACTAATGCAGTTCTTGTGACATCATGTATGTCAGATGTTACAAGGAACTCGGCCTTCACCAAGATGATCTAGAGTAGTCCAACAGTTCAATGGTTGGGTTCAATGGAACGCCGACATGGCCTCTAGGAGCAATAAGTTTGGAGGTGCAGGCAGGCACCAAGAAGGTAAGTATAGAGTTCACAGTAATTGACACCCCCTCCCTTTACAATGTTATCTTGGGGAGGCCATGGTTGCACGCAATGAGGGCTATTTCCTCAACACTGCACCAGCTGTTGCAGCTCCCAATAGAGCATGGAATTGAGGAGATCAGGTGCAGGCAAAGAATTGCTCTATAGCAATAATGAAATCTATTTGCAACGTACGAAAAGCAGAAACAGTAGAGATTGAGGACGAGGACATGGAGGTCCTAGATGATGTCGGCAAAGAGCTGGCTGACAAAAACGAGAAAGCCTTAAAGGAAATTCTGGTCTAGCAAGGGGATGAGGAGCGCTTCTTTCTCCTCGGCTCAGGCTTGGCCGAGAAGGAGGAAAGGGAGTTAGAAGCATTCTTGCTTGTAAACATAGAGGTGTTTGCCTAGACACCCTACGAGATGTTTAGCATTGACCCTGAGGTTACATGCCACAGACTGAACGTAGACAGGTCAGCTAAACCCATCATTCAGTAAGCAAGGAAGTCGACGTTGGTTCATGTAGAGGCAGTAGAGGAGGAAGTGGACAAACTCTTAGAGGCCAGAGCCATCCGAGAGGTAAACTACCATACTTGGCTGTCCAACACTGTGGTTGTGAAAAAGAAGAATAAGAAGTGGAGGGTCTGCGTGGACTTCACTAGCCTAAATAAGGCTGTCCCAAAGACAATTTTTCACTCCCCAATATCAATCAATTAGTGGATGCCACTTCAGGGCATAGAAGGATGAGCTTCCTAGACGCTTATAGGCGGTACCATCATATAGCAATGTACTCCCTGATGAGGAGAATATTGCATTTATCACTCCACAAAGGCTGTATTGCTACAGAGTGATGCCTTTCGGTTTGAAAAATGCAGGAGCAACCTACCAGAGATTGGTGACCAAAATGTTCAGACATCTGATTGGCAAAACAGTGGAAGTATACATTGATGATATGGTCGTGAAGACCAAAGAACCTAAGAATCACCTGGCCGACTTGAAGGCAGTTTTTGATATCCTTAGAACATATCGGCTCCAATTCAATGCTTCAAAATGTGCATTTCGAGTTGGATCTGGTAAGTTCCTGGGATACTTGGTCACTAGAAGGGGTATTGAAGCAAGCCCAGGTCAAATCAGGGCCATCCTGGATTTGAAAAGCCCAACGTTGGCAAAACAAGTACAGATGTTGACGAGAAGGGCTGCAGCCCTGAACAGATTCTTAAGTAGAAGTACAGATTCATAAGTAGAAGTTCAGATAAGTGCAAACCATTTTTCAGTCTGTTGAAAAGGGCCACAAATTTCCTGTGGACAAAGGAATGTGAAGACGCCTTGGCCGACTTGAAAAGATACCTGACCACAGCTCCAGTTCTCTCAAATCTAGTACTTTGAGAGGAGCTGTTCTTATACTTGGCAGTTTTGGAGCATGCAGTGAGTGCAGTGGTAATCAGAGAAGAGAAGGGAGAACAAAGAGCAGTATACTATGTGAGTAAAACCGTAGTAGGTGCAGAGACTAGGTATTTACCCCTGGAGAAATTGACATTGGCCTTAATGATGGCCTTTAAGAAGTTAAACCATTATTTCCAAGCCCACAAGATTATGGTATTAACTGAGCACCCCTTGAAGTCCCTGCTACAACAAGGAGATCTGACAGGCAGGGTAGCCAGATGGGCAGTAGTACTGGGCCAATACGACCTAGAATTTAGGCCCAGAACAGCAATTAAGGGCCAGGTTTTGGCAAACTTTGTGGCCGAGTTCACACCTGGAGCCATCCCACATTGAGCTCTGATGAACCGCGGCTTGGGGTGTCCAGGGGAACAAGAAGAGAGCCAGCTGGGAATAAAAAATCCTACAGTAGAGCAAAAGAAAGAAGAAAAACTCAAGCCCTGTGACATTTATATCGGCGACTCATTCCGCCTGTTTGTTGATGGGAGTTCAAACCGTTAAAGAGTGGGGGCAAAAGTACTGCTAGTATCGCCAAATAGGCAAATGTTAGAACAATCTATTCGATTGGGGTTTAAGGCCTCAAACAATGAAGCAGAATATGAAGCACTAATCACAGGATTGAAGTTGACAACAGCAATGGAAGCCGATGAAGTAATAGTCTTCTGTGACTCCTAACTTATTGTGAACCAGGCAACAAGTGAGTATGCAGCCCGAGATGAAAAAATGGTAGCCTATGTAAAAGAGGTTGTCAGACTGTTAGCCTTGTTTCAGGATTGCTGACTACAGTAGGTTAGCCAAGATGACAACAGCCATGTCGATGCCTTGGCTAACCTGGCTAGTGTAATGAAATCAGGGGAGGTAAGGACAATAATGGTTGATTATTTGTTAGGCCCAAGTATGGAACCACTAATCACAGAGTATGAAGCAATCTGTGTGAAGATGGGTTCAAATTGAATGGAAGCAATAGTAATGTTCCTTAGAGATGAGAAACTGCCAGATGATCGCAAAGAGGCGCACAAGACCTTACTAAAGTCAGCAATGTTTAGCCTAACAGCAAAAGGACATCTCTACAGAAGGTCTTTTAATGGTCCCCTTTTGAAGTGTGTGCATCCCTCCCAAGTTGAAGACTTCTTGTATGAAATACACGAAAGGGTATGTGGAAGCCATGCTGGGGGCAGATCACTTGGTCATAGGGCCATTACTCAGGAGTATTAGTGGCCCTACATGCAGAAAGATGCTGAAGCCTACATTAGGAAGTGCAAGAAGTGTCAAAGGTTTCCATCTTTGATACATCAACCAGCAGCAGATTTGAACCCAGTGTCCATGTAATAACCCCGACCCGTAATTAGCTACTAATCAGTAATTAAGGATGTTAATTAAGTGAATAAAATAAATTACGGGATTATTATGTAAATTGCATGAGGTTTGGCTTTCTATCTGTCACTTGTAGAAATATCTGTTTAGAATTCCGCTTTGATATGAAAATTGAAAGCCTTATCGGCATCCGAAATCGAAATTGACTACACCAATGTGTTATTTGGAATTTTTAGAATCATTTGGCAAATTTCATTAAAAATTAATTCAGTCTGATTCGTTAAGTTGCGTTTGGCTGGCTTAATAATCCAATTAATGCGTTTTTGACATCATAGCTTTATATATGGGCTTTAAACTCATTTTGAGCTCATTTCTTTTACCCCTTAATGCAAAAATCTAAGAATACATTCTAGAGTGAGAACGAGACTCCATTTTAGAGAGAGAGAGAGTGTGTGTGTGGATTCAAGGAAGAAGTGAAGAATTTTGCTAGAGTAGCTCAAGTTTGGCAAGGATCTTGTGTAATTGAGGGCTTTTGGTGAGCATCTAACCCATAATTCATGAAGAAGTTGTGTTATAAAGATGCATTCATGGAGTTGTTAGGATCATTTTCATGTAATTTACATATGGTTGTGAAGAGGATAGAGGATTTGACTATACTTCCATTTGCATGTGTATATATATGTAGAGGTTGTCATTTGAGTTTGATTTTGAGCATCTAACTTATTTTGGGAGTTATTTGGTGCATGCATGTTAGAATCACCATGTTTAATCATTGAAATTCATGTTTTGAATTACATGCATGGAGTTGATAAGCTCAAATTTACTAATTTCATGAGTTTTGGAGAAAAGAATTGTGTGTTCTACATGCATGAAAGTTTTGGTTCTAATTTTGGTAAATTCATGGGTTTGGACTAAAAAGAATTGATGAAACTCATACATTCATGTTTATGAATAAGTTTTGCAAGTTTATGAACAAGCCATGCACGAATTTGCCTTTGAAATTGCTTTTGGAGCTCAAAACCTTGTTCTGGAAAACCCAGATTTTGAAAGGTCGCCGGCGGGGATTTGCCGCCGAGCGTACATTTCGTGCATCCAAGATTTCTTTTGTCGATTTTACATCCGCCGGCGAAGTTCACGCCGAGCGAGCTCCATTGTCTGCATTCCCGCTCGAGCGGGGAAAGCCACGCTCGAGCGTGGACCTCATTTTCAGAAATTTTGCCTAAGTGTTCCAAGGCGTGTTTTGGCATCCTCATTGCATCTTAGGCATTCCTAAGCCTTAATTAAGCCATAGTAATGAGGTTATGGATTAGAAACACACTAAGAAAAGAATGTACTAAGTTCCGAGGTTGCAAGGGTGTGTGTGTTAAGTAATGTGTTAAGAATGAACATGAATCAACGTAATGAAAGCTTAGCCTTATTGGCCACTTGAATGTGTAATGATAAGACATGCTTGTGTTATGTATTTTGTGATTGTAGGTCAAGACTCGAGGATTGATTGACCGCTTACTGGAACCACTGTGAGTAACGTTATCGTAAAGATACGTTAATATGAATTATGTTCCAAATGAAATGTAATAAGCTATGATTTCTGAAATGATATCTGTTTATGTGAACGAACATCCCAAGTTTAAAATCTATTATGGCATCCATAGATTATCCCAAGTCATGGGGGACGGCATGAAAATACGTGTCCATGACATACAAGTTTATGAGATCTCGTTAGCCACTTCATTGTGGTGATATGTGTCTAATTGGTATCCGGAACCGATTACTCTAGTCGGAAGACATTCTGTGATGTGTTCTATGGGATGTACCATTATTATGTTCTGACATGAGAATGATTATGCTCTGATCTATTTTCCGCTTATGATATGTTCGAATTTCATTCACTAACCCCTTTACCTTAATGTTATTCACTGGGTTTTAGCTCACTGTTTGTGTATATATGTATATAGGTGAACATTCTGGAGTTCAAGCCCGAAGGCTTTTGCCTGGTGCTGTGTTTCTGTTGTTAGCCAATCACTGCACCTCACGTGGAGGTTCCCGAAGTGTCCTATGTTCAGTCCTTTGGGTTCTGTATATATATAAGACTTGATTTGATGCTGTTGACTGTACTTAAAATACTGTAAGGTGTATCGGTATAACGTATGGTTGACTATCAGATATGTGTATAAAGTTTTAATTATTCTATTTCATATAAGTCAGCACAGCTCATTAGACAATTATATTTATGTATTTGCTTTCGCTAACCCCTTAATTTTGTTAATTTTTTCAGAGGCCTTCGGTAATCTAAGGATTACTGGCCGGTTACGATGCTAAACCTATAGAGGCGGGTTTGGGTTGTGACAGAGTGGTATCAAAGCACGTGTTAATATCTCACACACGTGTCCATTGAGCATTAGAATGTCTACAACGGATTTACATTTCATGCATCTAGTAAGTAAGTAAAAAGTTGAATATGTATATACGTTTGTGTAGTACGTTTATGTACTATAAAACTAAGAATTAAGAACTATTGTGGACTTTTGATGATTATAGGGAAACTGGATTGTGGAATCAGTGTAGCAGTGAGGCTGAAAGTTAAGAATTATGGTGAAATCTCTGAAACTTCTATTGTCATAAGGAAATCAGAATATTTGACTAGTACATTTTGGTGGGAACCTTTCATGTGGTATGTCAAACCGTAGAGTCTTATGCCTTTGCCGAATGACCTCGAAAGTCCGATTGGAATCATGTTTGGCCAGCGTAGCTTCGAATCGGAAATTCTTGGTAAATTCCTTAGAAATGGATAGGTCATCTTACCAGTGTCCTTATATGTCTATGTGTCTATGTCTACTTGTGCTTGATATGTGCTTTGTACTATAACTTAAGTCAATTAATTAACCCAAGTGTTGTCAACCATTTTCTTGTGTTTAACCCTTCCCTTCCGTCATCAGGAGAAGATGTTGAGAAAGTATGAATGAAATGGAAATTGAGTCGTAATCAGAGTGATTAGGTAAAGTAGAAGAGGTACTAGAGAACGTGGTGGAAGTTGTGAATCCTACCCTACATGGTAAGGTCAAAAGGGGAGAGTTGAGTATGGAAGTAAAAAGTGAATCAAAGAAGAAAACTAAGAATTTTGTGGTAAGAAGGACGAGTAATTCCAGGCAAAGTTGTAAGAGAAATAAGTTACCCTAGTATGTCACATGTCGCAAGAATCATCGGGGACTGTGTTATCGAATTACTGGAAATGTGAGAGGTTAGACATCAAATAGAAGATTGTTCCAAACCTAAGAGAAAGCTCAAATAATCTAATTGGTTAAGGATAGTACTTTAGTACAAGTAAGACTGCTTGAAATTAACAGTTTATGTGTAAGTGCTGTTTTAATAACGCTATATTACGATGTTTTGATGAGGCTTTGCTTTGCTTTGTTTTGGAAAAAAATTTGATCTAGCTTGAATGATGATCTATTAACTCTGTATCAAATATTAGTTTCTTTTGATGACATTCTTAAAAGGTCCTTTCGTGCGAGGAGACGTTAAACTTATGTAGCACCTTTGTTGAGATATCTCTTTGCCATCGACGGTCTGGTGTACGGATGGCCCCACCGACAGTCTGGTGTATGGGTGGGTTGTCTAACCGATTTCGGGTCGGCCACCAACGGTCACGAACGGGTGTGCTTCAATTCCGGGACGGTTATTCCTCTGTTCTGTAAGAATGTCATCCCTTGTGTTATGTAGATGTTAGTAACAACCCTAGAGGCTTTGAAAGATTTTGATCGATGAACTCAATTCATCCCATGTTTTGTTACAAGCTACGTTACATGTTATTTGATTAAGACGGAACCCATTTGTTGGAATCATTTAGAACTCAACTGAGGTTGCTAAAAAGAAAATTATTATTAGAGTATCGCTAAGATTTGAATTAAATAAGTGACTAAACGATTTGAGCCAATGAAAATTTCCCCACTTGATGTCCAAAGAAGTAAGACTTCATTTACTGGAATTATTTCATTTAGGAACTAGTGAAAACATTGATAGTGACTAATTATGTTATATTGAATTATAAATCTGGAAGAATTGACTGGGCGAGACTGTGACTAATGAACGCTTTGAAAACCTACTGTCTGATATGAACTCAATGTATGACACCTTGAATCCTCATGTTTAACAATTACCTATACTTGTGAATGTTATTAAACTCTGGACATGTACATATATGACCATACCTTTGCTCAAAATGATTGATATGTTAGGTGTTTGATAACTTAACCGTGAGGACTATGACTCTGGGATTGTGTGACTAAGTAGAGACCCCGAATGGTGAACTTTAAACTGTGAACTATGATTGTTGAAAACTGACGAAACTATTTGACTAGACCAGTGAACCTATGCCCTAGTGACTGTACGACAATTTGGGACTCCTACATAATAACCTGCTATTGTGTGCCACTGAAAAACTTTATATGATATGCTATTGTGTACCGTATGCCTATGAAAGACTTATTCAGGAAGCTGCCATATTGACTATGATGCTTACCTCTCGATATGAATAACTACATGCCTGTGCATTTACCTATAAACCTATTGGGAGAAACACGTTGTATATGACTTAAAACACTTTGACATGAACTACTATGATACATGACTCTTATATGACTTTGAGAATTGATGAACTTAGAACTAAGGTACCTCGATTGGAGATGATAAGGATAGAACTTTTACCTGATCTAACCTGATAAAATCGTGGTTTGATGAGACCCTTGCTTAACTGATGGAACTTCTGTTTGATGACTCACGCTTTGAACTTTTATTTAAAATGACTGGGTAGAACTTTCAGTTGATATGACCTGGTTGAACTTTCATTGATTTGATCTGAGGAGACCCTTATTGAGAGCTATTATCTGATTGATTACATTATGGGGGATTGTGAATTACTTACGATTGAATAACAGGGCTGTGTTGCTAAAGGAACTAACCGAATGAGAACTAGAATCAATCTTAAACCCTTAAAAAGAATATAAACCGTCAACAGCGGACTATGTGATTACGAATAGCTTCTTACCATATGCCTATAACCGATTGGGAAAACACGCGAATGGGATTATGGAATTTGGTAACTTATGCTTGGAGAATATGGGAATACTGTATATATAACATGTGATTAATTACCCGGTATTACTGTTTTGACCATAAACTTGTTTGACTAGTGAATGATTGCTTTGGTGTTACTGTACTTCAAAATTGATGGGATTTGTGACAACAGACTGGCTTGATTATAAACTTTGACTACCTGGCAGTATATGTAATCAGTAGGACTGCTTCTGTATTGGCACATGGTACAATTGAATCTGTGGAAACTGAGGCTGATGAATAGTATATGAATGATTACTTCGGAATTTCATTTACAGCTATGGGGTGAATGTACAAAGTTGCCTGGTATTTCTGTTATACTTTGGATGACCTGGACTAACTGTAATGGATTACCGAATTGAAAACCAAGTCGAACAAAGGCCGGATGAATGACTCGGAATTGAATAAATCAAATCTCTGTAACTTAACGGGGGAAATTACTTATGGAAATGGAAACAGTGTGAACCTATGACCCCGATAAGTACTCGATATAAGTAATGTGAATAATAACGTAGTAAAGGTATGTTCAACTGTATTTATTTTCTGTATGATAAAATAAGATCTGTTTTCTGATGTGCTATATTCTATACAATGAATAATTGTCCAATCTCTGATATGTATTTGTGTGACTCTTGGTATTATGTGATATCTGTTGGCTGTTACTCGGTATCGGAAGTTTCTTTGTGGAACTTATATCTATCTGCACTTTGTTACCCGTACCGAAGGCCCCGTCATGGGAGCTCAGCTTATCTGTTCTCTGTTCCTGAATTCGGAGGTTCCTTTATGGAACTGGTTATTCATAATCATCACGTCTCTGTATCTGTTCTGTATCTGCTATGTCTGCATCTGTTCTGTATTTGCTCTGTTAGTACTAGTAAATGCACCACGTATGTTTAAGCCAGAACTGTGACATCTGTGTATGATCTGGACAAGAATATAGAAATGAACATATGTCTGAATCTGTTCTGGACTAAAACCTGAGTGTGTATAAGACTCTGTTTTGATAGGAACCCTAATCTCTGTACATGGTTACGTTCTGTTTTGTAAAGAGTTGAAATTATATTTCTGTTGAACATCGTTTCCTTTAAGATAACTTGAGTTTGGAGGACCAAACTTCTTAAGGTGGGGAGATTGTAATAACCCCGATCCGTAATTAGCTACTAATCAGTAATTAAGGATGTTAATTAAGTGAATAAAATAAATTATGGGATTATTATGTAAATTGCATGAGGTTTGGCTTTCTATCTGTCACTTGTAGAAATATCTGTTTAGAATACCACTTTGATATGAAAATTGAAAGTCTTATCGGCATCCGAAACCGAAATTGACTACACCAATGTATTATTTGGAATTTTTAGAATCATTTGGCAAATTTTATTAAAAATTGATTCAGTCTGATTCGTTAAGTTGCGTTTGGCTAGCTTAATAATCCAATTAATGCATTTTTGACATCATAGCTTTATATATGGGCCTTAAACTCATTTTGAGCTCATTTCTTTTACCCTTTAATACAAAAATCTGAGAATACATTCTAGAGTGAGAGTGAGACTCAATTTTAGAGAGAGAGAGAGTGTGTGGATTCAAGGAAGAAGTGAAGAATTTTGCTAGAGTAGCTCAAGTTTGGCAAGGATCTTGTGTAATTGAGGGCTTTTGGTGAGCATCTAACCCATAATTCATGAAGAAGTTGTGTTATAAAGATGCATTCATGGAGTTGTTAGGATCATTTGCATGTAATTTACATATGGTTGTGAAGAGGATGGAGGATTTGACTATACTTCCACTTGCATGTGTATATCTATGTAGAGGTTATCATTTGAGTTTGATTTTGAGCATCTAACTTATTTTGGGAGTTATTTGGTGCATGCATGTTAGAATCACCATGTTTAATCATTGAAATTCATGTTTTGAATTACATGCTTGGCGTTGATAAGCTCAAATTTACTAATTTCATGAGTTTTGGAGAAAAGAATTGTGTGTTCTACATGCATGAAAGTTTTGGTTCTAATTTTGGTAAATTCATGGGTTTGGACTAAAAAGAATTGATGAAACTCATACATTCATGTTTATGAATAAGTTTTGCAAGTTTATGAACAAGCCATGCACGAATTTGCCATTGAAATTGCTTTTGGAGCTCAAAACCCTGTTCTGGAAAACCCAGATTTTTGAAGGCTACTCGAGCGGGGGATTTGCCGCTTGAGTGGACATTTCGTGCATCCAGTACTTTTGTCGAATTTTATAGTCCGCTCGAGCGGGGAAGTTCATGCTCGAGCGGAGCTCCATTGTCTGCATTCCCGCTCGAGCGGGGAAAGCTACGCTCGAGCGTGGACCTCATTTTCAGAAATTTTGCCTAAGTGTTCCAAGGCGTGTTTTGGCATCCTCATTGCATCTTAGGCATTCCTAAGCCTTAATTAAGCCATAGTAATGAGGTTATGGATTAGAAACACACTAAGAAAAGAATGTACTAAGTTCCGAGGCTGCAAGGGTGTGTGTGTTAAGTAATGTGTTAAGAATGAACATGAATCAACGTAATGAAAGCTCAGCCTTATTGGCCACTTGAATGTGTAATGATAAGACATGCTTGTGTTGTGTATTTTGTGATTGTAGGTTAAGACTCGAGGATTGATTGACTGCTTACTGGAACCACTGTGAGTAACGTTATCGTAAAGATACGTTAATATGAATTATGTGCCAAATGAAATGTGATAAGCTATGATTTCTGAAATGATACCTGTTTATGTGAACGAACATCCCAAGTTTGAAATCTATTATGGTATCCATAGATTGTCCCAAGTCATGGGGGACGGCATGAAAATGCGGGTCCATGACATACAAGTTTACGAGATTTCGTTAGCCACTTCATTGTGGTGATGTGTTTAATCGGTATCCGGAACCGATTACTCTAGTCGGAAGATGTTCTGTGATGTGTTCTATGGGATGTACCATTATTATGTTCTGATATGAGAATGATTATGCTCTGATCTATTTTCCGCTTATGATATGTTCGGATTTCGTTCACTAACCCCTTTACCTTAATGTTATTCACTGGGTTTTAGCTCACTATTTGTATATATATGTATATAGGTGAACATTCTGGAGTTCAAGCCCGAAGGCTTTTGCCTAGTGCTGTGTTTCTGTTGTTAGCCAACCACTGCACCTCACGTGGAGGTTCCCGAAGTGTCATATGTTTAGTCCTTTGGGTTCTGTATATGTATAAAACTTGATTTGATGTTGTTGGCTGTACTTCAAATACTATAAGGTGTGTGGGTATAACGTATGGTTGACTATCGGATATGTATATAAAGTTTTAATTATTTTGTTTCATATAAGTCAGCACAGCTCATTGGACAATTATATTTATGTATTTACTTCTGCTAGCCCCTTAATTTTGTTAATCTGTTCAGAGGCCTTCGGTAATCTAAGGATTACTGGCCGGTTACGATGCTAAACCTATAGGGGCGGGTTTGGGTCGTGACAGTCCAGCCCTTGGCCATTTGCCTAGTGGGGCATGGATCTTGTTGGACAACTACCCTAAGCAACTGGGCAAATGAAGTTTCTACTAGTAGTAACTGATTATTTCACAAAGTGGGTAGAAGCGGAACCCCTTGTGAAGATTCGGGATATTGATGTAAGGAACTTCATATGGAAGAACATCATCACCGGGTTTGGGATCCCAATGGTAATAATAGCAGACAATGGTATACAGTTTGACAATAAACTAATCAAGAGTTTCTGTGCAAAGTACAAAATCAAGAACTACTACTCTACTCCAAGTTTCCCTTAGAGTAATGGTCAAGCAGAAGCATCCAATAAGATGATCCTGGATGGGATCAAAAAAAGGCTGGCAGCAGCAAAGGGAAAATTGGTGGAAGAGTTGCCCAATGTACTTTGGGCATATCGGACTACGCCGAGAAGATCAACTGGGGAATCCCTATTTGCCATGGCTTATGGCACAGAAGCAGTCATCCCACTAGAAGTTGGCATCCCAGGGATCAAAAACCAAGGAGTAGAGAATGAGACTAACGAGACATTCCTAGCCCGAGATTTAGACCTACTTGAGGAGAAGATGGAGAGAACAACAATTCAAATGGGGGCATACCAGCAATAACTTGGTAGGGCTTATAACAAGAAAGTCAACCCAAGAGAGTTCAAAGTTGGGGACTTGGTGCTAAGGAAAGTGATCGGTAATAAGAAGAATCTTAGGGAGGGCAAGCTGGGCCCAATTTAGGAGGGGCCTTGTAGAATCATCTCGGTTGCCGACAATGGGGCATATCGGCTTGAGGACAATGAAGGCAAAGAGTTGCCAAGACCGTAGAACACTTGCAACTTGAAGTTTTTCTATCATTAGACTTTTTGTTTTTTCGAAATTTATGTCATAATTTTACCAGCCGATGTAGTAATAAAATTTTAGCCTAATTTTTTAAGAATTTGAAAGTTGTGTGATTGGACTGACTAGCCCTATGGCAATGTTTCTGATTGAAACATGACGAATAACTTAGATTTATTATATGGCAGAGTTGAATTATACTTGCATATAATAGAGTTGAGCTAAGTAGGTGATGTTTCTGATTGAAACATAACGAATAACTTAAACTTATTATATGATAGAATTGAATTATACTTGCATATAATAGAGTTGAATTAAGTTCGCGATGTTTTTGATCGAAACATGACAAATAACTTAGATTTATCATATGGTAGAGTTGAGTTATACTTGCATATAATAGAGTTGAACTATGTTGAATTGAAACTAGACTTGCCATGTCGGCAGAATTAAATTAGAATGGAACTAAGTACATTTCAATTAGATTAACAGAGAAACCAAGGTTGAAAACCTCGGCTAGTTTTTATTTGAATCTGACTTTAGTGAAAGGCTATACGTGCTTAATGTGAACATAAGTGAAACTTAGATTCATATTAGGGGGCAAGGAGCTAGAGAATGATAAATAAGCTTGAAAATTTGAAGTTCTTGGGACCTGTTGAAATTTTATAGACAAAATTTACAAGTCAGAATGGACTTAACACTTGTTGAAATTTCAAGAAAATTTACAAGTTGAAGTTAGCCGAGGTTATAGTGGAAAAAGTATCCGAGATACATCTTACCCGAGGTAACCAACCAGGTCGTCTAGACTTGGAAAGGGTAAAGTCTAAAAGGATAGCATATGAAGGTAAAAATAAATACTGAATAACACTTGGAAAAATATTTTTGATATTTTTGGGTATTAGCCAAGGTATGCCAATGGTTGGCCGAGGCAAACAGTCAAGGTTTGTATCCGAAGTATTATACCCCAGAGTTATTATACAGTTAACGGTATACTTTGAAGAAGTGCAAAAATATTCTAAGTATGGAAGCATGAAAGGCATAAAAGAAAGCAGTAAAACATACATGAAACAAACATTCAACACTTAGAAGAAAAGAAAAGACTTGCATTCAGAAAAAAGGCACTTCGGCCTGGCAAAAGATTACTTGTTCAAAATTACAAAAGGGGCACATCGGCCAAATTGCAAGCTAAACAATGTTCAAACAAAACAAAAGTACAACTAAAAGAAGAAAAATCTAGTTGCTGATGGCATCGGTCTCAGCTAGCAGTTTTGCATTATTTTTCGCCTCTATCTGGGCATTGATTTTGAGAAGAGTTTGGTCCAAACTCTTCTCGGCACATTATACCTTGGCCTCCGAAGTGGTTAGTCTAGGAGAGGCGCCCTTGGAAGCCAAGTCACCCTCATCATCTTAAGTCAAGTCTAGGAATTGCTCATTTAGAGTGGGGGACTTGGCATCAGTGGCAGCCTCTTCTTCCACTTCTTCAGCATCCGGATCCTCGACATCATTTTCGTTGACTTCATCGCCTGAGTTCTTGGGCTCTAGAGGGAAAGGCACTTGAAGCTGACTGACGTCTTAAAGGTCGGAGTCCATAGGAACAGACAACTTGTTGAGCGTCGCCGTCCAACCAAGGTAATAACCTCGGTTGCAAGCTAGGTTAACTTGTTGTTTGTATTGGTTACGAACTGTGGCCTGCTCTTCTTTATAAGCCTTTTTATCGGCCTCCTTGGAGTCAAGGGCCTCTTGAAGCTTGGCCTCTAAGTCAGCTGCTTTGGCTTTGACAGTTTCAAGATCGGCTCTGGCAGTCTCGGCTTCGTCATTGGTTATTTTGGTTTTTTCCTTGGCCAAATCTTGAGCAGCATTGGAGGCCTTGGCTTGATCCAGCAAGGCTCGATTGTTGGCCTCGGCATGATTGAGTGAGGAGAGAAGCTTGTCAGCTTCTTCAGTCTTCCTGGCCAACTCCTTCCTTGTCATCTCAGTTTTCACCTCGTATGAGTGAGCATGCTGAATGGCTTGCAAGAAGTAAAACAGATTAGTGAAATTTGACTAAGTATAGGAAGACTACAAAAGAGTACGAAAGGGACTTACCAAGACCGAGTGCTACATCATAAAGGCGAAGTTTTCATACTCATGCAACTAAGCTATACGGTTCATATCTTCTGGTAAAAGAACAGCCGTTGACAAGGCTGCGCTAACTTCAAGATTCATTGCGCTGTCGCTAGCTGTCAGGGGTTTGTCATCCACCATGACCTCGGGAGCTCAGGTCATATTACGAGGGAAGCTGTGGCTACCCTCAGGTTGCTCAGACCTCGGCCTTTTGGGCAGTTGGGAATCAGATGCTTCGACCTCGGCTAGCCTTTTCTCGGCGGCCGTTTGACTTTTCTCTACCTCGGCCAATTTTGAAATTGGCATAGTGTTCTTAGAGTCAATCTGAGTCATTCTGGCTTTGGCCTTCTTCAATTTTTTCAGCTTTGGCTTTGTTTGGGATAGAGAAGGCGAGGATTGCACCGTCACAACCCTGGGGATATTGGCTAGGAGATCCTTAACGATGGTTAGTTTGCGACCCATCTCTTCGGCAGTGGCGACAATAGTGACTTTGGAACCAAAGCGGATTGCTGGAAGTACAGTAGGTGGGTTTACTGGATCGTAAGCCGACGTCTCAGTGTTTTGGTATTTACAACTATGAGTTCTGCCTACAGGAGCGAAGAGTGGAGCTCGACGTCAGTGTTGGCGCTAGGCTAGAGGAATTAGTTGGGGAATAGATGTTGATGGCTGCTCTGCTGGAGCAAAAGTTGAGGCTTGATCAGGCCTTGGCGATGAAATAGCAGAAAGAGATGTTGCAGAAGGTGGAGATTTGCTTTTTAGAAGGCCGTCAGGTAGGGCTGACTTGTAAGTTGGAATGTAGTTTAGTAGAAGAGGCGCCTTCCGCTTCTGCACAGAGAGATCTAACAGCCTCTTTAGATCTTGACTAGAGACGAATGATTGCCGAAATCCCTTTGTCAGCTGGAGAAGAACTGCAAAAAAAAAAGTAAGAAGGCAAAGTATTCAGATGAAGATATATCAAGTTGACAAGTCCTAATAAAAATGTGATTAGAAGAATAACTTAGTCCTTACCATCACGCTCTTTAAACACCGTTCGGCTCAGAGGATAGAGATGGAGGTCGTCATCAAGAGAGAACTCCCAATTGCCTGAGATGATGAAGTAATTATCTCCAGTACCCTTGTTGGAATCTGTAAGGTCAGCTATTAGTTTGAAGGCAGTGGATCTGGGCTTTAGGTAGCATATGTAGCCTTTCTCAGACTTGAGGCCACACATGGTATAGCAAAATTGGATGTCGGCTAAAGTGATCCTAGCTTTTTCTCGGTGTGCTAGTTAAATTATGCTATTGATAACCCGATATGAGTTGATGGCTAGCTGTATAGGGTTGAGCTTATAGTAGTGCAAGACCTCCCTAAAGAGAATGTCTAGGGGAAACTGAAGTCCACACTTTATAAAGGCTACAACTAGAAAGGGCATGAAATCTCCATCAGGCATAATGGAGTCCTCCTCCCCAGCCAACCTGAGGTGAATATCGGCTGGGATGGAGAACTCTCAACGTAAATACTCTATTTTTTCTGGGGTGTCAACTCTCTACCTAAACATGCACATGATGTCAGTTGATGAAGATTAGGCCGAAATTTCAAAAAGAAATGTGTGGTGTGGGTTTAAAGACCTCGGCTAAACCCTAATCTGGCAGCTTCTAGGGTTTTTTCGGATCTAAGGAGGGTTTTGGTTCAGTTTTTCCTAAGTGTGTGATTTCTTTATCAAACCCTAAGCCTAAATCTATATGGAAACAAGAATCAATGGAAAGAACCTGGAAACAAGTCAAAGAAAAAGATAAAAGGGCAAGATTCAGAGTCAAGAAAACAAAATTTTTTCAAGAAACACTGAGTGGGTTTGTGCGGAAGTGAAAAGACCAAGAGCGGTGACAAACTTTGTTAAAACTTCAAATTTGTAAACCATACAAAGCATGTGTGCAAGAATCACGAATAAGTGTGTATAGACACAAGTATATATTGAAACAGTAACGAATCACAAGCCAATGCAATAACAAAGCTTAAGGAATGGCAAAAGTACAAAGAAACGGGAAATTGATTCATAATCAAGGAAGAAACAGAGTACAACCACAGCAACATAATAGTCGTAAGGCAAAGAAGAAACACATTCAGACTAGTGGAAAGCTGAAAGTAAAAAGATTAAGAACTTACCAAATATGGCCGAGGAACCAGGGCCGGAGTAAAATGGCAGTAAACATTAGAGCGGAACAGTGAAAGGAATGCTGGAGGAGACGGTCGGAGAAGTCACAAAAAGCTTGAAGAAACGGCAATGGTGGTTTAAGGGTTTTTTCTTTGCTTTAGAGAGAGAAAGCTTGTGCAAAAACGAAGGAATGAAAAATGAAATAGCAGAGAAGGAGAAATTGTTTTTGTTAAAAATTCGAAAGGGCGGCAAACCATAATGATCTACCTTGGACGACGTGTCTGTTAGGCAGCGTGCGTAAAAGCGACGTAACCTGATAGCGTGTGTCAAGTACGAATCAATGAGAGAAGGACGCGTAGCGAAAACGGTTGAGTAAACCGTGCGTAATAGCTCATGTGCAGATAAAACTCTTGAAG
Source organism: Camellia lanceoleosa (assembly GCA_025200525.1). Classification (NCBI taxonomy): domain Eukaryota; kingdom Viridiplantae; phylum Streptophyta; class Magnoliopsida; order Ericales; family Theaceae; genus Camellia; species Camellia lanceoleosa. The sequence goes on from CM045763.1 coordinate 174,362,823, forward strand.
TTCTTGATTTAATGAAGCAAAATCTTCGGCTAGAGGTGCGATTTCGGTTAAAGAACTTGAAAAAACTTAGTTCTTGGTTCTTGGTCATTGATAAAGTAGACTGCAAAGTCTTGGTCATGTAAAGCTGACGGGTGATGATCTCGGTCATGAAAGATAGAGTAAGCCGACATGCTATGTGGTCAAATGATGTAGGTTCCATCACCTCAAGATGTTGAGGTAATAGAACCTAGGAGACAGTTGTGGGAACATATTTTGTTAATGACAACACGTGGCCAACGTGACGCCGAAGTATCAGCCGAGGTGCCAGTGTCTTGATCATGACGCCGAGGTGATCTCGGCTAGGCCGAGGTTATCTTTGGAGATACTGGAATCCGAGATGAGCGGATAAGGGACAAGAGTTCTAGAATGGAAGAGAACCTCAGTCTGGATAAAGATAAAGCTCTTAGGGAGTTTATCTCTATCTGGCTGGGAGTCCAAGATGAGCATTGAGCCAGAATCCATTGAAACTAGGCTTCTACAGGGATTAAGTTAGTGCTGGCTATAAAAGTGAGGCACCATTGTGGGTCTAAGGTATGTTTTTTATGCTTTGGCTAGTGAGTTAAGCACTATTTACTATCTTTGAGAGATAACTGAGTACTGACTTGATCGTCAGAGTGGCTCCGGGTAGACGAACCATCGTCAGAGTCTTATTTTTATGTGACAAGTTGTTTAGGTGTGATCTATTCTGCCTGTGCTCTCCTGCTAAGTTCTTGTTTGGCAGTGTGGTTGGAAATCAGCACTCACAGAATTATGTTTGGAAACATAAACCATAATGTGGATTATAGTTATGAAAGGGCTTCTCCCCGGTCTATTTTATGAATTGAAGTGTACAGTTGGTTTCGTTGGTAGAATTTATCGAGTATTTTATTTTTACAAAAAATTACATTGATAAAATATCGATAACTTCTTGATCAGAACATATTTTTGTTAATAATTTATTTTTAAAATCATATTTATCATTGACATATAAGACATTAGCAAAGACTAAGTTATAATATATAAATTATGACTCGGTTATAACTCATAGTGTATTATTTTGGCTATTAATCGAAAAGGTCTCTGTTAATTTCTTATTTTTTGGTTATGTCTAAAGTGGTGCACGGGTCTTTAATTATGTTTTAAGTGGTGTTTGATTATGATTCATTATAATATTTTTATATGACAATATTTAAATATTTTATTACACAAAAAAATGATTAAGATGAGTTGATTCAAACGTAGAATTTATGTTTATATTAGTAAGATCGTAAGAGTTGTTCATATTGATTTATAAAAAAATTACAAATTCAAATCATAAACAGTGTTCTCAAAGAGAATCAAGTACAAAATCTTTATAACTTTAATAATTTTAGTTCTCAAAGAGGTTTTGATTAATTATGTGACATACCATAATAACTGTAAATTTTTATTCCAGACAAAATATTTTTGCATATCTTTTCTAGCAAAGCTCATGAAGGTGCATTATTAGTAATACTATATGTTAGACTTATTTATTTTGATAATTTATTTAATTATGTTTTAATTTATTTGAAAGAGAAAAATATAATCCAAAATTTATTTTAATGATTTATTTAATTATATTTTAATCAAAATTTATTTTGATGATTTATTTGAAAGAGAAAAATACAATCAAAATTTATTTTGTCCCATTATTTCTCACTTAAACCTTTATCCTAAATGTTATTAGAATGTATTTAATATTTGATTAAATCAGGAGTTCAAACAGTCCAAAACAAAGGTTCAAACAACCTAGCACAGCAGCAGGCCAAAAGGTTCAAAAGGTTCAAAAGGTTCAAGTGGAAGATATTCAAATTAGTAATGATGGAAGTACAACGTCTATAAACGGCTATAAAGGTTCAAAAGGCCAAAAGGTTCAAAAAGTTCAAGTGGAAGATATTCAAATTGGTAATGATGGAAGTACAACGGCTATAAATTCAAATGACTCCAACGACTATGAACAGTTATAAATTCAAATGAATACAACGACTATAAACGGCTATAATTTTCATTATATATACCAAAGTCTCTAATGTAAACAAGTTACAAAAACCTAAAAATATTCTTTGATCTATAATCATTCACATCTATTCTCAGAAATTATACACTAAGCCTTATAGCTTTAAGCCCATCTTTCCTGTGTGAGATTTACAGAAAAATCAAAACTTCATTTTATATATCTATCTTTGAGAGATATTTATTGTAAACTTTCTTTGAAAGTAAAAATATCATTTCATCTTGTAAAAGTGTTGCAAACACTGTGTTCTTGAAATCTTGAAAGTGATTGTGAATCACCTAAGATTTGCAAAGGTTTGGACTTGTGAAGTCTGTGTAAAATCCGTGGAGGATTGCTCCATTTGTAAAGAGGTTGCTAGCACCCCTGTGAAGCTAGAAGATAGTGAAAAATCTCAAGTGAAGCTTGAGGAGTGGACGTAGGCCGAGTTTAAGCCGAACCACTATAAATTTGTTTGTCTCTCTCTCCCTTATCCCTTTATTTTATTTTAAATTGCCGTAACTATATTTCACATTTTTACTGTGCTAAAATCATTAACTGACATAGTTGTTAAGACACTCATTTTACTTATTTTTATTTCATTAATTATATTTATCTATTGTGCTAGTCATAATTTTTATTAGGGTATTATTAATTTAAATTGTAAAAACCTAATTCACCCCCCTCTTAGGTTGTCTTTTGGGTAACAATTGGTATCAGAGTCTCGGGCTCTTGTTTAGATTTAACAATCTTGAGTTTTTGATCCATAGCAACCATGTATTCTACTTACTCTACTGTATGACAAGCTAGCAATAGGCCACCTCTCTTTGATGATAGTAATTATATTCATTGGAAAGAAAAAATGATTTTGTATCTTCAAGATACCAATTATGCTTTGTGGCTCATTATCACTAAAGGTCCTAAAATCCATACCAAGGTAGTAGACCATATCAGTGTGCCTAAACTTGAGGATGAATTTGATGAGTATGATTATAAACTCCTTTAAGCTAATACTAAAGCCAAACTTATTCTTGTGTGTGGACTAGATACAAATAAGTACAATAGAATTTCTGGGTGTATTACTGCTAAAGAGATTTGGGATAAACTTGAAATCACCTATGAAGGAACTAACCAAATAAAAGAGTCTCGAATTGACATGTTTATTCATGATTATGAACTTTTTACTATGGAATTATTTGAATCTATTTCTGAGATGTTTTATAAATTTACTAATATTATTAATACTCTAAAATCTCTTGGTAAATCTTATACTAATGGTGAGCTTGTAAGAAAAATACTTAGGTCTTTGCCAAATGAATGAGAAGCTAATGTTACAGCTATCCAAGAAACAAAAGACCTAAAAAAATTAGGCATCGAAGAACTCCTAGGCTCACTCATGGCTTATGAACTTTCAATGATGGATGGCAGCAAAAAGGAAGCCATTTGGGGAGAAAATGATGGAATAGCCAATCTGTGTCTCATGGCTCTTGGAGAAGAAGAATTCACTCAAGACGAGGTAATTTCTAATTATGTAGAACTTGAAAGTGCTTTTGATAAATTATATGATATATTTAGAAATGTTTGTGTTAAGAATTCTAAATTAAAGAAATTAGTTACTTCTTTTTCAAATGATGTGGATGTTTTAAAAATGGAAAATGCGACTTTGAAAAATGACTTTACGTCTATTGCCAATGAGAAAAACATTTTGAAAAACAATATTGAGGATTTAAACAAAATTCTTGAAAATTCTGTAATAGGAAAAGAAAACTTCAACAAGCTTCTTAGAAAAAAAAAGATGTGTTTTTGATAAAGTAGGTATTGGTTTTGATCCTCCTAAACCTTTTATGAGATTAAATGTTCTTGAGACTAATCTCTATGGACCTAAGAAAGTATGGGTACCAAGAAAGAAATCAAGATATTTTGTAGGCGGAATCTCAAAGAACACCAAGGACTTCGAGAGGAAATGCACAACAAGAGTGTTCAATCTAAAGAGCAAAAGTAGCTCATACAAGAAGAAGAATGATGAAATGAAAATCACCAAGATAAATAATAAAGGTAATATATGGGTGAAGATTCCAAAGAGGTAAATGAAGGTATAACTCCTAACACACCTTTAAGCTTAAAGTTCTATATTCTTTAAGGTATGATTTGTGTACAATAGGTTGTGTCTAATCATTGATTCCATATAACCTAATTGTACTAAGTTTGCTAAGTCATGTTCTGCTAATTTCTTTCAAACATTCATTGAACTCAAACATGAGAATTATATTATTTTGATAAATGCCTATTAGAATATAAATGATTCATGTATTCATTAACATTTTATATCATGTCATCCATTGCGATGAAAAAGAGATAAGAAGTGATAAATTTTTTTGTGAGCATGCTTTTCACATCTTATATATGACTTCATACTAATATATTAATTCCTTTTTGAGTCATATCTTTGTAGAATCAATTTTGATGTCATAGCATGTTTTTGAGATGTATACTATCTATATTTTGAATTCTACATTTGTGATCTCAAGAATATGCTCAATATGAAAATTTCATGCTTATATGCTTTACATTGGAATATTTGAATGGGTTGTGAAATTCCTTGATTATGATCCATCAACAATGTCTAAATGAAAAGAAGTATCATACGTTTGTAGAGACATTGCATCTATCCTATTGAATATCTTTTGAATATGGATTATATTGTTGAATTAATTGTTTATAACATTCATGTTGTGTTCCATATTGAGTAAAATGTTTTATGACACTTGAGTATGTGAATTGAATTGATGAAAATGTATCTTGATAATGTTATGTGATTAAATGAAATTGTTGCATCATTTCTTAATAAAACAAAGAGCATAAAACTATTTTCGTATGCATATTATGCTATGCGTTACAACTTGAAAATTCTGAAAAATAGCATTCCAAACTCTTGTTTGATCATTGAATTATTTTTTACCTTTTTAGTTTGTGATAAGAAGTGATTTGTGTTGTATTTTTATTGAGTAATAGTGATTGTTCTATGAATGTTATATTTACACAAAATAGAAAAGGTAGCACTAACTTAGGGGGAGAAATCATTTTGCTAACATACTTATTAAACCCTTTTAAGATGAACTCCTCATGAAAGAAAATTGAAGATTAAAAAGCTTCCATCTCTTGAACCTAAGGTATGCCTCATATACTCTCTTAAGCTTTTGAAGTAAAAATTCTATCTTATATCCCTTGAGCTAATATTGTTATTACTTTGATATGAAAAAGATTGATTATGCTTTATATGATTTGCAATGTATACTCTTTGATGATGCTCTTACCTAAAAATCATGCTTATACTTAAATGTGTGATACATATTGAAATTCATGATTTTTGTTGTCACATGGATTGCTATACCTTGAACGTGCTTCATTTTTTTTGGAATTACATTAGCTCTATGAGATTATATTGAGTTTAACCTATTATGAGCAATATTTGGTATTCTACATAATGCTTAAGCTATGATTGTTAAATCTTCTAGATTGCATATTAGTATCCTTGGTAGATTGCATGTTGGTATCATTTTGGCATCATATTTGATATTATTGATGAGAACATTTCAGTTATGAGCTTTCATTTATCATATCTCCTATTGATTTTGCCAAATGAAACAAGCGGAAGAATTTAAACTTGATTATTTTTTAAAATCCCCACAGTTTCTATTCTATTTTTGATATCAAACTTATGGGCTTGCACGTTCACATGTTACTATTTTTTTTTGCCCATTATTGTCAAATGGTGTGAGTTTCAATTGTATGATCATTATGTGCTATCATTTTTTTTGGTATCATAGAGCTACCTTGACATAGATGATTATTTGTGCTATAATGAGACTTACATTCTTTTATCCTATATGATGTACCATACTCCCTCCTTGTGCTTGATTTTGTTAAAAATGTCATCGGGGGAGAAAAAAAGACTTGATTGTTTTAGTATCTCTGATTATTTTGGTATCTTTATACTTTTGGTATCTTAATTCTTACAACATGACCTTTGAGCTGATTAGTTGTTGATAATGTAAGAGGAAGATCGTTTTCCTCAAGGAAGAGTGACTTGAACTTTAGCTCCATATTTATGCTCTTGCTTGGCAACCTTGTTTGATCTATGCACTGTTATGTCTATTGTAGTCTTGAGATTGGTATGCTCTTGCTAAGAAATTGAGAATTAGATCATACTCAAATGCTTCTCATATATTCATTAACAATTTGGTCTCTCATTATTATTTTATTTTAATATTTTTATTTTGCTATTAGGCTTACTTTCTTTTATTTTTATTTTTTTTCTCATTCTGCTTTTTAATTTCATTTTTAGTACTTAAACATAAAAACAAAAACAAATCAAAATACAAATATTTACATAAAAAAAAAAACGCCATTCATTTTTTTTTACGGCCATACGTCGATCAAAATAAACATACAAAAAAAAAAAAAAAACCTTTATTTTTTTTTTCCGACCATACGCCGATCTTACTTACTCGCCTCTTCCATCGTTTTCTTTTTCTTTTTATCACCTTGGGCGACCCTTGACGCCCCTGCCCCCGTGCTCTCGTCAAGAGCGATGACTCCCTACTGACTATCAAAGGCCAAGAACGACGTTGCTCCAAATCGGGCCATGAAGGTGGTCTTCCGTTTAAGCTCTTTATTTTCGGCCTTCAGTGCGCTTATTTCTGCTCGTGCATCCTTGTACATGCATTGAAGCAAAGAGAGATGGGCGTTGACATGATGGAGCTCACTCTTCCTGTTCTGCAATCGGTGAGCCAATTTTGTGACTGCAGTCACCGTCTCCATACAGGACGTCAGTGTGAAATGATTGGCTTCAATGTCTAATTGAGCTGCCATGATTTGCTCAATCAACATCATAAGAAGGTCAGACAAGGGAATGACCGGAAGAATAGGAGTAGGGGCACTCGGTGTAGCAGAGCTTATGGGATCGTTCAGGTCCGGAAATAGAGTGAGGGGATGGGATGAGGAAGCCATGGTTTAGAGGTGAGAGCTTAAACGAAATGAGTTGCCGAGAAATAGAAAAAAATAGACTGAGGTTTGGCCTTCTCCGTTCAATTTTTTTTGTCTCTCGATGAAGAAGACGAAACAAACGAGAGTGGTGAAGAATAGATAGAGGAGAATGGTGAAGAAAAAAATTGACGAGTGTGTGATTTAGAAGAAGGCTGAAGAGAAGAGACTGAAGAGAAGAAGACAAAGAGGGTGAGATAGCCGAGGCGAGCGGCAATCGAGGAGAGCTGCTTTTGTCGGCCAATGAAGCAAAAGCCAGGCCGCGTGGCAACTACGTTTTGCGAAAAACGAGAGCGACGCGGGAGAGTTGTATATGTAATATATATATATATATATATATATATTTGTTGATTGACCGTTGATTGATATATATATTTTTGCTATATATATATTTTTGATGCCATTTATCACTATCATTTTCCTCCTCTTCCTCCTCCAGATTCTGACCTATGATTTTCTTTTGATAATGTCACAGGGGGAGAAATTATATAATGTTATGTGTTATGGTATTATTTTCAAATTATGGTATTATTTGAAAACTAATCTGATGATTATATATTTATAGTTTGATATATTAGTCTCATATCATGTTTCTAATTAAAAGCTTAGTTATTACACATGTACTAACCTATGTATTTAGAAATGAATTCTGGGAGCATGACTTGAGGGGGAGCTTTTCTTACTCCCAAATCAAATCAAAACATCATTGTGTGCCATCATCAAAAAGGAGGAGATTGTTAGACTTATTTATTTTGATGATTTACGTAATTATGTTTTAATTTATTTGAAAGAGAAAAATAGAATCCAAAATTTATTTTGATGATTTATTTGATTTTATTTTTCTCTTTCAAATAAATCATCAAAATAAATTTTGATTAAAATATAATTAAAAGCTGATGTTATGTATTATGGTATTATTTTCAAATTATGGTATTATTTGAAAACTAATCTGATGATTATATATTTATACTTTGATATCTTAGTCTCATATTATGTCTCTAATTAAAAGCTTAGTTATTACATATGTGCTAACCTATGTATTTATAAATGAATTCAGGGAACACGACTTGAGGGAGAGCTTTTCCTACTCCCAAATCAAATCAAAACATCATTGTGTGCCATCGTCAAAAAAAAAAAAATGTTAGACTTATTTATTTTGATAATTTATTTAATTATGTTTTAATTTATTTAAAAGAGAAAAATAGAATCCAAAATTTATTTTGATGGTTTATTTAATTATATTTTAATCAAAATTTATTTTGATGATTTATTTGAAAGAGAAAAATAGAATCAAAATTTATTTTGTCCAATTATTTCTCACCTAAACCTTTATCCTAAATGTTGTTAGAATGTATTTAATATTTGATTAAATCAGGAGTTCAAACAGCCCAAAACAAAGGTTCAAACAACCTAGTATAGCAGCAGGCCAAAAGGTTCAAAAGGTTCAAGTGGAAGATATTCAAATTAGTAATGATGGAAGTACAACGTCTATAAACGGCTATAAAGGTTCAAAAGGCCAAAAGGTTTAAAAGGTTCAAGTGGAAAATATTCAAATTTGCAATAATGAAGTGGAAGATATTCAAATTGGTAATGATGGAAGTACAACAGCTATAAACGGTTATAAATTCCAATGACTCCAACGGCTAAAAACGGCTATAAATTCAAATGAATACAATGACTATAAATTGCTATAATTTTCATTATATATACCAAAGTCTCTAATGTAAACAAGTTACAAAAACCTGAAAATATTCTTTGATCTATAATCACTCAGATCTATTCTCAGAAATTATACACTGAGCCTTATAACTTTAAGCCCATCTTTCCTGTGTGAGATTTACAGAAAAATCAAAACTTCATTTTATATATCTATCTTTGAGAGATATTTATTGTAAGCTTTCTTTGAAAGCAAAAATACCATTTCATCTTGGAAAAGTGTTGCAAACACTGTGCTCTTGAAATCTTGAGAGTGATTGTGAATCACTTAAGATTTGCAAAGATTTGAACTTGTGAAGTCTGTATAAAATCCATAGAGGATTGCTCCATTTGTAAAGAGGTTGCTAGCACCCCTGTGAAGCTAGAAGATAGTGGAAAATTTCAAGTGAAACTTTAGGAGTGGACGCAGGCCGAGTTGAAGTCAAACCACTATAAATTTGTTTGTCTCTCTCTCTCTCTCTCCCTTATCCCTTTATTTTATTTTAAATTGCCGTAATTATGTTTCACATTTTTACTGTGCTAAAATCATTAACTAACATAGTTGTTAAAACACTTGTTTTACTTATTTTTATTTCATTAATTATATTTATCTATTGTGCTAGTCATAATTTTTATTAGGGTATTATTAATTTAAATTATAAAAACCTAATTCACCCCCCTCTTAGATTGTCTTTTGGGTAACAATATAAATTCAAAATTTTTATTTAAAAATTATTCAAGAAACATCAATAGGTTCTTTAAATATACACAATTATTTTCGATGAATACTATTTATCATTTGGCATTTGTCAATTTATCTTCTAAAAACTTAACAAAAAAAGTATTGAGTTTAATTATTTTAATTAATCAATATTAAATTAGACATTACACGTATATGGAAATCACTTCTAGAAATATGATATCTGATATAAAATCACAATGGAGTTAATTTTAATTAATACAATGATATTTTATATTATAATATGTGTTACAAAAGAATAATATTAATTTTAATTTAAAATAAAATTTTAATTTTAATAATCTTAGCCTTATCGTTCTATAAATGTGTTACTTGAATACTTATATATATTAAATTTAGTTAAATTATTTATTTATTTTGATAATCTTAGTTCTATTATGCTATAGAAGTGTAATTATAAGATAATAAAATAAACACTCAATTCGAAATTAAAAATAACAATTAAATTAGAAAGAGAATTATTAGTATAAAACTAAAAGTGTCACGACCCGCTCTCCGTACCCATGGGTTAAGCATCGTGATGGCCAGTAACTGAGGTTACCTCCGGCCAATTCATGAACAAATTAATAAACGTAAGCGGAAGAAATATTTAAGTTAGGGTACCAAAATAATTATTAGAGTTTCTATTTTTATTACAAAATATATTGACCAAAAATGCCGACATTTACATATAAAAATATCAATAAAGTGCTGTGTATGTCTATTCTGCAGTCTCGCGTCTAAGACTTTCCAAAAGCTATTTCTGAGTTACATATTTCCTGAAAATTGGTAAAAAACTATACGCACATGGCAGAGAGAAATATTATACCAAGAGTATAAGGGACACGAAATAACCATGGATAGTTAGTTAGGCCAAAACATTTAGGATAACTGAGTCGGAACAAATAGTCCTATAAGTAGTAAAACTGAGATTATGTAAATAAATAACCATAATCATGGTAATTTGATAAACAAATCATTTAAGTGGCAGAAACTGAAATACATCAATTATGTAAGTAAATGACCATAACCACGGTATAGAACAGAACAGAGGTCACAGAAGTGACAGTCAGAACAGAAGTACGGATTCAAGAGATAGCTTGTATGGATTCTAGAGGTGGCTCCCACAATAGTGCAGCACTTAGTTCTGCACAGCACTTTGGTCCGCACAGAACAGAGGTCAATGAATCCATGACAAATAGAGGACCACAAAGTGGTCAAACAGATGCCAATGGTTATTTAAGTCCCCTAAGGCGTGGAACTCTCGTGGTGGTACTTACAAAACATAATTATATATAAGGCCATAACCAAATATTCTTTAAAATATAAACAAACATATCCATGGGTTTCCTTTTAAGCAAATAGGGTTCAGAAATTAAACCACGTAACTGAAACCTTTATAAAACATAACTTTTATTAATATACTAATAAAACATACCTGTATAAAATAAATTTTGATAAGTCAAAATATACGTAAAATACATTTTGGTGACTCAAGATATAATATAACTCAGCTTAACTTTAATACCTTATTCTTTCTTTCCACTATTAAAGACCATTTCACCTTCCACTACTCTTTCCTTCCTTTCCTCTCTTTCTTTTCTTTCCTTTCTTCTTTTCTTTTCTTTCTTTTCTTCCTTCATTTCCTTCCAGCCCGACCTAATTCATGATGAGCCCACCAACTTCCTGGCAAGATGCCTACGGTTAAAAACCACCGACATGTCAAGATCCAAATTCGAATTGGTTCTGGTCCTGGTCAGAGACCACTGCGTTCGCGCCGGCGGTCCAACAAAGAGGCGAAGTAGTGGTATCTTTCTTTCCATTACGAACGACAGCCACCGCCTCCTCCCGCGTCCACTAGCGCTCTGTCCGAGAGCGAAGAGAAGGCAAAAAGCGCCGCCAAGCAAAGATAAGGTGCTTCTATTGCTACGTAAGAATAGAGCAGGATAGCATTTTGCGTCCACATGTTTGAATTTGAGGGTAAAGAGCTCGCTTGTTATACGGGATTCGACGCATCCAGCAGAGCGAAACAGCGTTCCATTCTTTTCGGCGGCATCCTTCCGCATTGGCCGAATCAACCCACGTATCTCTCTCCAGATTCGCCATTAATATATATAGATTCATATTTATCTTTTAATAGATATTTAATATAATTACACTTTGACCTAATATTTTAATATAATTATATAAATAATTTAATTTCTAATTAAATTACATTTTATCATATATCAACAAAAAATTAATTATTTATTTTATTACCACACCCATTATTATTATTTATATTTTGACCCCTAAACTTTTAATAATTATATTATTTTATAAAATTACACATAATAATATATAACAAATTATATATTTTTCGAATTGAGATTAAATAATATTAGTATAAATTCTACAGAATAATTAAAAATCTGGGTTGTTATAATCTTCCCTCCTTTTAAAATTTCGTCCTCGAAATTTGTTATGTGTGTAAGCTATCCGCTGCGCACTCTGATAAATATATATATATATATATATATATTAGATGATTAATCTGATAGAAAATATTACCTCAAAAAAAAAAACTTTATCAAAAATAACTCATTGTCTAGTTGTTAAAAATTGTTTTGGGCAAAAATAAGAAATATGAGCGACTTTAAAAACTTTTCACTCGTTTTGTTTACGATAAAATAAATAAAAATGAGAACACAATGACAGAATTATATGCAAGAACTGAAAATTTTGAGATGAACCTTTCATTGATGGGAAATAATTTCAAAATTAGTATATTTATAATTGGAGCCCACTTTTTAAAAAAAACATCGAAATAATTTTTTTTTTTTGAATACTGAACTGAAAGTTATACGTATTTAATTATATTATAATTTTGGTGGGTGCTTGAACCCGACATCCTTCGTTTCTTTTCTCTTTTTTTGCTATAACAAATATAAATTATATCTATTATCCTTCACAAAATATGCACGAAAAAAAAAAATTTATTATATATATATAATCATATAAAATTATAATATAATTAAATCAACTAACAAAATATAATATTTAGGTACTAATTACCCGCTATCCCACTTCTCAAATGTGCATGTGTCCTATGTTCTAATGATGATTTTTTTATTTTTTATTTTTATAAACCATTGCTCTGATACCATTTGTCACGACCCGCTCCCCGTACCCAAGAGTTAAGCATTGTGATGGCCAGTAACTGAAGTTAGCTCTGGTCAATTCATAAACAAATTAATAAACGCAAGCGGAAGAAATATTTAAGTTAGGGTACCAAAATAATCATTGGAGTTTCTATTTTTATTATAAAATATATTGACCAAAAAGGCCGACATCTACATATAAAAATATCAATAAAGTGTTGTGTGTGTCTATTCCGCAGCCCCACGTCCAAGACTTTCCAAAAGCTATTTCTGAGTTACATATTTTCTGAAAATTGGTAAAAAACTGTAAGTACATGGCAGAGTGAGAAATATTATACCAAGAGTATAAGGGACACAAAATAACCATGGATAGTTAGTTAGACTAAAACATTTAGAATAACTGAGTCGGAACAAATAATCCTTTAAGTAGCAAAACTGAGATTATATAAATAAATAACCATAATCATGGTAATTTGATAAACAAATCATTTAAATGGCAGAAACTGAAATACATCAATTATGTAAGTAAATGACTATAACCACTGCATGTATCGTAATGCAGGTCACTAAGTGACAATGTAATGTAGATACGGATTCAAGAGGTGGCTTGTACGGATTCTAGAGATGGCTTCCACAAGAATGTAGCACTTAATTCCGCACAGCACTTTGGTCCGCACAGAACAGAGGTCAATGGATCTATGACAAACAGAGGACCACAAAGTGGTCAAACAGAAGCCGATGGTTTTTTAAGTCCCCAAGGCGTGGTACTCCCCTGGTGGTACTTACAAAATATAATTATATATAAGGTCATAACCAAATATTCTTTAAAATATAAACAAACATATTCATGGGTTTCCTTTTAAGCAAATAGAGTTCAGAAATTAAACCACGTAACTGAAACTTTTATAAAACATAACTTTTATTAATATACTAATAAAAGATACCTGTATAAAATAGATTTTGGTAAGTCAAAACATACGTAAAATATATTTTGATGACTCAAAATATAATATAACTCACCTTAACTTTAATACTTTATTCTTTCTTTCCACTATTAAAGACCCTTTTACTTTCCACTACTCTTTCCTTCCTTTCCTTTCTTCTTCTTTTTTTTTTTTCTTTCTTTTCTTCTTTCATTTCCTTCCAGCCGAATCAACCCACGTATCTCTCTCCAGATTCGCCATTAATATATATAGATTCATATTTATCTTTTAATAGATATTTAATATAATTACACTCTGACCTAATATTTTAATATAATTATATAAATAATTTAATTTCTAATTAAATTACATTTTATCATATACCAACAGAAAATTAATTATTTATTTTATTACCACACCCATTATTATTATTATTATTATTATTATTATTTTGACCCCTAAACTTTTAATAATTATATTATTTTATAAAATTACACATAATAATATATAATAAATTATATATTTTTCGAACTGAGATTAAATAATATTAGTATAAATTCTACAAAATAATTAAAAATCTGGGTTGTTACAAAAAGTGATTTTATTATACTTTTATTTTTATATTTATTTGGAAAATAAAAATACGTAGAAATAGAATTACACAAAATTTATTTTAAAAATTAAATATAAGTATGTTGTGATTGGATTAAGAAGCAAATATATAAATTAATTATGTAGATTATTAATTTTTTTTGTAATATTTTTTTTGAATTATTCATACATATTGTACATAGGTATATAAGATCAAAATTAAATATAAATGTTAATTTCATGTTAAATAAAAAAAATAAATATAAAATAATATTAAGATATCAATAAGATAGAAAAAAAATATATATATAAGAAAATTAATTTAATTAATGCGATGCACATAATTAAGTACATTTTGTCTTATTTATTTATTTATTTGTATATCGAGATAATTTTTTTAAATATTATAATAATTAAATTAAAATATCAATTATATAAAAAAATCTGATAACGACAAAACTGAAGACACAATGAAAAATATTTGAAAAATAATTACTTCTCAAATAGAATCCATATAAAATTGATTATTATAATTAAAATTAAGTTTATGTAAAAATTTATAGGTGAATAAAAAAGACATGATGATTTGATTTGTTTTTTAAAAAAAATAAACTTTTAGAATGTGTCACATAAAAAATAAATAAATAAATAAAAAAATCCTACTTCTACATATATATATATATATATATAATATACTTTTTTGCCGTAGGAGTGTACGTCAGGAGCCATGAAAAAATTATAATTGTACTTCTTTGCTACATCATGAAAAGATTACTAATACATAACCCGTGTCTAAAGGCACTCCCATATAAACTTTTTTTTTTTTTTTCTTTTTTTTTTGGTTGGGATTGAACCCATATAACCACTTAAATAGTGGATTTTGTTCCTTGTACCAAAAAAATAAAAAACAAAAAACTATCACTCATACGATTTGTGGAGCTTTAGACTTGGAAGTCATATATATATGTCAATTTAATGTTACATTACCTCATCACATTAATAGCATACATTCAAACCTAGGTTAAGTAAATCCATTTTTAATCCAACTTACCAAAATCAGCTGTCAAGAAAAATCATTACGGCCATATAATGCCAAGGTTGTTAAAATTGGAATCCTACATAGGATCGGTGACAGGGTCTCATAGATCGGATTGTAGGATCGAATCGAGAATCGTAAGATTCTACTTTCTAGGTAAAAATACAAATTAAAATGATGCATAATAAAAATAAGGTGAAAAATCATAAATCCAGTGATCCTACTTACGATCCTACTATAACACCGATCCTACAACGATTTGGATCGTTTTGACAATTTAGGATTGTAGGACTATGATCCGAATCGCGATTTTGATAACCATGTATAGTGCCCCAATGTGGTTGAATAAATTACATGAATGAAAACATACTTCAAAGAGAGTAATTGTAGGGATGATGTAAAAGTCATCAATTAAAAACAACTATAAAATTGAAATTATTGCTCTAAAATATAGCCAAATAAAAGTATTTGCAAGTCATTCAATAGTAATTGACAATTGCTAGTATCGATACCTAAACCAAAAAAAAAAAAAAAATCTAAAATCGAATGGATTAAAGAAGAAAAATGCCAAGAAAGAATGGATTAAAGAAGAAAAATGCCTAATGATATCTCCAAATAATGTCGCAATAGACTTTCTAAGTGCCCAAAAGTATCTATGATGTATCTTCAGCTAGTTTTACTACCTCCACTAAAGTACTCAACAAAAATAAGCACACATGTTTTCCCTAGTTAACTAAACCATATTTTTAAGATATGTGCTCCCAAAAAAGAACAATGAGACAACAAAAAAAACTACACCATGAAACATGATACCATGATTTTCTTGTCCTTATATTCCAAGAGGATTCCAAAAATAAAATAAAAAAAAGGAAAGGAATACAAAGAGGGGGGGGGGGGAATATGTAACTTATAATTTTTTGCAAATAAAATATAATTTTATAAATCTTGGAGACATATATATGAGCCAAAAATTTCAAATAAAGAGGCATATATTGTCTTAAGAAAGGCATCTTTTGGTTTGTCAGTCAGTCTTTTTTTTTTTTTTTTTTTTTCATAGTCCTCATTTTGCACATTTATTATTTGATGTGGAATGGAAGTCATTCCAACAATCACCAATAATAGCCAAACCAGTACTTTTAATAGGGGAAAAGTAAGCTAGTTGTATACAATCCAAAGCCATACCAAACAGAAAATTAAGAAACCAAAATATCATACATGAATCATTCAAATGAGCTATTATAGTAGGTTTCTTATAAGCCATAACCCAAATTAAGAGAGAAACACCTAGATAAGGAGAAAACTAATCTAATGGAAGAAGTAAATCAGATCCCAAAAAGTTTGCTTCCATCATGAGCTACATTTTATCCATTGCTCATCAATCCCATTTTGGTTGCATCTTTTATGCAAAATCTAATTCAAAAAAAAAAAAAAAAAAAATGACCAATGTTCAGTATTTCCAAATCGCATCACATAATAGCCAATAAACTTTGTAGTTGCTAAAAAGTATATAGTTCTTGATTTATGATGCACCACCACTCACCACCATGCACATAAAGTCAAATGGATTAAAGAAGAAAATATAATCCAAATCACATCAAATAGTAGACAATAAACTTTTATGCAAATTTTGACAACATAGTTTCTCTTCATTTTTTTAATTTTTTTTTTCCGTTATGCACATTATGGAAAGAATAAATGTCATACTATATGATGAATTTTCAAAAACCAGTGCAATAAATTTTTAGGAGGAAGTCAAATACTACGTTTAAAATTCAACAATTGAAATAAAATTAGACATTCAACAATCGAAGTTGTCAAAAGAATGGAATAAACAAAGTTTTGAAGCCACTTAATAGTAGGGGCCAAAAAAGGAACCATTTAATCTATAAATAATAAGTTTTTACCACTCCTAAAAGAATTTTTATTTTGTTGCAAAATGAATTGAAGCATATATAATGAAGATAAAAAATATATCTGACACAACAGAAAAACAAATGTACCTCAAAAATTGCTTTGACCTTCTTTCTTTTCACTTTTGATATTGTTTTCTTGTCATCCATGCTCATCCAGTTGACTATGAAGTTCCTAGATTTGTTTCTCTTGGTGGCACGCATCGAGTGTCATGCTTTGTCTGAAAGGTTTTGCTGTTTCCATCTTCAATTTTTTGGCTACTAAATTCTGCCTTTTGGCTCTTGAATTTCTTGAAGCTTCTTTCCCTTGCACTGGGATAGTTACCCTGGAAGAGATCATGTAAGAACTGACATTAATGATGTTGACCAATATGAGCAATGCAAAAGATTGTGGAAATTGTGCCTTATTCCAAGAAATTGTGTTTTAATAATTCCTTGAAATTTCAGACTGATGTGTTGCAGTTTATGAGTAGTTAATGAGCATATATAGAAAATAAATGCTAGTGTCTAACAGAAAAATACAAATATAAGAGTAAACTACTTCCAAATTGTCTTCAGAGATGACACAGTACATTGACATGGTTATTCAGCTATTTCTAGTTTCTAAACTACACATATAGCCCAACATCAGTATAGAAAAATTTGAAATGATTTAGTGTCACATGTATTTAAAATGTGGGAACAGTTTTACTATTTTCTACCAGAGTGAGTGAAAACAAAAATTGCATTCATTTTCTCAGTGTTATGATCATCCCATTTATATTTTCTCTGATCTTACTTTCATGAATGCGGCATTTGATCTTTTAATCCCTCTAATTGAACAAATAAATTGAGAGTATTATATGTCTTCTATCTAACCATAGCTTGCTGATTAATATAGGTTATTTGCTTTATTTTATCCTATGTTCTCATGGTTATGGTAACCATATCAGCTCTTGCTAATCCGGCAAAGACTCAAAAACTACCAATAAGAAAATATAAACATTTTTCAGATTAGGAAATTCATCAAATTGAAGAAAATCATCAAATTGAACCCATAATTTGCATAAAAGAACCCAAGAAAAAAAAACAAAAACAAAAATGATTAATACCGTATTTAGATCTCAAATGAATCATTATCGAAATGACCAAAGAGTTAAAGACATTTTAAGAAACTGAGGGGATAAAAAAACAAATATGACGCAGGCAATCGTACTTGTCCATTTGAGAGTAGAGAGTTGTTATCTCTCTTTAGTATTTGAGCTTCAAGTATTGATATCCTCTCTATACGCTCTGCATTCTTCTGTCTTTCCCTCTGTAGCTCTGTTGAAATCTCTGCAACAATATTCACACTCTCTCCTTTCAGAAATAACTTTCAAAAATAGCTTGAAACAGAGTAAATAACTTTCAGAAATCACTATCCAATATAAAGTTCCTTGAAGCTAAGCAAAAAATATAACTACAACATATAAAGTTCCCTGAAATGCCTTCTACATATTCCTTACATATTTATCAATCGATCAACTTTACCAAAGACATGCTCCTAATCTATTATTTTAAAAATCAAAATATCACAATAGGCATGAATCTTCAATAGATGCTCTATATTAATGTTGGTTAACAAAGCCAATGCTCAATGGTTCTCTGCAGCAGAAAGAGAAAAACCCTAGTCATAAAATACTATGAAACATGACAGATGCATTTTTCCAACCATTTTTCCTGTTCTATCAAATCTTTCGTTATTGCAAACTCTGGTGGACCATAAACTGCAGGATCTAGTTTGCTGAGAATTGGAAACTGCTGCAAAATAAACTCAAGCTTAAGGACTCTCAATGGACAATTGAGAAACAAAAAATTCATGCTGTAACAAATTGCAAATCTAAGAGGATCGTTCATTACCCTCAAGAGTCCAATGTTTCTTTGGGTTGACCCTTAACGCCTGGCGTGAAAACTCGTTGTCGCGCAGCCATGCAAATCTAGTTATAATTGGAAGAAGAAAGGCAAGCTCAAGAATTAAAGCAAGAAACATCAGATTAAACCATTTGGATATTAATATATAAAACTTAAAATGGAGAAAGTATGATCAAATATAGAATTAGTGGCTATTCCTAATTACACATGATGAGGATTACAAAATTACACATGATGAGAACTGTAAATTGCATTTGGATTATGACATGCGTTACTTATACAGTGACTGTAGATGGTACAGGTGAAGGGACCCAATTTTCAGCTGGGATTTCAACGAATTCAGAGAGAAGGATTTTCAGCTGGGATTTCAATGAATTCCTCACCGATTATTGTTTCCTTCTCAAGAAGGATTTCCACAATTTTGTCAATAGCCTCACGGTTGTTCCTTATGTGGATCAAGGCGATCTCATATGCTCTATCTGAAAGCCTCTTCACAGTAGTGTCAATGTCTTCAGCAAGCTTTTCTCATAATCACATCAGCACTCTGAGCTGAAGATTCCATTAGTGACCATGGACCAATTTCAGGCATTCCAAATGTGGTCACCATCTGCAGATTAGATCAATTAAACCCCTCAAATTTTCTATAATTTTTTGAAATGGATTAATCAAGGAAAACATTGCTTTCTCGCTATTAGTTGAAAATACAGATATTTGGTTAGACTGGAATAAGCCCTTGCTGGAAGGTGTAAGTTTTTTTTTTTTTTTTTTTTTTTTTATAACAATGAATATATTTTGCCACCTCAAACTTTATTTTTTTTAAAAAAAATTAAACCCATTTTGAACTAAAAACCTCAGTTAAATGATAAGGAGTTTAGGGATATACGAAGCTTAGGGATTTAATTTCAGTGTTTTGATAAGGATTGCTTTCAAATATGGCTGGGGTGAAATTGACGTTCATTTTGAACTAAAAACCTCAGTTAAATGATTTTACTTGTTTGGCCAAACCAGTGATCTGTTGCAAATCACCGGCTGCACTTGTGGTCACCTCAGGCTCACCAAATATCATTTCCTCGGCAGCTCTTCCACCAAGTCCACCAACAATTCTTGCAAAAATTAAAAAATAAATAAATATAGAAGTAAAAAAATCAAAATAAAAAATCTAATGGCCTTTTTAATTTCACAGCTAAAATCAAACACGTATATACATTAAAAATTATGGCACATACATACATTAAAATTCACACATATATACATTAACCAGATATACGAAGAATTGTTGAGTCACCTGGAAACCGATGGAGATGAGATGTTCGGCGCTGAGAAGGAAGCGAGAGTTTTGAGAGGAAGATGTCTCAACAGTTTGGAGGCTGTCGAAACCCTAGTCCCCAAACCTTTTACCACATTCTACCATTAACTGATTTCAAAATGTGTAGCACGTCTAATGGAGAGAGAGAGAAGGGGGGTCTGATTTCAAAATTTGAAATCAGAAACCAGAAACAAAGAGATGAGAGTGTGAGAGAGAGGGGGGTGTGGGTTGAAAATGGAGAGTATAACACTGTGAGCCGTTGGATTAAGTTCAATTTAATGGTTTATAATTTGACAAACGGACAGAAGTCCCATCAAGGAAAAAAAACTGAGCTGCCTTATTATATAGATAAGTGTACTTTTTTACCTCATCAATCTACTGTCTTTATAAAATGAAAAAATTATAATTTAGTGGACTTTAAAAAAAAATATTTAGAAATACATAAAAAAATTTAATATTTTAATTATTAATATTTATAAAATTTATCATTTCTATGTAATTTGTTTTGAATGCGGTTATTAGAACCTCATTAATTATTTTGAATTTCTCATTTTTTAACCTTTTTTTTATTACAATAATAATTTCAAATGAAATTAGTAAAAAAAATATCAAAAATTTTGGGACATTCTATCTCACAAATAAACATATACACCCACTATATTATGAGTTAAGGTTTATGAAATCACCCACCTCTATTACCACCCATCAATCTTTCCCAAAACCCACCTTCAAAATCTACCCACCCTCAAAACCTTGAAAACCCTTTGGCAGCAATATTCCGGTAGCAATGGTGGCAATCATTTGATTACGTACACTTTTCTGGCAATGACAATAAGTGAAAATTTTTCAGCAACCACAATTCTATGAGACGAGAAGAGTACAACAATAAAAGCTCAGAAAAAATTTATAACTTTGATGGTATTCTTAATTCCGAGGAGATTGGACTTGTAAGAGTAAGTTTCTTGAAAAAAAATGACAAAAATAATAAAAATTGTTTCTCATTTTTTCGGGATTGACCTCCCAAACAAATGACCGAAATTCGAGAACACAGGTCCGAACACTATTTATTTGTTCAGGAACAGGTAACCGAATATTTCTTATTTGTTCTGAAATAGATAATCGAAATAGCAGCAAAAGCAGGCAAACAAATGAGGTAAGACCACCCTTAGGTGGTCGACCGGGGGGTGAAATCCTGCCCAGTTCTGCTCACACAGGTAGAATACAAGTACAGAGAGGCCATGGATGAATTACAAAAAACCAACCAGAGAAGTACGAAAGTGGATTATGTTGTGTGTATGAAAGGACGTAATAAAAAAAATAAAAAATTAAATAGATTGACAAACCTTGTAATGAAGCAGAAAAAAAAAAAATTTCTTAATCACCATAATTTTTTCCCACTAGTTTTGGGAGGTTCCACCGTTTTGGGTTTTGTTAAGGTTTTGGGAGAGAGGCTTTTTGGGGTGTGTGGGTATGCATTTGAATGGGTCGAATGTTTTTACAAGAATAATTTTGGTATAATTTGGGGGGAGAAATTTTTTTTTAAGGGCTTCAGAATTTATCAGTGAGGGGTCCAAAATAATTGATGGGGTACTAATAATAGCACTATTTATTTTCTAAATTTACACTGAATTGTATTTTTCGCTCAGTTTGTTTAGAATAAAATAAGTAGAAAGTGAAAGAAAGAGAATTTTTTTAACTTTTATGAGTTTGTTTAGTTTGAAAATGGTAAAAAATATAAGAAAACTAATTTTCTTGTACAATCTATATTAGCAATGTAATTATTTTTTTATTTCTTGTAAAAAACACAAGAAAAATCAAAGGCTTGTTTGGTTTGTTTTTGGGAAAAAATTTTGGGAAAAATTCTCTACAAACAAATTTTCAAGAGTAATCAAACCAAACAAATTTTTTCAAAAAAAATCTCAAAATTTTGTTTGGTTTGCTTCTTTCCAAAATCACTCACTCTCTCATACACATCAAATCAATCATTTTTTTTAAAACTCTCTTTCCGAAACAATTTTCTAAAACCATTTCTGAAAAAAGCCAAACTAAACAAAGTTTCGTACTTTTTATCTCAAAAACTACTCTACAAACACAAACCAAACAATGTTTAAGTTATTCATAACTAAACTTTTAAAATTTTCTATCTTTTTCTTATAAAATTTTTATTTTAATCAAATACTTAAAAGAAAATATATTTTCGTTTCTATTTCTTTTCTTTCTCTTTATTTTCTTCTACTTTCACTTTTTATCAAATTTTCTTTCTAGCCAAACGGAATTTTATGGAAAAGAGTACCTGCAGACATTTCTATTACGCTGTTGATTTTTTTTTTTTTGAGTAGAACACAGCAATATAAACATTAACTAAGCAGAATGTCTTACAGCAGTAGCAAGGTGATGAGCAGCGTGAACCACATCACGGTCCACCTTTTCTAAAACAACATGATAAAAAGGTTTACAAGAAGACAAAATATCAGCTAGAATGGATTGGAGACTCCGATCGTATTCTTGAGCATGGTGTTGGAGCAGCAGAATGAGTACTAAGCAGTCCGTTTGTAGAAGCACATTGCTGATGCCGTAATGGGATGCCCAACGCAGAGCATGGAGAACAGCAACTGCTTCGGTTTGTTGAGGAGATAACATTGAAGGCCCCAATATAGCTTCCTCATAGACTCGCTGATTATCAGAATCGAAGCAGACCTAGGCTAGACTAGTTCGCTCACCAACAGCAACCCAAGAGCCATCTACCACAATGCGCATGCGCGGACCAGTAGCAGTGCATCGCTCAGGATGCTGCAAAACAACCTGATGAGCAAAACTGGGTGGAGGAGAAAAACTAGAGTGAGAAATCTCATAGGGAACATTGTGCTGAGGTGAAAGAAATAATGTTAATAACTTGGAAGCATGCATGACCGATCGTTCTGTGGATATCTCAACTTTATGAAATTCCACAGAGTTACGTTGCAACCAAATGACCTGTAATAAGGCAATAGAGTGAATTAAAATGTCCGGGTCATGAATTTGTTGCACCCAACCTTGGAACCATGGGAAAAAAGACAGAGGTCTTCCCACTCCAAGATCTAAACCCAAAACCGACCTGCGCCAAATCCGTTGCGAAATAGGGCAATCAAAAAATAGATGTTCAAGGGATTCCTCATACTGAAGACACCTGGAGCAAACTGGATCAATTGGCAGCCCCCTTTTCTGTAATTCACTTTTTACCGGAAGAATATTATGAAAACATTTCCACACAAACAAGATCCATTTGGGTGGGATCTTGACCTGCCATAATCGTTTCCAAACTTGCCAGTCCGGATCAGGCCTAGAATGATCAGGAAAATGACGGGTCAACGCCTGCCTATAACCCGATTTGACTGAATACTCTCCACTTTTAGTCGGGCCCTACACCATTTTGTCTTCAATATCAATTTGAGAGATGTGCATAGATAAAATATAAGAGATAACATGCGCAGGAAAAAACAATTTCAACAACTCAAGACGCCAAGAACGAGACAAGGGATCGATGAAGTGTGCAACCCTCAAACCAGGACAAATAGCACTCCAGCCTCGGTCTCTACAAGGATTTGAAATGATCGGAATCCATTGATCCTCAAATGGATTAATACGCTGTCCATTCCCCACTACCCATTGAAGCCCCAAGTCTAGTAAAGAACGGCCCCATAATATACTCCGCCATCCCCATGAAAAGGACGAAGATTGTCGAATGTCAAGAAAAGAACGCCGTTGACAATATTTCCCAAGCAACACTCGCGAGAGTAATAAATTAGGACATGAGAGAATCCGCCATGCTTGCTTAGCTAACAAAGCTTGATTAAAACACATAAGGTTTCGAAAACCCAAACCGCCCCAATCTTTTGGAAGACACAAATATGTCCATTTTTTCCAAGTTATCCCTTTTCCCCTGGAGGAGGCCCAAAGAAACTGACAAATAATTGATGTAAGCTTATGCTGAAACGAGTCAGGCATACGAAAAACAGTCATAAGGTACACCGGGATGGATTGAAGGACATGTTTTACCAAAATACCTCGTCCTGCAAAATTTAAAAAATTACACTTCCAACCTTGGAGCTTATGGCTAACTTTACTCAAAATTGAATTAAAAATGTCCGACTTTGTGCACCCTGAGAAACCTAAGTTAGCCCCCAAATAGATTCCGAGTTTTGGAACAACTTTAACACCAAAAAGAGAAACTAGCCAGTCCCTAGCCAAATGTGAAAAATTTGGACTAAGATAAAGCTCCGATTTGTGAAAATTTATGCGCAGCCCGGAATAGTGACAAAAAGCATTTAAAAACCAATGGAAGCACCAAATTTCATCTGGCTTATAATTGAGAAATATGAAACAATCATCAGCAAAGAGCAAATGTGAGATTGAGGGCGACTGCCGACTAATAGCAATACCACGGCAAATATTAAGAGATGCCAAATGCGCGAATCCTTCTGATAAGACGTGCATCACCAATAAAAACAAATACGGCGAAAGTGGATCGCCTTGCTGCAGACCCGCAACAGGATCAAAAAATTCCGACGGGGTACCATTAAGCAAGACAGCAAATTGGACAGTAGATACACATTGCGATATCAATTGAATCCACTTAGTTGAGAATCCCATTTTAGCCATAACCACCTCAAGAAAAGCCCAACTCACTCTATCATACGCTTTATTCATGTCCAACTTCAATCCAAAAGAGGATAAACTCCCCTGCTTGTTGTGCTTTTTAATATATTCAATAACTTCGTGGGCCAACAAAATATTGTCGGATATAAGACGACCCTTCAAGAAAGCACATTGATTATCGGCAAGTAAATCCGGCAGGACGATACTAAGTCTATTAGCAAGAACTTTAGTGCCTATTTTATAAAGCATATTGCATAAACTAATAGGCCTATAATCATTTACCGTAAGTGGGCCCTTCGTTTTGGGAATAAGGCAGATAAAGGTTTTGTTGATCGGTTTGAATAAGGATCCGGTAGTGAGAAAACCCAACACAACCTCAGTCACTGAAGCTCCCACAATAGACCAATATTTTTGATAAAAACCAGCGATAAACCCATCTGGTCCCAGAGCCTTAAACTTTCCAAATTGAAAGACAGCCTTTTGTATTTCCTCAGTGGAAAATGGTTGTTCCAAGAAAGTAGAATGATTAAGAGTCAAATGAGTATTGATGATACTAATTAAATTAAAGTGAGAGGGAAAGGAACCTGAGCCAATTTGAGAGTCCGGTGACAATGCAAAAAGTTGCTTAAAATGCGCGACAAAAGCCCTTTGGATATCCTGCAACTGTGTGAGAACATGGCCATTGTGATCTTGAATGAGAGCAATGTGATTCCTACTCCGTCTCCAGGACGCCATTCGGCGAAAAAATTTTGTGTTGCGATCCCCCAAAGACAGCCAATGTTGTTTAGATCGCTAAGCCCAATAAAGTTCCTGCTTTTGTAACAAAATATCAAGTTGAAACCGCAGCTCTTGTTCATTAGAATGTAATCCCAGATTTGGTAACGACCCCTGAACCTGGCGTAAACGAGCATGAAGGTCGTCAATTTGGCCTTGAAGACTCCTCTATGACAAAGCATTTCAGTTTTTCAAATGGCTAAAAACAATGGCCTGCCGCTGAACACATGAAGCAACATCAGGAATGGGGTTTTGCCATATTTTTTTAAGAATATCTTGGGTGGACGGATCGGCTAACCAAACTGCCTCAAATCTGCCCCATTTCGGCCCGAGAGGTTCTATTCGGCTAGTGTCAAGGAGTAGCAGACTATGATCAGACTGTTGAATAGGCAATGTTACCAGTGAAAATTCTGAGAAGATGGCTGTCCAACTAGATGAAGCCAGCACCCGATCCAAGCGCTCATAAACCACTTCAGTCTCTTTGCGATTATTACACCAAGTATACCACACCCCTTGAGAAGGAAGATCCACCAACCTATTACGAAAGATTAAATCATTAAAAGCCGATGCTCAAGGAATGAATCTTTTATGTGAGCTGAGTTTTTCGGCCCAACCCTGAACCTGATTAAGGTCCCCCATAATAATAAAAGGCTTTTGAAAGTGCTGAAATTTGGTTTCTAAGGTACTCCATACTTGGCCCCGGGCTAGAATACAAGGAGCACCATACATGAAAATAATAAACCAATTCCCTCGCACAGAGTCATGAATCTGTAAGATAATGAAATTCGAATTCAGTTCGCAGACCTCAATCAAAGTATCATCATGCCAACCAACCCATAAACCACCGGCTCTACGATTACAATTCATTCCACAATGATTCTTGAAACCCAATGAAGACCCAAATCTAGTAACCTGCATAACCGTACTTTTGGTCTCCATGAAGAAGCAAATGTCGGGCTTAAACTTACGGGTCAAATTACGAGCTGTTTGAACTGTCAGGGGATGACCCAGACCCCTGCAGTTCCAGCTAAGAAGCTTCATGGCGAGCAAGGAGGTTGTTGTGGGACAACCTCCTGCGAAACCCGTCGAAATGACTCAAGACTAGGATCCAAAACCAAGGCCATAAACTGGCCTGTTTGATGATGAACCTGAGCTAAATCTGATGGAGCGCATGCCTGCGGAACTTCATAGTAGAGACCACAGCCTTCCGATGAGCTGACCCCAGTATTGTAACCCGATTCCGAGGTGATGGCATCCTGTACAAGAAGACCCGAAGTAGTAGAACCTCTCCGATGGCCACTAGAAGCATGTGAGGATTGGCCCTGACGACGCCGAGAAGAGAAGCCCATTGAAGAGCTCGTACCAGCTAGGATATGGCGCGAGCGAAAATGTAACTTCCGACGGCGACGCTGTGGCATAGACCTGGCTGACACCACTCTTGGTGGCCACGGGACAGCAGGTGCATGGCCATGCAAGACCAACGAAGTAGTGTACCTTGCTTTCTTCCGACGACAGATATGCTTACGTAAAAGAGAACCCAAGCTCTGAGGAGGACACATGGAGTCTGAGACCATACTCGAGCTATGCAGAAAAAATTCAGGCGGACCATCTGTTAAGGGGCTCCTTACCGTATCTATAACAAACATAGGCTCTGTATCATATAATAAGTCAAAACCTGAGTCCATATCCCTTAGTCGTTTCCTGATTAAAGGCCCACTTACAATAGAGACAGAAGAAGTAGGAGTAGGAATTTCAGCTGCTACAGTAGAAGGCTGGGGTCCATTGGCTATCATAGAACTAGATTGGCCAACTTCAAAGTTGGCCGAGCCCGTTAGTGTCCAGTTACTTGAGCTTTTTCGGACAAAGGCCCGAGTGGTAATTAGGGCCTCGCCTATAGAAAACTTCAACCGTGGGCCAGGCCCATTAATTTGAATAGCTCGAAGAACGTCCTCTGTTGAAGCAAGTAGAGGGCTTTGATTGGGACCATTAAGAGAACTATAGTAAATGTACTGTTCTTGACGCGGTGAAGCTGTCAACTCGCCGACTCGTTCAGCCACCAACTGCCCTGGCCTGATGCCCATTGATGAGAGATGACCCTCCCATTGATGCCACATTACTTCCAACTCACCTACCGAGTCCACCAGAGCTTGACCCAAACCCGAAAGTACATCGGACTCAACTAACCGATTCGGCGGGGAGAAGGCAGGCGAAATAACTCCATCCCTCTGGACAATTGGCGGCGGGGACTCACTCCTCTCAGGCGTCCCTTGTTGTAAACTGGTATCTCAATCGTGTTCCCACATAGCGGCAAAATCCGTATCCAGATTGTTATCCTGGCCATTGTACGGTGGAATCACTTCTTCAGGGATCTCCATTTGAGAATGTGTGGTGTCACGCCCCAAACCCGCCCCGAGAGGTTTGGTGACGAGACCGGCCAGTAATCCTAGATTACCACGGCCTTTCTAAACATATCATAAATAAAATGGGGCTCGCGGAAGCACATGAAAAAACTATAGTCCAAGAGCTGTGCATTTATATGAACAAGTGTATATACAAGCCAAAAATGTTAAATACCCACTATGTTACATAACAAGATCCATAACATCACATAAGTACAAGTTACAAGGAGCAAAGATAAAACTCTCTTACGGCCTTCCAGGCCTAGCCCCAGCTCGGAGGCACACAAAACTCCTGGTTAGGCTTCAAAACGGCGGCTCAGCTCGAGACTCCGCCTAGGCTTGGCTACCTGAGTGCTCACCTATAATACATAAATACAAACAATGAGCTAAAGCTCAGCAAGTAACATTTAAGTAAAGGGTTAGTGAACGAATTCCAACATTTCATATTCTGGTCATAAGCATCCATGATCATAATGGCATAATCCACAGAACCTTTCATAACCTTTCATAACAATCCTTTTAACAGCCTAACAATACCACGAGATCTCGTGACTGGCCATGGGCCTTCATCTTCATGCCCTAACCCATGACTGATCAGATCATGAGCCTGCATGTTCATGTCGCTCCCATGACCTAACTATCCATGGATGCCATACACAATTTGCAAATAAGGACATTCGTTCACAACTTAAAATCATTTTTCAAGCATATCATACCATAACGTATCATTTTGAACATAAGTCATAATAACATATCTTTACAGAAACATTACTTACAGCGGGTTTCCAATACCGGTTACACGGTCTTCGAGGCTTGTCCTACAATTAACATTATAAAACATTCCTTAACATTCATTATTATCATACATTAAATCATTCATGCCTCTCTTTTCTTTCCTTTACTTTAATTCATGTCATTCCATTCATTCATTCTTTACTTCATTTCATATTCATTTCATGCCCATGAGATACTAAATGATGCAATTAACATGATAGAATCAAATATACAACTTTCCCAAAAATTTTCTGAAAAAGGCCTTCCCGCTCGAGCGCCCACATGTCCGCTCGAGCGGACTGAACAATTTCCCAAAAACTGCTGAGAGGCTGATTTTCCCGCTCGAGCGGGCTTCCCTCCGCTCGAGCGGAGACTGCGAAATTCTGAAAATCTGGTTCTTCTTTTACAATTCTTCCCTTTTCTTTGAAACATTACTTTCAATACATCAAACCCAAATCCCAAGATGCTTAAAACTCATCTCAAATCAACATGGAAATTTTAATTCAAAACCCATTTAGATCATTAACCAAGTCACACCCACGAATTAAGATGAAAAACCATAATCATGCACATGAAGCTTCATTTCCAACTTCCATGGAGGTCACCCTCAAAAATGCCAATAAACCATAAGTCATATCATTTTAAGGCCATAATCTGGAGTTCAACATTCTAGAGGTCAAAGAGCAACAATCAATTTCACGAAAATCTTACCTTGATCTTTGATTTGGAGGAACTAGACTTGATTTCCCTTTCTTCTCTCTTGGTTCTCCATTTCTTCCTCTATCTTTCCCTTGCTCCTCTCTTCTCACGATTTTCTCTCTTCTCTCTCCCAGATATTTCTCTCTTTGGTTTTTGAGTCAAATGAGTCAACAAGTCTATCCTTATCTATATATAACATATACACCATAAAAATCAATTTGAGCCAAAAACGTGAGCCAAACAAGGCTTTACGAATCAGACGAAATTCAGTCCTCAATTTATGGTTCCAAATGATTCTAAAAATTCTCGGTGTCACATAGACATATTCAATTGCATTTTCTGATCCCATTACAGTCTTCAATTTCAATCCCGAAGTCATGGTCTTAACAGATAATTTTCTAAATCAAACAGGTATTCTTCAATTAAGTTATACTAACACATCATTAATTACCAATAATTAAATCATACAGTTCCGGGTCATTACATGTGGACTGTTGAAAAATCTGAGTAGTGCGACGATCCGGACTATGGGCATTAGCTTGAATAGTAGCAGAGTACATGGGAAACGATTCTTGAGTCATCACCGGAGAATAGGCACTGACTCATGTCCTGAAGATTATCATCAATTTGCCGTTGAGCGTCATCAAAGGATAATGCACAAGCATTGATCGTGTGACCAATACGACCATAATTCCTACAAATCTTACAAACCCGCTCATATCGACAGCTAATCCAATGTTGTTGACCATTGTGGAACTTAAGAAAGAAACCACTGATCAATGGTTTATCCAGAAATACCCACACTCATAAATGCAAAAACCAGATATTACGAGGCATGAGAGAATCAATATCAACTTTAACCACCTCGCCAACAGCACGTCCTAGTCGAACCCCTGCCTTTTCAGTAAAACATTCTAGCGGGAGACCATACAACTGAACCCACACCAACATTTTATCGAAAATCAACCGATCGAGAACCAAATCCGGCTTCCAGTAATCAACAATGAGAAGTGCCCTTTGGATAGCATAAGGACCATTGTCGACGATACGATGCATGTCGCCTACTCGTTCAAACAGAAAAACATAATGATTCTTACTACGACAATATACATGCACGGATCCTTCCAGATGCCATAAATCATTGACATGCATTTGCATAAGATAAGATCCAAAACGGCGAACATCTGCGACGTAGCCAATCAGGCATTGAGCCAGCCCATGTTGTTCTAACTGCCAGGTTGAGTAGTCCAATTCCATGCTCAGACCACTCCGAAAATGATGAAGCGAAGGAGGATAAAACACCTGATTGAGCCGAAGACTTTGCCTTTCCTCAGAATATTCACTACCAACTTCAGTACCACTACTATCAGTCCAACCTCCCTCACGTAGGTAAACTGTAGCCATCAGCTTCCACGTCGATAGATGACCTCACGCCCTTTGGGGGACCACTTGATCAGCCACAACTGGAGCACCCACGTTGGTTGACCCAAAGAAAATAACTGAAAGAAAAAATCAAGGGACCTACTATCGTTGACACAACAGATTTTGGCCAAAACCACGAGAGAGTGACTACAACACAAGGGAAAGGTGGTAGGACAAAGCAAGGAAAGTGACTGAACCACTGACCCAATGTGAAACAGAATTACCACCAAGAAAGTAAGAGAGAACACCTTTAAACGACGACCAGAAACCAACTTGGAACAAGAGGAGAAACAGTATCCTCGCCGGAAGGAAACCCAAGCTCTCTAGAGAGAGAAAACTAATCGGACACTTCGCATTTGAAGGTTTTAACAATGCATAAAATTATTACGATGTTGATTGAAATAACATTTTTTCGTTGACCAATCACAACATTTGCAAAACGCTATTTAGGAGGTTATTAAGGCTTCTTTTAACTCAGGGGTAGGTGACATTGTGGTTAAGGCTTGGGTTTTAAGCCCCAAGGTCACAAGTTCAATTCCCTCTTTTCTGAGCCAATCTCCTGGGCAAAGCACAATTGGTTAGGAGGTTGGGCCTCAAGTTGTCTAATCAGCACTTGATGGGAGTTCAATGCTCTCCCACTGTACTTGATGTGGGTTCAATGCTCCCCCGCTGTACGAGTCCTGACTTAAGTGAAGCTTGTCTTGGGATGTGGCAAGTTCCCAGGTTATAGTCTCCTCACTCGGAACGGCTAACAGAACACCCTGGTGATCTCTGTAAGGGGAACGGCTAACAGGACACCCTAGTGATCTCTGTAAGGGGAACGGCTAACAAGACACCCTGGTAATCTCTGTAAGGGGCGCTGCCTTGGATCTGTGAGAGGGTAGGGAGGATTTTCCTGTAACCAAAAAAAAAAAAAAAAAAAGGGGCTTCTTTTGGCAAAGAAGTTATAGGCTGTGTTTGGTTGTATTTTTTAAATATATTTCTATCCTTTTATTTGTGTTTGATATTTGTTTACGGTTTTTAAAAATTAATTTTACATTTAATTTTGAAAACTCTGTCTAAGGGGGGAAAATTTGAACTAACCGGTCGGTTGACCGGAACAATACATTTTTTTTGACATATGTTAATTTTTATATATTCAATAAAAAATATTTTTTGAATTTTTTAAATTTTTTTATGAGTTTTGAATAGAATTTTGAATTGTGTGTTTGATTATGAGTTGTAAGTTTTTATATCAAATATCAAAGGTCACATCAAAAATTCTCCACTCAATTCAAAACTCTTTTCAAAACTCATTTACCAAATAAAATTTTCACACTCATATCATAATTCTAAAACTCACAAACTCAAAATATAACTCTTATTCTCAAATCATATTTAGAAAACTCTACCAAACACTACCATAGTTTTTTTTTGCTTTTAACCTCACTTTACTTTTTTTTATACGTTTTTTTCAAAGAGGGCAAATAAAAAATAAAAAATAATAACTAAAAAATTAATTTTTAACCTACTTTCCAAGACAATCCTAATAACATTGGTATATAGAAAAGGTAAAGTAATTAATCTGTTGAAAATTGTCTGTCCCCTCATCTTGCTCTTCGTCGCCACTCATCCCTCCATCAAATGAATTGAGTTCTCGAGTTTGTGAGTGATTTTCAATCCATTCTAGTGAAGAACAATCTAGCTCTCTAATATTTCTATCAGATCCGAGCTTCTCTAATTTTGTGTGCGCGCACATGTACGTGTATATATACAAGGTATACAATGTTAAAATTGAATGCCACACCTTATTTGGTTTCAATTTTTTAAAAATTAAATTTTTTAGTTTTTGTATTTTTTTATTTTTTTTAGTGAATATTTTTAAAATTTTAATTAATTTTTTACTTTTTCAATGCACCTTACTTTTTTGTAATTAAATTTTGTTAATATTTCCAATTCAAATAATTATTAAAAGAGTTTAAATAATTTAATAACTTTTCAAAATACAAAATATAATAATAATAATAGCCAATATCTATTGGGTTGAATGGGCGAGTTGGAGATCTTAGAATTATTTTAGAATCATGTTTGGAATGGTTAGATTAAACTTGGTGTCTTGTCATGATAGTCTTGAAATAGCACGTGTTATTATTATATGAACAGCAGGTCACCCACTGTCACAGTATGTGTTGTGTCTTCTTTTTTCTTTTTTTTTTATTCATATTTTCACTTCACTGGTGATGTAATACAAAGCTGACCTGCTAGTGTTTATACACCCCTAGTCTTTTTTTTTGGGCAAATAAAAGAGTACTTTAATATAATTATTATTACTTAAATTTAAGGCAAAATACATTAACCACATTAAACTTGGAAAAAAAATACATTCAAATTATAAATTTAATATAATTATATTAAATTCTCTTAAAAATTAAATAGGAAAATTACAAAAAAGTAAATCCTAGGGTTTGACCTTAGTAATAAAATAATCTAAACTAGTTTATATTTTATCAAATTGACAACTTTGTCTTTAAAATTGAGTAATAATATCTTCAATTGTCTTTATTTAAAACGAGATTCAAAATTCATGATCAAATGTAACACAATTAAAAGGTAAAGGACTAAAGTGACACAAGTCCCAAACTGCAGAGACTGTTAGTATAATTCAACCTTTCTATTAAGTAAAATCGATAGAAAAAATGATATTTTAGTTATTAAATTCAACAAAAAATACATTTCAGATATTTTATGTATAGACATTGAATTTAATGACTAAAATATTATTTTTAATCAGTTTTACTTAATAAAAATAGACAGATGTTTAGGTTAAAAATAAATTAAAAGCTTAGAATTTAAATTGATAAAATAAAATCATGATTTATTTTGTTATAAAGGTCAATTCATGAATGTTTTTTTGGTAGTTTTTCTAATTTTAATTCATATAACACATCATCTCTTTTCATCTTTTAACTTAAATTTATTCTTAGTATATATCGAAATGATTATTTAGCTTAAATTTAAAATTCCATGATTAAATACTTGTATTTTTGAAGTTTTTTATTAAATATTTGTTTGATAAAACTTTTTAAAATTTAATTGATCTAATTTTTTTTATTAAAAAAAATCTAAATAAGCTCAAAAAACATTCCTTTTTGAAGTAGGGTTTTAGATAGAGTACGAGTGGCTGGCCAGTTGCTCTGACATTAAGGAAAGCATATAGGGCGCTGGGAAAAGCAAAGGAATTGCTAAAGTGGCTAAAGCGCCTATTCCTGCCTAGATTCAATGCATGGTGTTACATTGAGTACACTTAGTTGTTACTTAAACTTGAGCACAAGTTTCTTAAAGAAGGAGAGTATGATGTAGTATAATAAATAGATTAAATGTATGTTAAATAGCTTGTTTGTTGTTGTCTATAAATAGGTGATGTAATATCCATTATACTTAGTTTTTTGAAATAAAGAATATATATTAAAATTGGAGTAGAGTTTGGTTTCTCTCTCTAGTCCTTGGGGGTTTTACCCTTAATTGGGGCATTTGTCTTCTCTCTCTCGATTTGATTCTTGATTTGAGTTTGGATTGTATCACGAAAGGTTAAACTTGCAAGTCAAAGAATAGGTAGTGCTCTCATCTCAATCAAATATCAAACTCAAGAAAAGCAATTCAACCTTAATACGCTTAGACTAGAAAGCCTTTAATGGGACGCATCTCTTCCTAGTCCTATTGAGTGAGTTTCTGCTTGGATAGAACTATATCTGTGTCTTTTATTTGATACACAAGATTGAATGTAGAGTTCCTTTGTTCTTCCAACTATGGTTCTTTCTCTTCTTATTTCTTTCTTATTTTGAATTGTCCCAAGAGCAAAAGGAACTCTTTGCCAAGCTCCTTTCTTTTGTCTTTTGAATCCTCTTTGTGCAGGGCAACTATCTAAAATGAGTTGTCCAAGATTGCTAGATAGAGCACACAATGCACATAGACTTGAGTTGAAGAGCGGGTTGTATCGCCTTTACCATTTCTATTACTTCTTTGCCTCCTTCTTTTCAAAAATCTCCTTGTTTTCTTTCCAAAATTTCCTCAATTGTTGAAGATGGGCATCTCAAGTATTGCCTTCAAATAAGTCATGTCCAATGGACTTATGTATTGCCAACAGGGCTAGCCCTAGGGTAAGGGATAAGGAGTAAGGATGGCAATTTGAACCTGGCCCGATGGGGACCCGACACCCCGACCCCGAATTAAGCGAGTTTTTTCCAAAAAATATCCCCGACGAGACGGGGATGGTATTCAAAAATCAATCCTTGAACAATTTCGGGCCAGGGACGGGGATAAGTGTCCCAACCCCGTACCCGGCCCAGCCCGTCCCCGTTCCGCGGCTCGGTTTATCCCAGATGTGAAATTACTGTTTTACCCTTATATATATATAAACCAAACCCTAAATCTCACTTTCACTTCTCTCTCTCTCTCTCTCTCACAGCCGCGTCTCTCATCTCTCTCTACCTCACTCACTGACTTCTTTCTCTCTCTCAGATCTACCACCACTACCATCCAGCTCGCACCACCACCACCACCACCACCACCGCGTCTCTTATTCTCTAAATCTACCACCACTGCCGTCTAGCTCGCACTGCCGCTTCACCTCCGTCGTCGACTCTCCACCTCCACCTCCACCTCCACCTCCGTCCACCTCATCACTCTCGCACCTCTCCTCCACCTCTGTCTACGTCACACCGTTGCTCCACCTCCTTCGTCGTCCATCACGCCGATCTTCTTGGTCATTTGTCGCAGTTTCATCGCCTCCGTCATTCTCTCTCTCTCTCTCTCTCTCTCTCTCTCTCTCTCTCTTTGTGACACACTCAGATACACAGATCTGAGATATATGTTATTGTTGATGATTTTGTTGATCTCAGATCTGAGATCTGTTGATGATTTTGTTGATTGTTGATGATATTGATGATGAGATCTCAGTCTCAGATTTGTGTTGATGTTGCTTCTGTTGTTGTTATTTTTTTTTTGGCCGGGGAATTTTCGGGGTTGGGAAAATCCGATCCTCGTTAGGGTATGAGGACGGGGAGGGTGATAGGCTCCCCGTCGGAGATCGGGGCCGGAGACGGAGGGAATTTTTACTATCGGGGATCAGGGACGGGGAGTGTGGTCCCTGGCCCCGCCTCAGCCCGTTGCTATTCCTAGTAAGGAGACAACTTTGGGCCCTTGAATTTTGTCTAATAAATAGAATCTCCCAAACAATTTGGCTCACATGTTATGTTTGGTTCATTGCAATAAATTAAAATAAAATAATCATTCCATCATAACATCTATTTTTATATTTGATTCACTAAAATAATGACAACATATTACAAATGCAATTATCATTTTTCATTGTGAATGAATAATCATTCTATAAAAAGGTTAAAGAAAGACCATTCTATCTCAATCAATTTAATCCCAATCAACCAAACATTCTATTATAACATCAGTAGTTAGATGAAGTTTCATTGAAAAAATATTCAAAACAATTGAAGTGGTGAATTATTTAAAAATAATAAATAGTTATTTACCAGATATATGAATTGTCTAGATAATATTGTTGACTATACCAATTGCAATTGCCTATGGAGAAATAAAAAATTGAGAGATTTGGTAATAGCTCCTCCTTTAAAGAACAATATTGTAAAGGGTAATGCTATAGTGTGCAACTTACATCTTACACCTTTTTGTGTTCACTTATACCTTTTTGTGTTCACTTACACCTTACACTTACACTTTTTTTACCTTGCACTTACACCTTTTGTGTAAGTGGCACATGGTGTGCAACTTATACATTTCATTTATACCTTCCACTTACACTTATACCTTACACTTACACCTTACACTTACACCTTTTGTGTTAGTGGCACATGGTGTGCAACCCACTTACACCTTTTGTGAGTTGCACACCTAAAAAAACTCCTATTGGTAAAAAGGATACTTCTATTTTTATTTTATTTTTTGTCATGCAGGAAGGACAATGATGTGGAAGAGTGTGGTGAATGTACTGTATTGACCAAAATACCATTTAATTGTTTTTTAAATTTTAAAATTTCATAACTTTTAATATAGATATTTATTTTTTTATAAAATTAATATTTTTAAATTCTCTCATTAATAAGATCCATGTTAGATATGAAATCTGAGAGGAAAAAACACAGTAAAATTTTACTATCCAAATTTAACATTAAAATAGTGAAATTTTACAATCACCACACCTACTATTACTATTATCATTACTAGTGGAAAATATTAAATTAAAAAAAAAAATATTGCTAGCAAAATGATAATATGAACATAGTAAAATTTCACTTGTAAATCTCAAACAACGAAATTTTATAACAACACTCACTATTACCCTTACTATCACCAATGAAAATATTGTAAAAAAATATTAAAATAGTAA
The DNA here is from genome assembly GCA_025200525.1 of Camellia lanceoleosa. NCBI lineage: Eukaryota > Viridiplantae > Streptophyta > Magnoliopsida > Ericales > Theaceae > Camellia > Camellia lanceoleosa. The sequence goes on from CM045763.1 coordinate 174,400,228, forward strand.
ATGATAAAAATAACACAATGTGTTAATGTTGGCATGGACAGTATGTCAAGTTTAGCAAGTTGAAAAAAAGTTAAAAAGTCAAAAAGTTATCACTATTTATCAAAAGTTAAAAATTACGAGTGTATAACTCTCAATCTTAATTTTCTCCTACACACTAATTTATATAATTTTTTAATACATATTTTTTTATAAAAAGTCAAAAAGTTAACCCAAACAACTATATTTTTTTCTCAATTTTTTAGTCTAAAAAAACAAAAAAATACACTTATTTAAGATATCCCAAACAACCCCTTATTTAGGGTTGGTTTGGCATGTACTAAAAAAATGCACTTTTTGACTTATTGGTGGGTTTGGGTTGGGTTTGGATTGGGTTTGATGTGATGTGTTAGAGAGGTGATGTGATTTAAATATGATGATGTGACTTAAATAAGATAGTAACTTTTTGACTTTTTGACTTATTTAGGCCTCGTTTGGGAACAGGCTAATTTAGTAACTTTTTGGCTAATTGGCTAAAAAGGTTGGTAAGAAAAACCTGTATGTTTGGGTCAACTTTTTGGCTAATTACGAAACGACGTGCAAAAAGTAGAGAGAAAAGGGAATCTTTGACTTTTTGGTATGAGTTGTTGGCTTTTTGGCTAAAAAGGTAACTTTTTGGCTAATTGGCTATTTTAACCTCTTGCCAAACGAGGCCTTAGATGATGCCAAACCAAGCCTTATCTGAACCTGCACCTGCTATACCTAAACCTTAACCCTATACAGACTATTCCATACATATGCAAATCCACTTTTGATGACTGTTAAAAAATAAAACTTCAGAAAAATGAATTTGTTACAATACACAAAGGGTATGTTTGATTGGGTGGATTAGAGCATGAGATTGGGATTATTAATCCGTGGGCCCAATTATCCTATGTTTGTTTTAACATTTTGGTTTAGGATTATTAATCCAATGGATAATTAATCCAACAAATTTGTAGGATTATTAGTAATGAGGTAGGGGTGGGATTATTAATCCAATGGATATTAATCCAATTGGATAGTGAATGCCACACTAATTTAATAGGATTATTAATACTTCACTATTAATCTTGTGAATCAAACATGACCAAAGGGTATTTTAAAAAGATGGTTAAAAATTAGTTTTTAGCTTATAATTAAGTTTTTGACTTTTTTAAGGCACCGTTTGGCAAGAAGAGCTTGGGACTTTTTTGACTATTTTAGCTACAAAAAACAAAATAAGTTATTTTAGCCACAAAAAATAAAACATTACATCCAACCTATAATCATTACACTCTTCTCTCACAAAAAAAAGTTAAAAAAGTCAAAAAGCCAAAAAATCCTTCCCAAACCAAGGTTTTTAACCCAAGCTAAAATAGCCAAAAAAATCAAAAAGTCAAAAAGCCAACCCACTTCCCAAACTAATCCTTAGAAAAGTGATTTGAGAAGTTGGTAAAAAATTATTTTTTGCCTTCTTGATTAATATTTATTTATGATATCACATCTCAATAAAATGACTAAACTATCCCCCACTCAATATAAAAAATTTATATTTTTATCCATATAAATATAAAAAAGCATAAAGGATATAATTATAATTTTATATGTGACTTTTTTAAACTTGCCAAATGACTCCTTACTTAAAAAAGTCAACTTAACTTTTTTAGCAAACAAAATACAAACCTAACTTTTTACTAAATTGTCAAAAGAACACAAAGCTTGATTGATCTAAATATGTGCACATCATACTCAAAAAGTATAATATTTCCATCCAAAATGATAAATTTCACTCCTCTACCAATCAAAATTTATGTATTACTGACAGTGCAAACAAAATTGGACTCAACTTTAATGTGCCAACTCTGAGTGAAGACAATTAAATTATTATATTTTTTTGAACGCGATGAAACATTTCTTTGTTTGAGATACCAACATCAACAATATTCAAACAGTTCCAACCCAAAAGAAAGAGAAAAAAAATATATTAAAATTCTATCATCCTCGACGAATTTATATCATACAAAAAAGAAAAATTTTATAATACACATTCTTTTTTGGAGTATATATCGTATACTCTAGTTATTACAATTTAGATATTTGATTATGACTCATTATAGTATTAGTTATAAATCAGTGTGATATTGGTTATGACCTATTATGATTATTATTCTGGTTATGATCAAAAAGATATTTGGTTAAAAATAGAGCCTGCTAAATACTTTTATTTTTTTCCTTTGGATCTCTAATTCTTCTATTTTTTTTTTTTTTCAATTTTACGCTAATATCAATTTCTATTTTTGACTTTGTCTCTATACTTCCAATCCTAACCCTAACACCAAATCCTCACCGCTATTCTTAGCTGTCGTTGCCGTAATCCATGCAAAGAAGAAGAAGGAAGGAAAGGAGGGTTGTGGGGGATTAAAAAAGGGTGGTGGAGTGGTGAACGAAGGTCAATGGGAGATTAAACAAGGGTGAGAGGTGGGGAATGGCGGGAATAAGTTGAGAAGAGTTGTCGGAATGCACCATCGGAGCTGTAGTGGTTGAGGGTTAGGGTTTTGGAAGGTTCAAAGAAGAGGGTCATAATTGGGATTAAGATAGGAATTCAAAGACAAAATGGACGGCGCTTAATTAAGTTGGTATGGATTAAAAAAAAATAAGGTAGGGGTATAACAACCCTAAAAAATTATTAGAGTGTCCTTTTTCCATTAACAACTTTCATTGAGGGACTTTAGACCAAATTTTCTTAAAAAATTTCAAGCTGAAATTAATTAAATTTTACATTCAACTAGAGAATTTTTGTGTGTGTGTGTGAATATTTAAGTAATCCTACCAATTGCAAATGTCTAAAATCTATCTTAGTAGTTATGATTTATTTTTCTATCAATAATTATATTTATGTCAATTATAAAATTCATATGAAATTATTCATGAAATACAACATTATAGTTATTGTGTTAAGTTATAATCGATTCACTCACTAATACATATTTTAAATTAGATTTATCATCTAATATTTTAACTAATTCCTGTACATAATATGAATAAAAAAACACTAATTGTTTGGTTATTTTCGTTTTTTTGAAAATTAATTTTTTTTGTTTTCTGTATTCTTTTGTTTTTAGAGAATTTAAAAAATATTTTAAATAATTTTTTTTAGATACCTAAATTAGATACACTTAAAAAGTATAATATTTGTAATAATTTTTTTTTTAATTTACCAAATACAAAAATTTAATATATTTTCGTATTTTGTTGTATTTAAATTTTTTTTTTAAGATTTCTATACAAATTTTATACTTTTTAAGTATGTCAAGATTAAGTAGATCTAAAAAAATAATTAAAATATTTTTGAAAAAATTACTAAAAATACAAAAACACAAATTAAAAACTCAAAAACATATTTTTAAAAATTCTAAACCAAACAGTAATCATCTTTGTTCTATTTTTGTAGTGTTATTATGCATTACCAATTTCAAATTAGTGCTGACTCTTTTAATTTTTAATTTATCTTCTTTTTTTTTTTGTGGCCAATTTATCATTATTTTCAAATTGTGACACCATGATGAGCATTATTTTTTCAAAGAGCAATATTATAAAACAATTCACTAGGTAGCGTTTGATAAAGTTTACGTTTTTGGTTTATTTTTACAAAAATTTTATAAATTGGTTTTTGTTTATTTTTAGAAAAACATAAATTACAAACGCGTTTGGTTTGAATAAAATATTTTAAAAATTTAAAAACATAAACTACAAAATATGTTTGTTCAAGCTTAAAATATTTATATTTATATTTATTATTTACGACAATGGAATCACACATTACAATTGAAAAAAAACTAATAAAACAAATAATCGAAAAAAATTTAATTGGAAAAAAATAATATTTGAAAAAAAAATTGAATTATATTTTTTTTCAAATATTATATTTTTTTTCAATTAATTTTTTTCCAATTAATTTTTTTTCAATTATTTTTTTAAATTAATTTTTTTCATTTTTTTTCAAAAAAAAAATTTCAATTAATTTTTTTTCAAATATATATATTTTTCAATTAAATTTATTTCCAATTAATTTTTTTTCAATTATTATTTTTTCAAATAATAATTTTTTTTTCAAATAATTTAATTGGAAAAAAAATATTTGAAAAAAAATTATTTGAAAAATATTTTTTTTCAAATATTTTTTTCCCAATTAAATTTTTTTGAATATTTTGTTCAAACCAAACGCGTTTGTAATTTATGTTTTTCTAAAAATAAACAAAAATCAGTTTATAAAATTTTTATAAAGATAAACAAAAAACGTAAATGTTATCAAATGCTACCTTAGTATTTAGGGATAAAATTTATTTTTTTTATTTTAGGATTTAGAGTTTAATTCGTAATATTTATTTATTTTCAAACATTATTTATTTATTTAATTCTTAAAATTTATTTATTTTTATTTTGATGTGAGTGTGAGTGTGAGTGTGTGTTGTGTGTGAGTGATGTGTCAGAGAGGGGGAGAGAGAGTGTGTGGTGTGGTTTGTGAGTGCGTGGTCTGTGAGTATTGAAAGCATGGTTTTTAACCACGTTTTCTTTACAACACAGTTTTGTTTAAAAGCGTAGTTAGAAATCATGTTTTTTGAAGAAAAAAAATTGCTTTAAAAACGTGATTAGAAATCACGTTTTTTGAAGAAAATTTTTTTTATTTAAAAACGTGGTTAGGAACAACGTTTTCTTAATTAAAAATGTGGTTTGCAACCACGTTTTTAAAATTTTCCAACTTTCACGCGAGACAGGCACACAGACATTGAAAACGTGATTGTGAACCACGTTTTAGCCTATTTGGAGAATTCTTTCAAAACTAGACCTAGTTGGGAAATTAAATTGATAATTTGACTTATTTAGGGAAAAGCCCCCCAAATATAGTTAACTAGACTATAAACCAACAGAGAATATGAAGAAATAGAAGATATTGAAGATAATAAGAACACTACTATATAGATCATGTAACAAACAATATGTATCCTTTCGCGCTTATCTCGCGCGTCTCTTGAGTGCCCTTCTGGGGATGTCTCCAGGTCCGCCATTGGAGAAATGACGGGATGTCCTTCTCTCCATCGGCCTGACTCCGGGATAACTCCGTCGATGGCAGACAACGGAATCTCGTTGTTGTTCGCCATGGACGGCGATCAGATGAGTCTGGAAGACAAGGTTTTGTCTATCAAGTTCCCAAAGACGGCGCCAATTGTACGGGGGGCAAATATCCAAGCGAGCCCGTACTTCTTTCTTCCAAGCTCCTGTCTGTCCGATCGACCTACGAGCACAACGGCGATGAGCTACCCGGCGGTGTGTGGCCGAAAAACCCCTCCGACAATCAAGTTAGAACATACATACAAGGGATAGATAGAGAGAAGGGAGACTGTAGAGTGTTTGTCTCACCAAATGTTCATCTGTCTCAACATGGGGGGCGCAGACTCACTTATATACCTTCTGCGCCTCAAATCTACTCCTATTAGTCTCTCGACACGTGGTGCTGCTATCTCATCTGTCAGCGCAAATCTAGCTGAACATCACCTAATCAAACCGGCCACACTCATCGGGAGTTTCAGCTGGCGGTTGCAGATCTCGACCGCCAAAGGCCGTTTGTGTTGCTAGCTGAGGCGCTCGCTTGCCAAGCTCAATGACGACCGAGCTCGGTTGCATTCCGGCATAGTCGAGCTCAGGATAGCTCATGCTAGTTAGCCGTCGGCCTTCTTGTCGGGCTAACCCATGAACCGTGAAACCCAGTGAGGCAACAGATATCTCAGTCGAACCATCACTCGACCGGTTTCTGCATCCTGAAGCCAAGTAGCTCGGTCCAACCATGCCTTGCCTTAACCGAGCAAAACCTTTCCAGACGGGCCCATGCTACCACGGCCCAACTGTGTTCGGCCCAAATCTGCCCGGCCATTACCACAGCCCAATCCAGATCATAAATCTCCCTCTCAACTATAAAGCAACAGAGAAGATGAAGAAATAGAAGATATTGCAGATAATAAGAACACTACTATATAAATCATGTAACAAACAATATGTATCCTTCCCAACAACCATTCCAAAGCAGCTTTTCTACTCAATAATTCTGTTGTAGCAGCCATTTCATTGGCATGATGTAAGCCAGTAGTGAAATTAAATTAGAAGGGGTACTTATTAATTATAATTTTTTATTTAAAAAAAGTTATGATCAACATTAAGATAATAATAATTTTATAAGTTAAATTTAAACATAAGAAATTAAAAATCATTATTAATAAGAACAAATGAAAATTCTATAACAATGTATAATAATTCAGTATGGGATGATGATGTAAGTTCATAATTTTAACACAAAAAGTTATGAATCAAAATCTTAATTTTAGAAAATAAAAACAAATCATTTATAACACAAATTATTATAAAATCTATTTAATTTTTATTTGACAAAAAATATTAAAGAAATACTATTGCTTATGAATGATCATAATGTGTTTTGAATGAAAATTATTACAGACTTAGAATACCATATGGCGTTACTTATGTGATACTCAACGCATGAGAAATCACAAATCACATGTCAATCCATAAGATTTCCCACTACACTATTGGTTAGACTACTACATAAACATCACATAATACTCCCAAAATATCAAATAACTACTTACTGTGAGCAATACAATAAATCCTTAACTAAAAAAAATGTTAAGACAACCACAAAACAAAAAACAAAAAACAAAAAAACATTCAAAATTGAGGAGGGGCACGTAACCCCCTGGGCCTTTTTTGGCTCCGCCCCCTGCAAGCCAACCTAGCATTAGAAAATAACATTCTGTTTGTTATGACTGAATAATTTTGAATTTTTTTTTTTTTTTTTTCTATAGTTCCAAACTCACTTCAAACTAATGTGCTAATAATTGCATCAGTGGTAAGACAGTGGAAGTGTCATTGGTAAGACTGTACAAAAGTATAAAACATTTTCCAGCAAAATAAATTTATTTTCCTCCGAGCACAAAAAACATTTTCCTTTAAAACTTTTGTATTCTGGCGTACCGACAATACACAACATTTTTCAAAAACAAAGCAAGCTTAAATGAACTCATCCAACAGCTGTAACAAGTAAGACTAGTAAAGAGGAACAAATTCACGAAACAAAAACATGCAACAAATAAAAAACGCAAACGCAAAATGTCCAGCATCATACCTGATGATCATTACAGTGACTTCTTGTTAAATCAATGGTATATACTCAAAAATGAGAATTAATATGCTGCATCCAAACCCAGATAACACAACCACTGGCTAAGAGGGGCCAAAAAAACCCGAGTGCAAGATAGGTTGAGTATATAAAACTAGATTAAAGGACATTTTGGGAGTGCAAAAAGCTCCATTGTAACCCTATACAGAGGAAAATTACCAGTCTAGACAAGAACACACATAGCCATCAATTTCCCCTTCTTTTATACGAGTCCCCTTCGAACAGCATTTCAATTCTCTTTCTTGCTATATTTGGTTGACTATAACCTCCTCTGAATGACTTAAAACCTTTTTCATCTGAAATACTTTTTTCTTTTCTTTTTTTGGCCCATATAAAGAACGAAACCCTTTTTTTCAATCTTTGGATGAGGAATTTGACACGTGCCACAAGTCAACATAATCATCACTCATTTCGGATGGAACAATACTTGTCCCACAATGTTTGAGATTTTCCTATCTCACTCATGAGGTTCTTGAACTTATGGCTGCAATCTCCTCCACTGCAAAATGAAAATAAATAGGTGAATAAAGATTGAGGAAACTGTCGGAGTCTGTGTGCGGAATATACAGATGTCATAGCTCAAATAGTGCAATGAGAACAACCTCTATTCATTTAGGTCATGTTTGATTCACAAGACTAATAGTGAATTATTAATAATCCTATTAAATTAGTGTGGTATTCACTATCCAATTAGATTAATATCCATTGGATTAATAATCCCACCCCTACTCCATTACTAATAATCCTACAAATTTGTTGGATTAATTATCCATTGGATTAATAATTCTAAACCAAAATATTAAAACAAACATAGGATAATTAGGCCCACGGATTAATAATCTCAATCCCATGCTCTAATCCACCCAATCAAACATGCCCTTAAAGTTATGCATACTGGTGAAAAACATAGCCAGTAGAGGTTAGTTTTATCAATTTTAGGATTGCCTCTTTATACAGCACAAAACACGTTAATTTCATTTAAACCAAAAAGAGCCTAAAAGCATTCTAGTAAATAAAGCAACTAGCAAAATAACCCAAACCAGAAGTTCATGCTGTTCAATTGTCAACTGAACCTCAAGCCGCTAAAATGTTCCAAAGTTCAGTGCAAGTAGCCTCATAACCAACTGTTGGACTTAAATAAATAGGATTTTTTTCAATGGCCTGGACATTCATCCACTACATACTGAAGCAAATCTATATAAACTATGATTTAAAATAAAACACATTGAAAATTGCAATTTCCCAAAATTTAACAGACCATATTACACTTAGATACATTTCCATATAGGAGATATGCATCCAAAACGTCTAGTGCAGGTCACTACTATGCAAGAGCATCCAAACACTATCAGATTGATGGTAAAAAAGGGCTAATTTTATCCATGAATCAGATTGTATACAAGCTTTTCTGTAAGCTTTAAATTACCCAACAAGATTAGTTTATCAAATTCCAGGAGAAGAGAAACAATAGCAATTTGCTTTTGCAAAATTTACATAAAAGAGTTTAAAAACCTCACCTTATGCGATTCAGGGATGCAATTGCTCTAAGAGCACTCCGAATCATGTCTTCATTACGATCCACTTCTTGCTTGACAGCATCTTGCTTTGGCCTAAAATTTATAGTTTTCTGGAGAGGATCCACCAACGAGTCTAATACTGAAAACAAAATAATTTAATATACGAAACAAAGATTTGATACACGTGGACAACATGAAGTAAAACTGAATGATAAACTAACCTGCCAAGACAGCAGAAGGACACTTATCTGCAAGTTTTGACAGAATTAAATGGCAAGGCATTTTAACATCATAATGATCTGGGGAAAACCAAAATCTAAAATTAGTCTGGAAGTTTTTGGCACTCAATATCTGCCAAAGCAATTATTCCTCAAGTAAAAAGCCATCAATTAACAGTAAAGTAATTTCCCATATTTCATCTGACATTCTCTACATATTTCATCTGACATTCTCTACAGACTAAGAAACCAAAACAAACAAATAAAAAGCCTCCTTAAATAGAAAAAAGGAGTAGTAGTTGTTACACATTTCCTTGCTACAAATTTGGGGGAAGGATGGAGAAGTAATTAAGCATTCCATTAGTCAGGTATCAAAAGAAAACACAAGAAAGCAACCAATACATTATTCCATGAAAGAAAAGCAGTAGTTTTCAAACATTATTCACAAATAGGAGAACATGAGAAAAAAGCAAGCAGCTCACCATCCAGACCAGATTTCAGGTATGGAACGATGAAAGATGAAGGGTTCACTTGATCAAGACAACTGTCTAACAATGTGTCCACACATTCAAATGCTGCTTTCCTCAGCTCGAGCCCATCATCCACTATGTGCTTGAAAGGACCAAGATCAACTGTTCTTATCAATTCTTTCTGCAACAGAAATGCATATCAGAATATGTGAGAGTCAAAACTAAATAATGATCAAAGAATAATTAAAGAAAAAATTAAAATGGTAACGGAGATAGAAATTGAATAATACACTTAGGTTCCACAAAAGCTTTTTATGGGAACTAATCATATTTAAGCATCAATTTTTTACCAAAAAACAAAAGGAGAACTCTGGGACATTTTAAAAGAGTGAACAAATGAAAGAACCTTTTCATGTGAACATATATAATCACTATAAATAAACATTTTGGTTTCATAATCAAATAAAGTAGGCTACATAAAGCTTGACTTTTAACAAGGGAAAGTCGATAAGTTACCATCAGGAGCTCGATATCTAAATTAAAAACGTATGTTTTATATACTTTTTTTATCAGCAAAAATGTTTACTTTATCTTTATAACACCCTAAATAAATATGTTATTTCTCTTCTCTTCTTTCCAGCTTCAGTCTTTCAATTGAGGTTAATTGTAAAATTATTCCCTTTACTAAGAAAAAAATGAAGAACCTAAACACCACCTTCTCCAGCAACTGGGATTGGGTAAGAAAAGGAGATTGTGGGGTTCAAGAGACAGCCTATTAGACTTTTGGCATAGTACAACCTTTACGAAACTTACTACAAAGCAGTATCAGTTGTCCATGTGGCATCCGTTGGGAAATGAAGGTTTTTATGTTCTGATGACGTGATGAAGATTCAAGGATACTTTTGGTGGGACAAATGTTCTTTGAGAGAAGGGAAGAAAGGATATTATAAAGAGAAGGATTTTCTTCAAGTTGTAAGATTTAATATCATTTTTGGATTTAGATTTTAGACTATGTTATACTTCAGGGGTTAAAAGGCATTATTTTAAGGGGCAATTACAAGTCAGTCCTGTGGACCGGACTAATTTATCAACAAGTCCTACTCCAACTTTCCATGATAAACTTGTCACTATAAAAATATTTATTTAAAAAAAAAGGAAGAAAAAATCAACTACTTATATGTCCCACTCATCATATTTCAATACAAACCAACACAAATAACTCAACTCACAAACAAAAGTCAAAATGTCCCAACCATATATCATTTTGATAAATTTCTCAGTATCATTACAAATACGAAATGATCATTCCAAAAACACAAAATACATTCTAAAAAATCTCAAAATTTTCTCATTATCAAAACGAGGGGCAAACACGTTGATAAATAAATAAATAAATAAAAATTCACTCAGAGGACTTATGAGTAAATAAGTCCAAACAATAGGACCTGCTGGTAATTATCCATATTTTTTTTTTAAAATGGTCTCTTAGTTTTGAGGTAACCTCCTCAAAAGGTGGCTGCATATAAGCCAGTCATCTTCGGCTGCTTATATAGGCCAATCATCTTTGATTGGTCTATATGTAAGCCACTTGTGAGTAAGGTGCCTAGTACAGACTATTGGCACTTTCTTGTGTAGTTGCAGCCTTGCAGGTAGGCCACTTTCATGCGATTGTTATTGAATGGCTGAATGTACGCAACTTATCGCCTCGCTAGTCATTTGTAGTTTTTTTTTTTCAAAAAAAAGAAAATTTTGAAGCACTTCACCATTTGTGCAGCTAGCAAGTCCATATATAAAGGACGAACTCCCTTGCAAGGAGGTTTTTGGATGATAAAACCCCAGAATTGGTACTTTCTTGGATACTTATCTCAAATCTCTAGGGCTTTGTTTGGAGTACAATAGCTTGTGGAATTCAAGCATGTCTTGGTAAAAATCACATCCATCAGCCCTAAAACTACATTTTGCAAAATGTTGGCCTTGATCCATGTTTCATTGCAGTTGACCTTTGATTCTTCACGTTGAAACCTCCAACTGACTACATTATCCGGAACCTAAAAAGAGAAAGGAAAAAGTAACAAGGATTCACAAGGGAAATGGACGGAATTCTTTGATTAACCAAGAGATTAGTTTCTGGATTTACAGATACAAGCTGCTAGAAGTCTCTGGATACAAACAATTTTGTAGGTTTAAGAGTTCAATTAAAGACCAGGAGGTATGCTTATCCAAAAAATTGAAGTCCAAGGGTAACAGGAAAGGAATAACAAGAAAGACTTGATTGGGTAATATTTTGGAACAAAAATTCAATTTAGAGGCATGGTATAGAATCACGAGAAAGGCGACTTGGTTTCTTTATGAAGAGAAGATTGAGAGAGAGAGAGAGAGAGAGAGAGAGAGAAGATATCACAATAAAGGCAACCTGGAGCTCATAGACTGTTTGAATAAGAATTCTTGGCCTCGTCAAGAACGTGCCAAAACATTCCTAGATAGTATTTGGAGAAATAAAAATAAAAAAACAAAACAAAACATTCCTAGATAGTATTTAGGCCTTGTTTGGTTTGTTTTTAAGAAAAATTTTTGGGAAAAATTTTCTACGAACAAATTTTCAAGAGTAATCAAACCAAACAAATTTTTTCAAAAAAAATCTCAAAATTTTGTTTGGTTACCTAATTTCCAAAATCACTCTCTCTCATACACATCAAATCAATCACTTTTTTTAAAACTCTCTCCCCAAAATAATTTTCCAAAACCATTTCTGAAAAAGAGGCAAACCAAACAAGTTTTCGTACTTTTTATCTCAAAAATTACTCTACAAACACAAACCAAACACACCCTTAGTCTCTTTTCCAATGACATAATATAGGAAACTTAACTGCCAAATGGCGCCATGCAATCTGGAGTCATCAATTAATAGATGTTAAAATGTTCCAGTTTACAGCAATTAATACGTAGGTTAGATACATTTTATCATTAGCATTCAGTATTGAAAAAGCTGTTAGTGCTATAACAATGTAACAATAACAAGATAAAATATAAACCGACGAGCAAGTACAATCTATATTGCATCAGATTTTGCAATGCATCCATGTACTTTGTATACAATCATGTATGTCATTCCATAAAGGAAATCTGATTCATAGCAAACATCATAGATCTGCATCAAAGCAAAGTCACCTATTAAGGAAACAAAGCTAACAGACAAAGGATTAGTTACCTTGACAATAGTTTGATCATAAAGAAGTGGCAATAATTCAGGAAGAAGGCCCTTAATGAGATTTGGTTTATTGTGAGCTGCTGTACTTAGAGCCAAGACAGCTGCGCGCCTAACATGCTGCATAATCATCACAAAAATAAATAAATAGAAAGTTTAACAAAACGATAACAAGTTAAAAAATAAAGAATCCATGGTAGGCACCAAATCACCCCTCCAGTATCCACATAACCACCATATATATTACATATTAAATAATAATAATAATAATAATAATAATAATAATAATAATAATAATAATAATAAGAAGAAGAAGAAGAAGAAGAAGAAAGTAAAATTGAACAATGTAGCAATTTGGAAACAATGTTTCTTAAATTTCAAAATTACCCGGTCATGATCCTTAATAAGTGTCAAAAATGATGAGATCTCAGGGTATATAATCTCATCTATTTTCTCTGGCCGCTCAACTATTGAATATTTTACAGCAATTACAACTGTTGCTCTAGTGAATGCAGCCTGACTGTTTGTACGATCCTGCAAGGTTATAATATAAGCAAGCATTACCCTAACATATCCTCTTAAATGCAAAGGGAACATGCAAAAAGCCATATTGCCTTTGGCACACTATACCTTTAGTGCAGGAATAAGTTTTGCAGGTTCAATAAGTGCAATTTTACCCAGACACTCGGCAACCACATTACGGACACCCTCTTCCTCACTTTCACAGTGGTTGAAAAGCAAATTGAGTATCTTCTCAACACTAGAATCTTGAAACTCAGCTTTATCCACAGACTGCCTCACTATAACCTGCAAAAGTGTGGACATGTTCATCACAGGAGGGAGAATGTTGAAGCTAATATTGATTCGGAAGATAAAATTGAACTCTGAAAGGATCTTTTAGTTGAATGAACATACCTCTTTCAATGAATGAAGCAGTAGATATTGCTTCTTCTGCTGGTTATCAATTTGGTCCAAAATAAATGGTAAATACTTCGACAGGTTACCAACAGCAATATTTCCAAGAGCATAAGATGCAGCAGACTTGATCTCTTCAAAAGGAGATTGAAAAGACTCAATAACAATGTTCTCTATATGTGCATGTGAGCTTAGGTCTTTTCTTCTCCCGATCTCTCCCAAACATAGCAATGCAAGGTGTTGCTTAGCCTAAAACAAAAAATTAGAGTTACAAAAAACACTGTTGTGAAGAAGGTAGGAATGCAGCAAAAACCAGAAAAGTTGGGAATAAATAAATATATATATATATAATCTGTTTACTAAATAGAGGAATCAAATCTTATTTTATTTTTTTTTAGGAAAAAAGTAACTCTGAAGACAAAAAAAAATTAATGACGAGAGCTATAGTAACTAGTACCATGTGCATTGGCATATATAACAACAAAATAATTTTCATCAGAGAATGTATTTGGAAATAAACATACAAAAATCAACATATAGCACATCAAATCAATTTCTCATTCCTATGCCCGCAGACAAGATATGTCAAATGATCAAGAAAGCAATAGCTGGAACACAAATAACGACCATTAAAGGCTTTGAGGCAAAAGATGTAGCTACGGTCATAAAACACAAGAAAAACATGCAATGTACAAGCAATTTTCCAATTGAAAATTGTAATAAATCTTAGTAGTTCCAGCTCTGGTTAGAATACTTGGTTGTGTTTAACAGTTTTTAAAAACAGAGTTCTATTCGTAGAGTTACGAGGGAGGGACCCAAAAGATTTTGTTTGGTTTTCAGGACAGCAGAACGTTTTTTTCTGTTGTGTTTTCATGAGCACTAAAATGACCAAAAACTCTGCACTCTCAAAAAGTTCAGAATAAAATGTGGCTGAGAACTGTTTTCTGACGACTATGCCAAACAGCCTCCTTGTATCAATACACAAAAGTCGCCTAACATTTCTAGAAGTACCCAACCTAACAATTTTGTCAAAATTTCAATAGGATAGACAAGTGAAATGTTGAAATATACACTGATACAGACCAAAAAATATTGCTAGAACTAAATTTGCACTTGCGCCACCAAACATAACTCAGATCTAAGAACCACAGTCATTGCCTTCTTTGTTGTATGCAACGCATGTCAAGATCCTTGCTATTGATAATTTGGTTAAGAGGCAAATGCATGTTAATTGGCTTATGAGAAAAAGGTCAGTCATCCTCTCATCCACTGTAATGTGGAGTAGGACTTTTGGCCATTTCTTCTCTTTGGCCATGTTTGGTTTGTATTTGTGAAACAATTTTAAAAAATAATTTTCCAGGAAGAGTTCGCAAAATTTGAAAATTTGTTCGGCTGTATGTTTTGAAAATGGTTTTGGTGTAGAGAAGTGATTTCAGATTTTTTTTCAAAAATTTTCAACAAAACCAAATGTAGAAATTTGTTCTCAAAAATTCTCTCTCAAGAGACAAACCAAAAAAGGCCTTTATGTTTGGAGCCCAGTGGGGTGTGCCTATTTTTATAATTTGAAAATTTGTGTCAGTTTTGTTTAGTTGGTTCTTGGAGCTGATCAATCCATCCTTAACGCAATTTTTGAATTTATAGACCTATGAATAGCTTTTTGGTGTATAGATGATATCCTTTGGTGTACAGGTTGCAACCCCTTGGTGCTACTATCATGGTTATTAAAATCACGATCTGGATTGCAAGATTGTACAATCCTACATTGCCAAAACGATCCAGATCGTTGTAGGATCGATGTTATAACAGCATCGCAAGTAGGATAGTATGGGATCGTGCAAGATCGTATAGGATCGTAAGAAAGATCGTAGATTTTGTGATTTTTCACCTTATTTTTAATATGTATCATTCTAATTTGTATTTTTAACCTTTTTTTTAATAGAAAGTAGGGTCTTACGATCCTCGATCTGATCCACGAGACCCTCTCACCGATCCTACCTAGGATCCCGATTTAACAACCTTGGCTACTATTGATAATATTTCTTAATACATAACCCCAAAAAAAAGGTATCCACACAGCATCACCCTTTTTGGTTTGGAGTATAACTACTGATGAGATTTGCTCAAAATCCATGACATAAGCAACACATGAAGATATACCAAATATCAAGAACACACGAAGCTCCAAATCAAAGTGATGTAAGGATTAGTCAGTAGCTAATATCAGTAATATAATTTCCCTCAATAAAATAAATTTACACATGTACTAACCATGTGACGAAGTAAACTTGGTAGTTTTATAGCAACCTTGTATACACAACAAAGCAAATGACAAACAGCTGATTTAGGCCTCGTTTGGGAACAGGCTAATTTAGTAACTTTTTGGCTAATTGGCTAAAAAGGTAAGTAAAAAAAACTTGTATGTTTGGGATGACTTTTTGGCTAATTACGAAAAGTTGTGCAAAAAGTAGAGAGAAAAGAGAATCTTTGACTTTTTGGTATGGGTTGTTGGCTTTTTGGCTAAAAAGGTAACTTTTTGACTAATTGGCTAATTTAGCCACTCCCCAAACGGGGCCTTAGTGACAAAAAGTGATTCAAAATAAAACCTTACCGAATTGGTACTGCTATCATCTTTTAGGATGTCTGTAAGCATTTTTACTGTATCCGAACATTTCGGATCACCAATAGCAAGGCAAAGAACCGCTACACATTGAGCTATGGAAAACAATGCCTGTTTTGCAACACCTCCAGACTGGGGAGATGGTTTAGCAGTTGAAAGAAGAGAGTCTAGCAAAGCATCAAAACTTGTGTTTGCCGAATAAACCAAGGCAGCAAAAAAGCTTTGGAGAGCCTGCAGTACCCAAAAGAAGAGGTTTCATATGAAGCAAACCTAGACCAAACATCAGAATCCAATAAAAGGCCAAAGTAGTACCGAAAGGGCTTGCCCCTGGAGCAATGAGCTTCTTATTAATGTCAGTGCTTGAGGAAGCACTTTATTTCTAACAGTCAAACCAACGTTTGGGATTGACCTCTTGTCAGCCATCAAGGTGCAGCAGAGTTCCAGGGCTAGAGCTGTCATGTGCAAGTCTGTATCACTGATGTGCATAAAAAATATAAGAGTAGAGTTAGCATTCAGAACATATTTTAGAAAGCATAAGAAAATCATAATACAGTAAACTATATGACGATTCAAAACAATACAGAAATAGGTTAGTGAAGAAATGACTAAATAAGGAAACATAGCAAAAAAACGACTGTAAGGGAAACCTTATCAGAGTCGAAAGCTCCACAATAATGACTTCATAAGCAGCTGAACCAATTTTATCACCATAAGCAACAATTAGAGAATTCAGCGTTCCCAATGTTGCCTGTCTCAATGCCCGATTAGCCTGTTCTCAACAAGAAGCAAGAAAATCAGAAACTTGCTCCATTAATACGAAAGAAGATAAATAATTCTCTTGATGAATAACAATATTATAAGAATAAAATAATAATTGCTCATACCTTCCGTAAGAATGCAGTTAACTCCGCAATAACATGCTCTAGAACGCATGAAAGGTCTATCCGCAATGAAGAAGCAGCAATAACAGCAAAAGCCTGGTATCAAACATCTGGATTTAGCAGCCTTACACAATTATATACACTATATATCAAATACTCAATGAAAAGGCTCAGTTTATATCAACAAAGATGAAATCCATGGATCTGCACAGCAGGAAAAAGTTAAAATCACAGAAAAACACGTACGTTATAACTTAATCAACAAAATGGAACATTGGCTAAGTCAAATCTGTTTATCATACCAACTTTAAAAAAAAAAAAATGAAGGGGGTTGGGGATTCATAATAAAATTATTCTTATGTTTACCAAATGTCAAAGTAAAAATTCAAAGTCCAACTTTTATCAAGAAAAGATACAGTTGTTATCAACCCCCACTTTGTAGAATCCAACTTGACCTACCAGGCTCCCAACCAGTAAGAAGGCAACCAAGAAGTATGATTTTCGGAGGTGAAGCTGTGAAAATCATATAGTAACCAAAAGCATATATATTTATATATAATACTTTTTGCCTACAAGTAAAGACAGTAATTGACTATAATTTTAATTTTTTTATTTTATTCATTTATTTTCTACTAGTAATTAACTTATTGTGCTTGCCAACAAGTACAATATTCCACCAACTCTCACCCGCCAAATCCATCTCAAGGTAGATGCAGAAGGAACAAAACTAACCAAAATTCTTTTTCACTCTACAATATAAAAGACTAAGAAAAATTCTTCATGACAAACAGACATCAAAGAGAAGAAACAAACAATTAGCTCACCACAGCAATAAATTATTTATAAACATCATTCCTGTTTCATGAAATCATTAATTATGTTTCAGAGCATCTGCGGAACATTTCTACTTACCCATAAGAACACCACAGCAATTTTTAGCTTCAAGTAGGACTAAAAATTCCAATATGTACTTTCAAAACAGATAAAAGATGCAATATTATAGGTATTATCCTTGAGATAAACAATACATGAAGGAAAAGAACCCACTTCAGTTATCAAAGTAAATCAGATGTCATGACTTTAATGAGGTAAATTATCAGTCCACTTGGAACACTCTGACACAAGACTACAATTAAGTAGAGAAAATGCATTCCCAAAATAGACTCCCAACTGTAAGACCTTTGAGACCAACCTTCACAGCTGTAAGTCTGGTAATTTCATTACCCATCCGATCAACAAGAACAGGAAGGCATGCCGGTAGTTCTGCTCTGAGGTTATCACCAAATGTTGAAACTACAAGTCCCATGCAAGAAATTGCACACTCCTTAACCTCCTGCAGAAGATGAAGTGTTAGGCAGTACAATTGCATGTTGCACAAGGTAACAATTTTACAAGGAACTCAGCCAACCTGATCTTGATCTTGATTCGTCAAGCGTGACATGATGGCATTATATATCGGATGAACATATGGCTTAAAATCAAAACCATAACCCTAAGCAACAAATCCATTAGTGCCTCGGAAAATGGTCTGATAATATCTCCCAAGTTTTAAAAGAAAGTAAAAGCAATCTCACTTCAATATTTGGCATTAACACGAACAAGTTCCCCATACTCTTAACGCTTCAGCTGTAACTTTGTAATAGCGCTCACCAACAGCAGATAAGACAGGAGAAGAAAGAGCCTGAACAAACATTAGTTATAAACAATAATTACAGAATTAGCAAAATGTAGTCAGGTTTTACAAATGGAAATTATATTAGGATGAAGATAAATCATATAAATCAATGAAGCTAAACTGATGTAAAGCTTATTAAAATGAAAGACATAAATTGGGCTTATTAGGGATGTTTATTGTAGTTGAAAGATAATCCAGACAAGAATTTATTTGGGGATTCAAATCTTTCAAATATACATAGAATTTGTAATTTAAATTTACAAAACCTTCTTGTGCAAAGTTTCTTTATTTTTAAAAATTTTCTATTTCTTTTGTACAAAACCTTAAAGAACTTTTTTCAAGAATTACTGCATTGATCCCATTTGACAATTATTTTTTCTCTTGGACTGATTTGGCATCAGCTTTATGTAGAGACTTCCTTTCCCAAAACTTCAAGTGGTGCTATGTCCTGGTTGATGAAACTATAAGTTGAGTGCTAAAAATTTTAGTACAGATTACAGAATTACTACGGCTGAAATATTTAACAACCAAATTTTTAGAGTAGAAAATTTTGAAGATTTATTTTCAGTTAAGATTATAATTTCAGCCATAAAGCACCGACACTTCAAAACAAGTGCTGCCGTGTCGGACACATGGACACTTCGGGGACACGAGGACACTTTGGGGACATGTATAGTACACACCACATGGTGTGTCCCTTATTTAATTAAACTATTTTCAGGAGACAACTTCAGGGACACACTAGGAACATGCCAAGTTGTCTTTTCCCCCATTTTATTTAGTACTTTTGATGAATGTTGAATAAATGTTGAATAATTATTATTTTTTTATATTTAAATACTTAATAGATCATCCATAAAAAATATATAAACCATAAGTGTTAATTTAAAAATATTAACTTAAAAATGCTTTTTTTTTTTAAAAAGAAAAAGAAAAGAATTAGAGTTAGTTTTTGTTAATATTGATTGTTTTGGAATGTAATGTTAATCTAGATAGCAAATAAAAGTATATGAAAACATATTTTGTTATTGTGTCCCCGTTGTGTCTGTGTCCCCATTTTTTTGAAATCGTCGTGTCCCATCCGCATCTGTGTTCGTGTCTACATCCATATCCGTGTCGGTGCTTCTTAGAATTTCAAAGACGTCCATTCAGTATATTTAGCATTCAGTGATAAGTAAGGTTTTCTCTCACCATAACCTAAAACCCATCGCCAATTTCAGATCTAAGCCATAGGTGACTATTACATTACCAAATACACTCAATCACAAAATCACTAAGGTATCGTTAGGCAGAACTTTTGAAAATCCTTCCAAGCTATTGAAGTCCTTTTGAATTTCTTTGTTCCACTTGGTGAAAGTAATCAAAAGTCATTCCATCCAAAGTCACAGCTGTAGAAAGTCCGTTTCAAAAAAGCCACTCAAGTTGGCTTCCAAATCCACTTCTCGCGAAGTCAACTAGTCCCTCAAGTGATATTCACTTCAATTTTTATTATATACTCATTGTTTCGAATAAATTGCTCATAATACTCCCTATTTTATTATATTTACAAGTCCTAACATACAAATGTGTACGTTATTTGTAACACAACAATATATCTAAGAGTGGGAATTTCAACACTACAAGATAACACAACTCAAACCGTACACGAAGTTAACACATTATAGTTAACCATTTTTTGCACGATTATTAAACTGGTCAGGTTAATGTTGAACCTGCATAACACGAAGTTAACAAGGATAACTTGTTTAATAAAGAATTAGTAACACAATTTAACATTATTTCCACTAAGGAGTGTGATGACATTTTTTAATCCCTTGTGTCATTCCATCCAGCTGACTCAAAAAAGTATGCAAAACAGAATTTTAAAACTAATATAATTATTTTTTTTTAAAATTTAAGACTATATTTTTGTCTACCATTTTAGAATCAATCTAGTAAAAACAATATAGGGAAAATTAATGTAACTTTTCTTGAAGTTTGGAGAAAATACATCAAGTCCTACAAGTTTGACATAATAACACAACTTCCTTAAGGTTTTAATTAATGTATTTAGTCCTCTTTTCATAAATAATTAGTTAGTTGTGTGGATGGGAAAATGATTATCTCTTTTACACTAAAATGTATATTTTACCTTGTTTATCTTTGTGTATACAAACCATCTGTGTTGGTTCCGGTCTCTTTAGCCTTGCTAAACCGGAGGTCGGTGTAATTATGCCAAATATACGGGGCTTATTGTTAAAAGGGAGGTCGGTGTAATGATAATGAACAATATTGTTAATTGAAGTTATTTGGTACATCTAAAATGTTGCCACCAAACATAACTATATATAAACACTTCTTGATTTTGCAGGACTTTCAAATAAGTATTCACCAACATCCTTTTTCTAAGTCATGATAAAAGTCATATTTTAAGAGTCCATCTTTCAGGAAGGACTTGTAACTAAAAGAAGCTACACTAAACAGGTCCTAAATACACTCAGTTTTAAGCACTTCATTACCTGATCCAACAGGAGTGTGTTTTTTTAAGGGGTTTTACTTACGCAACTTAAGTAGAAATTTACAAGGTATATAAAAAATACTCTGCACATAAAAAAGACTAGGGCAAATTGAGAATACACTTGAAGAGTCCAGTTAATTAGAACATCATATTCTCCATCTTTTTTGTTACTACTACTAATGCTTGATTAAAAGCTGTCCAACTTCCCCAGGAGATGTTCCAACAATACAGCAACCTTTAGTCCTCAGTACTCATCAGTTACTGCCATATTTCAACAAGACATTGTTCTTCTCTTAATATCTTCTCAAACCAATCATAGATAGGGTCTTCTAAGATAAACCTATCAAATAAGTGATTGTAGACAGCATTTTCCAAAAGTTATATGGGTCATTGGATTGCTGCCCCTTCAAGGCTTACAAAAGAAAAGGGTAAAAAGAAAGAGCTCAAAATTGCCATGTAGGCCCTACGCCAAAGGTAAACACAAATAAACACAACCATTGAGGTCACTTGGAAAGAGGCACTCTCTTTTTACAAGACACTAGAAGGAGGCATTCTCAGTTCCCAAACAAGAATATATGCTATATCCACATGCAACTACCATGTAAATAACCAAGCAATTTATTTCAAAAGCTTCCACAGCTTTGATCAGCTTCTGATCATCAATAAAGGCCATCGACTATTGTCAGTCCTATCAAAGTGGGTAGTTGGGAGAGTAGGACTAGGTACAGAATACTCAAACCAACATTTCACGTTTGACATTCTTGAGTCTTTATCAGTTCACAAAGCAATGGCCCCCAGTCTCCATTCATTATTCTGCTGAAATTTCTAGCTGGGCAGATGCACTCGTACTATCAAGCGACGCTCGATGCTTACCCAAAATATGCATTTAAAGGCTCTAGATTACATTTGTAATCACCACTTCACAATAAAAAATGAAAAAAATATATAAATATCTAGCAATGTCCTTGGATATACGAATTCCCAAAATTCAACACTCAAGAAGACAGTTAACTGCACCCAATACACATACCCGAGTCCAACACTTCCATACATGCATTTATCCTGCCTTAGAAAACTACCAATCAATGGAGAACAAGTTTAACAATGTTACCTTAATATAAGGGTGGAAAACAGAAGGCGAATGGGAAGCTAATACTAGTCTTGTAAATACAAGAGCCTCAATCTTCAAATTTGAGGTAGCAGATTTGTCCTAGAAAACATAACAGGGAAAAAAAAGAAGGGGGAAACCCATAGCATTAGTATATGCATGAACGAAAAAGTGCATTATATACATAGAAGAAAAATTTCATACAGGTTAATATTAACATCACTAAAGAATTTTACTCACACATAATGCTTTTTCAATTCCAGGAATGAGGGATCCAATATGATCTGCAAGGCAATCAGGCAAGACAACAACAAGTTCTTTCAAAACTGAAAATGCACCAACCTGCAGACAAAGAAGACATCACAAATTGTGGAAATGTCAAAGTCAAATATCAGCAGCACCATACCATATGAGCATATTCCTACCTTTGTCTTAATAGATTTCTCACGCAACTGCTTCGTGATAGATCTAACAATCTTGGGCACTTCTTGTTTCAATAACCATCTTGGACTGCGTAAGATACCAATAATTTAGTGGTACTTCCTACTAATCAATAGTGAAACGGATGAGGCAGCTATCAGAAAAAAATTGACTCAAACAATAAACAAGCAAGTGCATTCAATTATTTCATCTATGTAAAATAAAGCCTTTTAATAGTCAGAGAAATTAAAAAACATTCAAAACAATAAACCATGCATCAGTATGAAGCTAAACAACATCTTCTATATTTCTAACCTGCTGAAGGATTTTCTATGCATGCACGATTGTATGCACTAGTTTTCATGGAATTAAATTAACTTATAGACAAGAAACAAATTGCAGAACTTTTTTATCCTATGTACAAACTCTTTCAATGAAATTGTACATGGTCATCCACCACATCAGATATCAACCAGATTAGTTGTCCAGCATCATCAATACCCTCACCCTAAACACCATCGCAAACATGGCAGCCATCAAGTACCTAACCAATGAGTTCCATCCTGGAATTAACAACAAGAGCAGATACTACCAGTCCCAAATTGTTTGTTCGGCATGGAAAACGAGAACTTAAAAATAATGTATTCTAGTGTCAAAATTTTCAATTTTTTTTCACAAATTAAAAGGACTTAAAGAGATCTTTTAATTGGTTGAAAAAATTTAAAAATTTTGGTACGAGAATACATTATTTTTAAGTTCTCATTTTTTTGTGCAGCACAAACAATTTGGAACTGAGGGAGTAATATTGTTGGGTTTAATAATGGTTAAGTAACAGTGACAATAAGTTTATGACATCTGTCTGACGAAACCCAGTTGATGTGGAGATAGGTATTTTCTTTTCTTCTTCTTTTTTTAGGTTTTATTTTAGGATGTTTCAGAATATTCTAAGGTTCTCTCTCTCTATATATACACACACACACACATAATCTTCTCCAGCATAATCGTTCTCTCCTCTCATTTGGTTCCTTTCACCCTGTCTTTTGGTTGTTTCTTCCATCCCTCGTTTCTTTCCCCCTTTTGTCTTCTCCCTTTTTCTCATCTAACTATTTTACCTCTTCACTTGTCTCCTCTTCCTCTCCTATTTCTCTGCCCGTCCCTACTTTCTCTCGACTTCTCTGTACTCTCTTCAAATTGTTCAACTTTTCATTCCCCTTCTCTCCATGTGTTCTTGTTTGCAAAGAACACTGGAGGAAGTTGCAGCAACCTATGCAAGAAGCATCAACAATTACACAAAGGTGTTTTGGACATGTTTGACATGTTTTGGACATCAAAAAATAGCAGACACCCCTAAACACAGGTTACACACTTTATGGATGTGTCTAATTCAAAAAAATATTTCACAATTTTAGCCGCTAGACAGAAAAAAAATAAAAATAAAATTAACTGTGTTGGACTTTTGAATGACATATTTCAGAAACTTTTGAAAATGAGTAATGTAGCACAAACAGTCAAACACACAATAATAAGAGCCCTGTCTAACACTCCTCGGAAACAAGATCAACACAATCAATTTTTGCTCAACACTTCTTTCTTCTTTATTTGAAGAGAATATGATGTTGCATACAAGAGCACCACTAGACACTAGTGCAGCATCCAATGACAGTTCTTAGCATAAGACAAGAATATAATTGAAGAGAGAGAATGGGCTTGTTTGGTTTGTTTTTCCGAAAAAATTTTGGGAAAAATTCTCCACAAACAAATTTTCAAGAGTAATCAAACCAAACAAATTTTCTCAAAAAAAATTCTAAAAATTTTGTTTGGTTACCTACTTTCCAAAATCACTCTCTCTCTCATACACATCAAATCAATCACTTTTTTTAAAACTCTCTCCCCAAAACAATTTTCCAAAACCATTTCTGAAAAAAGACAAACCAAACAATTTTTTATCCTTTTTATCTCAAAAACTACTCTACAAATACAAACCAAACACACCCAATATAATTGTAAAGACAAAAATTAGAGTACTAGTAGTTAACAGAAGTTATTTGTACTTATAGTTAATAAACTTATAAATAAATTGCATCCTTTCTGTGGTTTTGTCCTACTCTACAATTTGCAGGGTCAGTTTTACATGTCCATGTCTGTGTCGCTTATCTAAAAGGGGTAATGTTTCTAAAACAAACCAGTAATTCTAGGACATCTCAGTACAATTAGACCATATTTTCCACTGTGGAAGTCCTATAAAATTTACAATAATGAATCTAGGTTATTTTACATTTCGAATCCCCTCATTTTTTAACAGTATATAAAACAGTCATAATGTGAGATGATGATGATGATGATGATGAAGATGATGAAAGAAGTAGAAGGAAAGAAAGAATTAACAAGATCTACAAATGAAGAAACATAAACCAAAAAAATCTTGCCTCGTTTCATTTATATCTATCTGGCCTTTTGTGACATTTCCGTCTGCGAAGTAACTCGATGAATGTATTGAACACATCCATCTGCAGCACCAAAATTGAAAAGGGAGAAATTATGAAAATGCAACAAAACAACCATGAAACTATCTAAGATGTAAACATAAAAGTATCGTTTTAGCCTTACCTTAACGTTTTCTTCCCTTTCTTTAAACCTATCAATCAACTTTGGACAGGCCTGTACAATTACAAATTTGTTGTGATAAGTAAATCCACATTTTCTAATTGAATTTATTCATCAACATACATGGAAGAAGCTGAAAATAGCAACTGAAAACAATTCTGCTTTTGACTTCTGTTTAACAAAATTTCAAAATCTCACTCCCAATTCAAAAACACACAGAATATTTTGGTGACATTAATGATTTCAACTCAAGACACACATACTGTACATAATATCCAAACAGAGACCAATAAGTGCAGAAAATAAAATCAAAGGCTGCAGAGAGTACAAGGCTCAATAACACTTGCAAATATATACCTCATCATAAAGCTTTGACAGCAACTCAGGACGGGAAACAATCAATGCATCTAAGCATTTAGCAGCAGCTCTTCTAACTTTCCAGCTGATATCCTCATCATCTGTATATTCATTTGCACTCTCACTACAAGGTCATCAAGTATTCAGATATAAGTGAGAACTATATCAAGTATTTAGGTATTGGTGAGATCTATATCATGCACATAATTCATT
This sequence comes from Camellia lanceoleosa, assembly GCA_025200525.1. NCBI lineage: Eukaryota > Viridiplantae > Streptophyta > Magnoliopsida > Ericales > Theaceae > Camellia > Camellia lanceoleosa. Next base: position 174,426,171 of record CM045763.1, read on the forward strand.
CTTAGCATGCTATGACAAATAAGGGAACAACCACATACTCATCTTCCTCCTCCTCATGACTCTCATCATCAGTATCTTCCTCCATGTTATCAGTGAAATTAGGATCATAACTAAGATATTCTAGGGTAAGATGAAGAATTGCGTCACAATACGAAGATATATCCCTGGGACACCTGAGTAGAAAGCTCTCCAGTGCCTGCAATCCAAATAAGCACATGTGCCAGTTGGAAGATTGAAACAAAAGGGAATATAACAAGATGAATCAAAAGAAATAATTCACACAAGCAATACCTGAAAACCATACTCACGAAGCTCCTCATCATTCTCTGATGCACTCGTGCAATACTTAATCAGTACAGGAACAGTATCTCCAAGATGGGGACCAAAACGATATCCAACAGCACGGCTAAGACACAACAATCCCATGGCTTGTTAAACATAATGGTTTCTCAACAAAGACCAAATATAAAAAAATATATAAATAAACAAACATCAAAAGGAAAGAAAGGAGAGGGGAGTGATAGTGGAGCTCAAATGTTACGATAAAAGACAATATATAAGGCAACCATTTCCAATATCTTACATTGATTTTAGAAAGAAAGAATATAAAAAAAAAGGTAATGGGATCACTTTTACGGTAGCAAGGATAGTTGTAAAAAAATGTCCATAGTCAAATTGGCATCTTTTTAAAGCTTTAATCTCTTCTACTTAGCTCAGTGGTAAAGCGCAACCCTGATAATTGCGTTGTTGTGCCTGGGCTGTCAGAGTATAAAGTTTTAACATTTCTTGTTTCTTTAAGAACAACATGCACTTCCTTTAAGAGTGGTTAGAACGCAAGTTAATATGGGTTTACCTTTATCAGTGATGGGGAAGAGACAAACCCCCAAACAACTGATTGTGGGAGGAAGCCACAACGGTGTGATGGTAACGTGTTGAAAAAAAAGAAGAAAAAATTAACAATATGTTGGCAAGACACTAACTCAAACCAACAGTCTCTACAGTCTTGCTACACACCATCGAGAATGAAGAAAATCTCTAAGGGAGCTAGAAAACAATTAAGCACTGATTAGCACAATGATAAATAACTTTTTAAGCAACAAGGCTCCTATATTAAATGTTCATTATTGAGGCTTCAAGAAGGTGGAAGATGGTGATTCTATCGTCTCCACGCATATGGTCAAACGACCATACAGATGCAGCATGAAAAGTACATGGTCTACAGGGATGCCTATTCAATAAAACAGTCCAACAAGAACCTCATCTTCATATTCAATCACTGAGAGAGAGAGAGAGGGACTCAAACCATCAAATAGAATTTTAAAAAATTACCTCAGAGCCCCAATCATCTGAATGTTTGTACGGGTCATTTCAGGTTTTGTTCCCTTATTTTTCAAAAGCCGAACAACTTCAACTGTTGCTTTTGCCAACAAATCATCCGATAAGCTAGAGGCCAGAGATGCTGAAGGGAGACGAAAAGCATTAGTAAAATTTCTGTATTCAAAAATGTCCCAAAAAATTTATCCCAGAATTTAGACGAAGTGTTACCCCACCCACAACTCCCCTCCTCTCTCCTTGCAAAATAATACCATTCAACAAGTTTGGTTACACTCGAACTCCATATCCTTAGCCTTACCAATACATGAAACAGTCTTCTTTCTGACACTAGCCTGGTTGGAACTCAACAGGGGCAATAATGCACCTAATATCAGCTCATGGTCTGATGCCATCAGATTCCCATATTTATGAAGAATATCACACAAAATATCAAGGCATTCGCACTTTATCTCTGTACTCATTCCCTGTTAAAAAAAAAAAATTACAACTTCAAGGGCTGTTCTTGCACTTTCAATATAATGAAGCGATTATCCACAGCCAGAGTGCATTTACAAAAAGATGTGCTTCATATACCTACAGAGCTTCTTAGGCTTTGAAAAATTATATTTCATGATAGTCTTCACACGGAACCCAAAGTCAAGCAAAATAAATTATATTTTTGGCTTCATTTCCACTTCCATAAATCGTTCACACCTCTTTTTTAAAATAATAATCTAAATGATATTTCCAGATGTTTCACTGCCTAAATGTAAATCCATTGGTTTACACATTAACCAGAGTTAGTGACAAACTTACCACAGCCTTAAGTTCTTTTTGTTTTAAAGTTTTATCATAATAGACATCTTCATATCAAAGGACTCCAAGGGTTTCCATCTGTCTACAACAATTTCTAGAATACTACAATTTGCCACTTCTAACCCGTTTTCTTCCTCATATAATTCATTTAACTCACCCTACAGTGAACTCTCAGACAGATACAAAAAAGTATGATTAACTAATACATCATATGCAAGATCGATATATGGATCAATTGCATAGCACTAAAAAATTGCCTCCCACTACGTCAATTCTTTTAACCATGTCCGGTGCACAGAACACTAATTCATCTTATAGTCTATTTGAAGACTCCAGAGTAGGGTACAATGACAACTTTCTCCATTTCAGAAAATGCCCCCCTTCATTTTTCATCGTATATCTAGGGAGGCATACTTTGATTAGAATAATTTCAGTTTAGAGCCAAAAGAGTAGCTGAGCAGCCTATGCTACCAAAAAATGCTAATACATAACCTAGCAATTTAAGTTTAAGAATACACATTAAAAACGTGGTAAACCTTCATTTCAAAATGGTGAATTTAGTGATCCAAAATGATTCCCAAAGTTTCTCCTATTTATTTCCATAACATTTTCCTTGAACGAACAAAAAAACAAAACTATTAACTAAAATGTAAAAGATGGTGTAGTTTTTGCAAGACAAAATGTACAAAGAAAAAAAAAAGGCCATAATGCTCCAAAAATGTATTTTTACATTACAAATTTGAAAAGTAACAGACTATGGCATCGTTTGGCAAGAGGCTTTTTTAGCCAAAAAGCCAAAAAGTCACTAAAAAAATCAAAAAGCCAACAACCTATATCAAAAAGTCAAAGATTCTCTTTTCTCTCTACTTTTTGCACATCTTTTAGTAAAAAATCAAAAAGTCATCCCAAACATACTAGTTCTTTTTATATCCTATTTTAGCCAAAAAGTCAAAAAGTTACTAAAAAGGCCTGTTCCCAAACGAGGCCATCAATATTTAATGCTTGAAAGGACTTTGTCCTCACGTTTAGAAATACATTATATTCTCAAAATGTAATCCGTACAAGCAAACTTTTATCATACCACAATTTATGGCATGTCATGTAAATGTCATGTACCACGTTTCCGTTCCTACTTCCACACACTGAAACAAACTGTGTTCTAGATAACATAGACCAGCTAATCCTAATTCATGCACAAACTTTTTCTATAACAGCTAGGCTGTAGGTGTTCCATTCCTCCTGTGAGATTATAAGTCATCCATATCAGTCAGTCCCCCACACAGAAAACATAAAACAGGTCCATTTGACTGCTCAACTGTGTCTGCTTATCATGCATATTGACTTTCTATCAGAACAAATAATATCTACTATCATCTCAATAGAGGAAAGAAAATGTATTGCAAACCTAGCTCACTTCATTTCTGAATTCCACCAAGCTTTCCATTAAACTACGGTTTTTAAGAACTCACCGGGCCAGTTACTCCTTTTATCAATTGTGGAGAGATGGAAACAAGAATAGATTGTGCAACAGATGAGCTAGGGACTTCAGAAATAATTGTCTTCAAAGCAATGCTTGCAATGTCACGATGTTGATCTTTCCCATTAAGCAATTTATCACAAAGCTTATTAGTCATCTCCACAACTTGTTGCTCACGGACTTTCTTCACCAATGGAGCAAGACTGAAATGCCATGATAAGTCAAACAATTACAATTCAAGAAAAGAGTTGCTATTTCAGACAACTTCCCGTTACTAAGATAATTTTCTTTGAACAAGCAAAGCCCTTGTTGTTGCATTAGGTAAAAAAAAAATCATAAACAGAAGCAATCATAAAATAAAACTACAAATGCATTTGACAAGAGGCTTGTCCAGATTATTAACAAGTAGAACAACTTGATGAAGATTAAGGAACTAAAATACTACTAAAGACAGGAACAAAAATGGCAAGATGCACAAGAAAAATAACCAACATCCTAGGTGAACTGAGTATTTAAGATCCCACCTTCACTATTCAAATTGTTTCGAACAACAAAATATATATATATATAACATTTCAATCCCAAACTGAACCACAAAAAACAACCCATTAAAAAAATCAAAATAAAACTACCTGTCCTATAGGCTATATATAATTGTAAACCTGTACTCTTACACCATATTACTTTATGAAGTATCAAGATTATCAAGACTCCTTCACTATACTAACTGGTAAAACGACAATTGGTGAGGAAGAGGAGTGACGGCTTTGTGGAAGAACTGAAAGAAGAAATGGTAGTCGAACTACTTGTGGTGGAAGTGGAGGAAGAGATGACCTGGACAGTGTGGCCCAAAGTCATCAACCTCATAGATGAATTGGAGGTATATCAGCTTCTGGAGACGACCATCAATTTGGCCTAGATATCAGCTGACTAGGTCTCTCGAAATCTATATATATTTGTGAGGGAATTATAAAGAAAACTAGACCCAAAAATTACAAATATTTAGAATGTGGACCTTATCCATTGAAGTTTAAAAACTAATGGACCTTATCAATTAAAAGTTATTGAGTGTCCTTCTCCCATAAGAAAATTATGGTGAGGAACTTTTACCAAAACCCCTTTATTATATAATTTCCCCAATGAATTCATTGTCCATGGTCAAATGTTTGGACAAGTGTCTCTGCCGAAAGATGTTCAACCCAAACAAACATGCATGCCATATTCAGAGTTAGCATGAGCTATTTGGTGTCCCCAATAGCGCTTAACGAAAATGAGAATAGTTTTATCTCTGTAGACTCTAAAAAACTTAAAAATTGCCAAAGAAAGATCCCATCCCTACCCATTCTCGTTACAAGATGTAATCTTAGCTTATAAGAAAGAATAACATGAATAGACAGCGTCTATTATAGTTTATTCCAAAAACAATGCCAGCAGATAAAAATACATTGACATATATATGCTGAAATTAACATGTGCAGATTGCCTGCTGCCCTTTTACTTTTGCCAGGCAACAAATTTATGTTTATTGATACTAGTAATTGTAGAAAGCAATAAAACATGTGTGTTTTGTGTGTGTATAATCTTCCCAATCCCAAACCATTATCAGGGAAACAATTCCAACAAAAAAATAATAATATGTTTCAACAATGCTATTAAAGCCTTCCTACAAAAAATGGTGGTTGTAGGAGAGCTATCAATGAATCTATAAAATCTATAGAGAGAAAAAGGTAGCAAGAGCAAGAATACTATGGCCCATGAAAGAAGTTGCATAATCAATGGTCAGTTAAGAAAGGGAGATACAAAGAAGGAAAAGGACCAAACCATTTTACAGCTAATCCAGATACATCACCAGCTGCATCATCCAATTGCTGTAGGACAATATTTGACAACTTCATCTCAAGATCGGCATCAAGTTTAAATCCCTCTTTGTTCAACTCATTTAGCAAATCAGAAGTAGCCATATATCTGTAATCCTTATCCTTGCCAGTCATCTGGACAATAAAATTGGACTAAGTCAAGATATAATAGCAAGCACCCTTCCCACTGAAGAACAGAAAAAGACATACACCAGCGTAAAAGTTTTTTTTTTGTGTGTGTGTGTGTTGGAAAAGGGGGAGGTTGGTTTTACATAACTTGATCGTGAAAACAAAATCCCACTTTATATCATACCTTTTCCAATATACCAGTTATAGCTAAATTGGCCATCTTGGGGAAACCGTATGAAAAATGCTTCTTCCACAGAATTTACCGAATGAAAATGCTATGTTGAATTAATGCCTGGACAAAAAAAGGATCATAAAAGGAAATCCAGCCATCAGTAAAAGTGTAAAAATTTTCCAAACAAGCAATGCAATAAACGTGAAAGACAAACTTATTATGAAGACAAGAGGAGAGAGAAAGAGCTATTAGCAACACCCAAAAGGATAAGGCTCAATCAATGAAGCACGGACACGCCAAGGACACAGGACAAGCCAGGACATAGCGGACACGTACGGGACACGCCAGCTAGCGTGTCCCTTTATTTAATTACTTTGTTTTTCAGGGACATGCCACTAGTCTTTTCCCCCTCTTCTGTAATGCTTTTGATGGATGTCAAATGTTGAGTATTTATTACTTTTTTGGCTTGTTTATGGATGATCTATTAATTATTTAAATATAATGAATTTTTTTATTAAATTAGTATTAGGGCTAGTTTGGCACAACCTAAATAAGCCAAAAAGTCAAAAAGTTACTATCTTATTTAAGTCACATCATCTTATTTAAATCACATCACTTCTCTAACACATCACATCAAACCCAACCCAAACCCAACCCAAACCCACCAATAAGTCAAAAAGTGCGCTTTTTTAGGACATCCCAAACCAACCCTTAGGTTTTGTTAATTTTGATTTTTGTGGATGCAATATTAATCTACATAACAAATAAAAATATATAAAAAAAATATTGTCATGTCCTATCCATGTTTGTGCTCATATTTTTGAAATCACATCTTGTGTCCATGTTCTTAGTGCTCAAGCATACAACACTAGAAAATGGAAAGACAAGGTCATATACATAGATACAAAAGGCTTTAGTTGGAACAACTGGGTGAAATAACAGTTGGTATCTGCCTCCATACAGATGGCCTAAGCCTAGCTCGAGTTAAGCTGAATTTGATGATTGAAATGGACAATTATGGTGAGAAAAGGGAAGGTTTCGTATAATAATTTATAATACAACATTGGTACTTGACCAAGGCCTTTGGCCTAATAGTTGTGTAGCTCCACTTTGTAGTTTGTGGTTTTGGGTTCAAATCCCATGGAGCGGAGTTTGACACAAGGCTACCTCCTTTCCCAACTAACATATAACCCCTATTAATGTATACCGCGTGACAAAAAAAAATAAATATAAATAACAAATAGACACTTAATGTGTAAGGGGCTCGCCTCTTTTAAGGTGAATTATTTTTGGTCAATAAATTTTTAATCATCAAAAAGTTTTCAAGACCTCAATACAACTGGACATGTACTGGTTTATGTTACTAATTTCAATCATACAAAGTCTGAATTTCCAGAACCTCTACATTCCCATTTAAAAATGCTTCACCTGATGGGCTTAACATGACTAGTATGAGATCAACACTATCTGAGTTAGGTATAACAAAGAACATTACTTAGAGCATCCACGGTGGGCTGCCAAAGGACCTGCCATTGCCAAATTTTGGCAAGAATTCGCAAAAACAAACAGACCTAAAACAACAACAACTACAACAATAATCAAGCAATTTCAAACAGATTTCAAGCAATTTGAATCAAATTTTAAGCAATTCACCATCATCAAATAAATACCTGGACTTGAAGAGGTGCGATGGATTTCAGACGATATCAGTAATCTCAAGCTTCGTCTTGTTCATCTGGTTGCTTCGTCTTAGGGTTTGTGCGTGGTTTAGGGGTTTCGGCTTCATCTGCTTCAGAGATCCAAAGGGTTTAGGTTTTAGAGAGAGATAAAACAGAGGGAAGAGAGAGGGAGGGACGATCGTTGGAGAGACAGAGCAAAGATGGAAGATGAGAGAGAGAGAGAGAGAGAGAGAGAGAGAGAGAGTGAGGAGAAGGATCTGAAATGGAGAGAGAATCGATATTAGGGTTTAAGGTTTGAGGATTGTGGCCCTCTCTACATGCTTGATACCGCCACATTCCTCCGTATCTCACCCTATTTTATTTTATTATATCACAAAAAACTACTTAACCAAAGGTGGAAAAAAATTATAATTATAATTATAATTATTTGGTGCGTTTTGTTTTAATTTTCTGCATTCAGTTTTTAAAAAGTTGATTTTTTGTTTTTTCGAATTTTTTTTATTTTTGGTGAATATTTTTTAAATTTTAAGTAATTTTTTTAAGTTTTTAGATATATCTTACTTAGATGTATTTAAATAATAAAATATTTTTAAAAATTAATAAATACACAAAAATATGAAAAACGTACTAATTTTTTTATATTTTTTGATATTTAATATATTTTTTAAAGATTTTTTTCACAAATTTAATATACTTTTTAAGTGTATTTATGTTAGGTGTGTCCATAGTTCTAACTCGCAGTATCGAGTAACATAACGGTATCGATCGCAGAGTATCAGTATCGGTAGTATCAATCGGTACGTATCGGGAATCGGGTGTCGCAGCGGTGAAATTTTAAAAATCATTTCATAGGTTTTTCAGCTTTTTCTTTCCCGTACTAGTCTGAACCAATAAGAATCAGCCTGTTGCATCTTGTGTAACGGTTATAGACCGATACGTACCGGGACTCGGCCGATACGCTTGCGATTTTCAATCTTAGCAAAGATACCTATCAGATCCGTCATGTGTCCTATTTTTCGATTTCGATAACACGACACGTAACGACGGCGATATTTAGAACTATGGGTGCGTCTAAGAATTAAAAAAATTGCTTAAAATATTAAAAAATTCATTGAAACATTAAAATACACAAAAAAAAAGAGTAGAATTTTTAAAAAATTATTTTCTAAAAATCAAAACCAAACAAAGATTAATATTTATCATCATTTTTTAAAATAAATTTTCTAATACCATTGATCAGAAATTTCCTTCTATTTTACCCATAAGCTAATTAAGTCATTTATTTTATAAATTTTATAAAGTAATAAAAAAAAATGTCTATGTGAAAAAATAATTTTATCGGATAGCGATAAATGAATGAATAAATCACATTTGTTTTATAAAATAAGTGATTTAAGTTTAAACTCATAGTTATCTATTTTAAAAAACGTAATTTCATTTGTTTATATGTCTAGTGATATTCAATAAAATTTATATTTTGTACAAACTATTTTCACTATGTGATGAATAGTTTGGATTATCGTTGTAGATTCGGAATGAGACCATAAAATAGACTATAGTGAAATATAGAAATGAGTCATTCTCAATCGAAAGAGAGAGCAGAAGATAGATACAAACTAATTTATTTAGTGATCATGCTATAAAATAATATATACACTGTTGAAGTGAGTCTAACATTTTTACGTTGTAGCATTCTAAAATATGGCATAGGTGTATAAATCTCATTTTGACTGTCTATAATGTTTGGCCTAGCTTTAGAAAAGTTGTCTTATGATGAACTCAAAAGTGATTAGAAACCTTCAATTTGCCAGTTTTCATCCGAAATCAAATACACCGAGACTAATTCTAACCCATGCAAACACCCTTAGTAACATGTTCCATTCCAAGTCGATTCATTTCTATTATCTTTTGACCTTACACAAACTCAAAGAGGATCTCATCTTTTGCACGTCATTCTATGCAAAAAAAGCTTTTCAATTTTCAAAATTGGCCAACACGAGTTTTAGCATTTCAAAGAGCTTTCCTACGATATAAAATTTGTCAAAACTAAATTTAAAATAAAGATTTGATAGCTATTTTTCAATCACTCATTAATTTTCGACAAGTAAAAGTAAAATGGTTTTTTAACAAAACATATAGATCATAGTTAGGCTGAGTCTTTTTTATTTTATTCTAAACTTAATTTAAATGACCTTTTAAAAAATGGGCGGCCCACGCCCACTTTAATAATCCTTTCCATCATTTAAGATTTGCAAAACTACAAAAAGATACGAGACAGGGGAACATGGTGAAACGAGCCATGCACCACATTTCCCGAGTCAATACATGGCCACTATGGCCTTATCAAGATGGTTGGTTTTAGAAATGCTTGGCATGGGCTTCTTGTGCCTGCTCCAAATGGACATGGGATTTGTCTTGCCCAGGTTAGAATGAAACTCCCAGTGACAATAATTTTCATATTGTTTTAAAAAATAAAGCTCTTGAGGACTCAATGTGTTTTTTTTTTCTATTTTTTCCCTTTGACTGCACAATTAATCTTATCTAAATCTAATTTTGTACAATTCCGCATCCATTTTTGAACTTGAAACCACCCATACAAGAGCCTATATAAACCCCAATTACCTTCATTATTTTTCCTTCAAGAATTCATAATCCTATGTTCATAGGATTGCTCTACACTTAGAGAAATCCAAAGTTGTCTAGCATCATTGTGCAAAGACTTAACCACCTAGTTCAAAAGTTTGTGTTCGTCTTTTGTGTATTCATCAGAAAATCAAGAGTTCTTCTTTGAAAGATGAAAACTTGAAGGTTGCAAAGCATTTCCTTCGGCAGTTTTGCGCTTTGAAAGGTTCGTGAGGTTTAGTTTCTATTCTAGTTTTTATTTTTTGTTCAGTTGTTCGTTTTCTTATTTTGTTCATACGGGCATATGACCTATATGTGATTAAATCACTGTTGATTTGTTTGCATATAGGTTAACCACCTAGTTTTCATAGATTGTTTATTCCCTTTATTTTTCCCCTTTCTCAAGCTCTTTCTGGTTGTTTTTTACTTCTTGATTTTAATAAATGTTTTCTCCATTTCTTCTTCTTACTATATCTCCTCCATTCTGTGGTTCTATGCTTTTTATATTTTTTGTGGGTAAACTTTTGAGCCATTTGTTGTATAAAATTGTGTAATTAAATAACCAAATAGATTCATAATTGATAATTGAAATTATAGAATACAACATCATGCTAGAAAATCAAACTAGAAGAACAGAAATACATAAAATAAAATAACAACAAAAGAAAGCAAACCGAAACCTACATTAGACAGTGTTGGAACAATATTCTGTGTAAAATAAATAATGTGAAACAAATCAAACAAATAAAAATAAACTACTTACCGAATTTATATACCGAACCGAATAAATATTTAAAAGATCAAGTCGAGTGTGTGACACTCTGTCCTTAAGACAGATTCGCTCTGCTACAGTGCTTACAGATAAATGGACTCTATCTCCCAGGATACAATGATTTTCACAAATTGTAGTAGCACTCCAAACAATTTGTACGACGAACCAAAACCTGTGTTCTATACTCTCAAATATTTCCTAAATTTATATAAAGAATATATATATATGCAAGAGAGCAAAATCTGGACAACAACAAAATGAATTTTCAGATGTAGAAATCTGCTAGAATTATTTTGAATTTATAGGCAAACTGAAACCTATTGGACATATTTGAACAGTTGCAAAACCAAACTGAACAGATACAAATTCAAAATGAACAGGTGCAAAACCAAACTGAATAGATAACTACTAACTGCTGGCAGTTTTAAAATTGTCTAAACTTGTTCGAAACTGCTGGTTGTTTTTCAATCTGTTGAACTTGCTGGAAAATGGACTGAAAAAGAGCACTGTCTGGACACAAAAAAAAATTGCGCAAAATTTAAATTAATTTTCCCGCAAGAATTTTTGGAAAAATTCAAAATAAATTTGGTCCAAAAAATTAATATTAGAACCGACCTAACCCACTACCTAGACCCGCGCCCGGCACAACGGTGCACGTATGTGGTAGCTTGGGCTAAGGCCTACTTTGTCCATAACTCCTCCCTTCTACAAACTTGGGGTGCCCATTGGGGCCCAACCCAAGTGTTGCCACATAGAGGTTATATACATACGCAAGCTCTCTTAAAGTTTTAATGTGGGACAAGCCTTACAAGGATACCCACATTTTATTTTTTAATTGTTCATTTCACGAATCTGAAAACGACGTCAACTTTGTATTCACTCATAAAATGGTTTTGACGAACCGTTTGTACCGTGTGACTTACCATGCGGCAAGGAATACGTCATCTCTGGACCCACCCCAAAAGATGTTTGGGACCCACTCAAATTTAGGCTCAAAGTTGCCCAAAATAAGCCTATAAAACCATAAATTCCAACGGACAGTGTCTTTAAAACAGATTTGCGGCCTCACCGATTGGGTGCTGGGAGTTGTTCAACGTCTGTCTCTCAGGATACGACGGTTAGACCAGCTACAACAATGCACCAACTGAATAGCTTTGGTGAACAAAACTTTGCAGTACTCTCTCACATGAAGTATATAATATACAAACTAGAGAAAACTTTTGAAGACAAGACGAACAACAATTTTTCGTCATGAAAAGGAAGAAGACGGCCTCATTTTATACACATTGAGGGAGAGAGGAAAAGACTCTTGCAACAAATACAAGAGATTTAATTTTCAAAACTCCCAATTGATGGCAATTCAATCCATCATCATTATAGAGGAGTTATATCCATTTTATACACATGTGTAATGTGTATAATTCTGCAACCACCTTTTCCAACACCTCTTTCATGAGGCCAATTTAATGAGTCAATTTCTCATTCAAATCCTAACGGTTTTTAGTCATTTTTTTTATGGTGTAAAGATTTCATTACAAAGAATCTACACCCACTTTAATCCACCTCAATTGAGGACTGACACCCACTTTAATATTGCATTAAAGTCACCAAAAAACCATTATTTTTCCAACACTATTTACTTTCAAAAAGGCATAATAGCAGTTATTTGATCTTCTTTTCTTCTTCTTCTTCTTCTTCTTCTTCTTCTTTTAATCAAAATTATGGACCTTTTTTAAACATGTGTGAACTCCTATGTTTTTTAAAATTATGCATCATTTTTTCAAAACCCTTATTTCATTCAAAAACTCTTTTTCTTAAAATAATAGAAAAATGCCTTTATCAAATAAGGTACTTTGGTTATTTCCTTGTTTAAGGCTATCTCAATATTGTTGTGTATCATTGTCTTTCAACACTATTGCATATTGCTGTCATTCATGCATAATCTTACCAATTTTGGGTTCAAAATTATGAAGATAATAAGTAGAGCCCGATCTTGTGTTGGGCAAGTGGATACTTAATAGCTTCTCATCTCGTATCTAAGTCCCCAAACTGAGTTTTTTTGTGATGATAGATTGGTTCTTTGAGGACAGAGTCATATTACGATTTTTGGAACTTATAACCAAGTGACGACTTCAAAGTTTCGTGACCATTGATTTTTGGTTTCTCTTGGCCTACATGGGAAATTGAGTAAAGATCCATACAAATCAAATGGTAGTTCTAATGAGCTTTGAAATAAAAGACATATGACTAACAAGTTGTGGTTAACGAGTATATTGAGATATGACACACCTCTCAAAAAAGTTGGTTGTCCTTACAATAGGCATTACTAAAATAACACGATCTGTTGGAGATGTTCTTAGCACTAGAGGTGTGCGTAGTGCCATTTGGTACGGTTTAAGGATAAAATTAAAACCAAACCATGGATGGTAGGTTGACAAATTTTCTATTCGAAACCAAACTACTGTTTAGCCAGTTTCAACCAATTGGTTAATTGAAAAATAATCTTAAACAATTATCAAACATTTATGTCGGGACATAATTTTTGAATAACAACACGTGGCTGAGGTGGTACCGAAGTGCCAGCCGAGGTGCCATGTGTCTTGGTCATGACGCCGAGATGATCTCGGCTAGGCCGAGGTTATCTGCGGAGATACCGGAATCCGAGATAAGTGGATAAGGGACGAGAGTCCTAGAATAAGAGAGGACTTCAGTTTGGGTAAAGATAAGACTCTTAAAAAGTTTATCCCAATCCAACTAGGAGTCCAGGATTAGCATTGAGCCAGAGTCCATCGATACTAGGCTTTTATTGGGATTAGATCAGTATTGGCTATAAAAGAAAGGCACCCTCGTGGGTCTAAGGTACACTTTTTGTATTCTGAATAGTGAGTTAAGCACTTTTGCTATCTTTGAAAGATAACTGACTTGATCGTCAGAGTGCTCCCGGGTGGACGAACCACCGCCGAAATCTTATTTTTCTGTGACAGGTTGTTCGGGCTTAATTTATTCTACTGGTGCTCTCCAGTTGAATACCTATTTGGCAATGTGGTTGGAAGTTGACACACAATTTGGCGCCGTCTGTGGGAAAGAAAGGAGAATAGATGGCCAATGACAGATGGAAAGAAAAGGTTGGGGACGACATCCCTACTGGGAGTGGTAAGCACTTTGATCCTAACGTAGAAGAGGCTAATTGCAATGAAGAGACCCGGGGTTAGAATTCCAAAGAAAAAGACGTCAGCAAGGAAGGCGACGTACTAAAGAAATCAGACCGAAGCGGGTATTATAGCAAAGACGACCTTCAGGTATGGAAAGATAGATGCTTGCGGAGGGACGAAGAGATGAAGGGAATGACAGACAAATTGGCAGACCTGCAAACGGTCGTCAATTTCATGATGCAGAACAACATCATGCAGCCATCGTTCCCGTTGCAGGACACGCAGATTCCAGCGGCCAAGAACAATGCCTAGAAGGGAGGGCAGAAAGCAGTTCTTGTAGCCTCCCAACACGACAGGATTAAGGGACATTCTCACCGACCTTCGCGGGAGGTTGGGCATAGGGAATCAACGATAAGAGAATCCCAAAAGACACGCCAAACCAAAAAAGTCTGCACCAAAGAACATCGGGATGTTCAAGGAAAGGAGCTCTGTTTTGACATGACCAATGGAGGGAGGTCCAAAAGGACTCATAATGACACTAGAAGCAGCGCACCGAAGAGGTTGAAATATGGGGATAGCCGACCTCCTGGACGAACCAAGGAGGATCTGAGGGATTACCTCCAAAGGAAGCGACAGGATGCCGAGGTAACCTCCCCGATTAAGCCGAGAACGCCTTTCTTGGTAAAGTTGGACAAATTTGAGGCCCCGAAAAGGTTCAGTATGCCGAGGTTCCAGATATACGACGGTAAGTCAGACCCCAACTTTCACATCGGCCTGTACTTGAACTCGATGGCACTATACACCGGGAACAAGCCGTTGCTTTGCAAGGTGTTCCCCTCGTCCTTCAGGGAAATAGCATCGAACTGGTTTCACAAGTTGCCAAAAGAAACTATGAAAACCTGGAAAGGCCTGGTTGAGATGTTCGTGGCCAGGTTTGTAACAAACAAGCTACAACCATTAAGGGTGGACTCCCTGATGGCTCTGAGAATCAGTGAGGATGAAAGCCTTAGGGCCTATGCCAAGAGATAGTATGAGGTATTCAACTGGATACCAGGATGTAACCAAGAGGTGGCAGTCGTGTCTTTTAAGAACGACCTGAAAGATGATTGTTTGCTTCGAAAATCATTGGCAAAGATACTGCCAAAAAGTATAGAGGAACTAATGGCCAGAATTGAGAAGTATGCGAGGGCCGAGGAAGACACGCCGGGGACAAAAGCGTTGAAACAAGAGAAGGGAAATGGCTCGCCGAAGTGAGGTTGGGGTAATGGCGGGTACAACAAGCAAGAGACATGATTAAGGGCTGCGCAGGCAGTCACAACTATATTCCGAATCCCAGTTTACAAAGTCTTGGAGAAAATTTGAAATCAACCCTATTACAGAGCACCAGTAAGGGTTCCGGGCGAATTTATAGGAATAAGCCTAGGTAAGCACTGTGCTTACCACAACAAGGATGGGCATCTGACTCAGGGGTGCAGAGCCCTAAAGACACATCTGGAAGACCTGGTAAGACAAGGTCATTTAAGGGACCTTGTAGACGAGGCCAGGACAAGGGAAGAGCAAGCAAGATTGCCTCAGGCAACAGCAGCACCGCCTCCTCCAGCACCACAACCGCATGCAAGCGGACCTCAAGTGATCAATGTGATTCACTCAAAGGTCAATGAGAACGAAATATGTGGGGAGACTCAGAAGGTAAAACTCTTGCAACATGTGTACCAGGTTAGGCAGAAAAGACCTAAGGCAGACGAGTGCCAGGGACCAGTGGTGTCCTTTACTGAAGATGACCTAGAGATGGTGTAGCATCCACACAACGATGCCTTGGTAATATCCCTCCAAATTGGAGAATGCCAAGTGAAGTGCATCTTAATTGACCAAGCCAGCTCTTATGACATCATGTATGTCAGGTGTTACAAGGAGCTTGGCCTTCACCAAGATGATCTGGAACAATCCAATGGTCCAATGGTCGGGTTCAATGGAATGCCGACATGGCCCTTGGGAGCAGTCAGTTTGGAGGTGCAGGTTGGCACCAAGAAAATAAAAACTAAGTTCACAGTAATTGACACTCCCTCTCCTTATAATGCTATCTTGGAAAGGCCATGGCTGCATACAATGGGGGCTGTTCCCTCAACATTACACCAGCTGTTGCGATTCCTAACAGAGCATGGAATTGAGAAGGTCAAAGAGGACCAAGTGCAGGCAAAGAATTGCTCTATGGCAGCAATGAAATCCACCTGCAACATACGAGAAGCAGAAGCCGCAGAGATTGAAGATGAGGACATGGAAGTCCTAGATGACATCGGTAACGAGCCAGCTAAGAAGAGTGAGGAAGCCCTAAAGAAAATCCTTGTCCAGCAAGGGGATGACGAGCGCTTCTTCCTTCTCGGCTCAGGCTTGGCCGAGGAAGAGGAAAAAGAGCTAGAGGCGTTCTTGAAAGCAAACATTAAGGTGTTTTCCTGGACGCCGTATGAGATGCTTGGCATTGACCTCGAGGTCACTTGATATAGATTGAACGTGGATAGGTCGGCCAAACTTGTAATTTAGTGAGCAAGAAGGCCGACGTTAATGCATGTCGAGGCAGTAGAAGAGGAAGTGGATAAACTTCTGGAGGCCAAGGCCATCCGAGAGGTACATTACCTGACATGGTTATCAAACACGGTGGTTGAGAAGAAGAAGAATGGGAAGTGGAGGGTATGTGTGGACTTCACTAGCCTGAACAAGGCTTTTTCCAAAGACAGTTTCCCATTACCCAAGATTGACCAGTTGGTGGATGCCACTTTAGGGTATGGAAGGATGAGCTTCCTAGATGCATATAGGGGGTACCATCAGATAGCTATGTACCCCCCAGATGAGGAGAAAACTGCATTTATCACCCCAAAAGGGTTGTATTGCTACAAAATGATGCCGTTTGGGTTAAAAAATGCAAGAGCAACTTACCAAAGATTGGTGACCAAGATGTTCAGGCATCTAATAGCCAGAACAGTGGAGGTATACATAGATGACATGGTCGTGAAGACCAAGGAACCAGAGGATCATCTGGAAGACTTAAAGGCAGTTTTTGACATCCGTAGAACATATCGGCTCTGACTCAATGCGTCGAAGTGCGCATTTGGAGTTGGGTCTGATAAGTTCTTAGGATACTTAGTTACTAGAAGGGGCATTGAGGCTAGCCCCGATCAAATCAAGGCCATTTTGGAGTTGGAGACCCCAACATTGGCAAAACAAGTGCAAATGTTGACCGGAAGGGCTGCAACCCTGAATAGATTCATAAGCAGAAGCTCTGATAAATGTAAACCTCATAAGTCATCTACATAACGGCCGCAAACCAACGGAGCTGTTGAGGCCGCCAACAAGAACATCAAGCATATTCTGCAAAAGATGGTTGAGACCTACAGGGATTAGCCAGACAAATTGCCATTTGCACTATGGGGCAACAGAACTTTATTCCGAACGTCTACTGGAGCAAGTCCTTATTCTCTTGTCTATGGAATGGAGGCTGTTCTACCAATCGAAATAGAAGTCCCGTCGTTACGGGTTATGACTGAATGTCAAATAGCAGAAGCGGACTGGCAACAGAACAGGTTTGAAGAACTAATGTTGTTTGACAAGAGAAGGCTGAAAGCATTGTACCATGTCCAAGGTTATCAACATAGGATTGCTAGGGCTTTTAACAAGAAGGTTAAGTCTCGGAATCTCAAAGAAGGGGATTTGGTGCTAAAAGACAATCGAGCTCCCATCCATGACCCTAGAGGCAAGTTCAGACCCAATTGGACGGATCCTTACATCATCAAAACTATCTGGTCGGGTGGAGCTGTTATTCTCATGAACCTGGATGGCCCAGAATTTTCCCAACTAATCAACATGGACAAGTTGAAGAAATACTATCCCTGAGAGGCTCACTAGGCCGAAAACCTGGAAGGGCAACCTAGGCAAAAGTTAGAGCACAAAAAATTGGAAATAAAGAAAAACTGAACTTGCAAGGTGGAAAACCCTAAAGGGCGACCTTGGCAAAAGTTAGAGTGCAAAAAGAGAGTGTTAATACTCGAGTGAACCTGAATCGAACTACGTAAGGCCTGATTCCCATCTTCAGGATATGTAGACAACTTTATCCTGAAGTTCGGCTGTAAACACCTCCTACTCAACTGTCCTGTCCATG
The DNA here is from genome assembly GCA_025200525.1 of Camellia lanceoleosa. NCBI lineage: Eukaryota > Viridiplantae > Streptophyta > Magnoliopsida > Ericales > Theaceae > Camellia > Camellia lanceoleosa. The sequence continues at coordinate 174,444,310 of CM045763.1, forward strand.
TGTTGATCAAGTCATCTTTGTATGTTCTTTATCTGAAAGTTCAGTTATGATCTTTGCCCTGAGAAAAGAGTCGGTTACAGTGCTAAGCAGTGTTATTCAGTCAAGAGGCAATTTGTGATCTTTGGATTCAAGGTTGTACATCTCGAGGATAGATTCCATGTGTGTCAAGTGTTGATCCTTATCGAAAATGGTTTTGAAAAGTTTTGATAAAAGTTGATTTTTTGTTTAATTTTTACCTTTTACAACTTAGACCATTTTTGGATCAAAAGGAAAATTTTCAACGCTCACAACTTTAATTTTATTGATTTCAATACAAAGTTCTCAAACTCTTGATACAAATCAAAGTTGCTTTTATTACATCATAAAAACTTGAAAGGTAGAGATCAAAGCAATAAACTAGGGACATAGATGAGTCAGGTGTTCCTGCGTCCCCCGCTTGTGCTTGTGGAAGCTTCTGATGCTAAGGTGGGCCTAGTTTGTGCCTCATCTTCAGGCCAAGTCAGGTACTCGCTAGAAAGGGCGAAACTGAAACTAGGGATTGGAGGCAAAAGTTCTCTCGTCCTCCAAGCAGTGATGTACCTAGCCAAATGTGAACCTCGGATGAGAAATGAAACTGAGTACTCTACCCCTTCTTCTGGGCAAGTCTGATCATGTCCAAACTGACGTCTGAACTAGAACGGAAAGTAGAATACACAGTGTGTCAAGCCAATCAGTTGAATGCCAGGTTGCCGACTCATGCTGTAGTTCATTTCGGTCAGATTAAGTCAGGGGTAACGCCAAGTAATGTCAGCAGCAGGCCTATTGCACATCCAGTGGCACCACCATCCTTCATTCAGGAAATCCACTAGTTGTTGGCGGAAAAAGTATGCTCGAGCTGAGTATGCAGGGCAAGAGTCCACTACCTTCAGCTTGTCCATTAGCCACACCTGGGGAAGGATGAAAGAAAAGAGATATTATGTTGAGAGAAAAGTGAAAAAAAAGGGCTTTGAGAGAAAAACAGAGCATGAATGTCAAGTGATGTGAGAAACACATATTAGAAAGAGTGGGAAACATTTACTTGAAGGAGTAGTGGACTTCTTGCGAATTTGGTGGTCTCTTGTCGATGAAAGGCGTCTAAGCCCATTAAAGTCTCAGCCAGTACCAAGTTGATGGAACTTTTGCCCTCTTTCAAACCTTAGGCCACTTCAATTAGCCGAATGCTAGATCCGCCGAAGCTAGGCGTAAGGAGGAAATGTGCCAACATACATAAACAAAAGGCATGTTTCCTACAACCCCGCCAAAGAAGATTACTTTGGTCACCGATGTTAGAAAAATGATAAATTAGACTGGGAATATCCAACTCTCCGTTGTGAACCAAAGATCGAGCCTCATGTAGAGTAAGCCTGCACATTCATCCTAAAGCTTGGATATAGCTGAAACGGGGCTGAGGTATGATTTCCTCATCACGCCGGGACTCCATTAACACTTGAAATTCTTCAATTATCGGGCATATCTCTTGTCCTCCGAAGCTAAAGACATGTGTAATCGGGTTCTAGCATCTAGCCTCGATCAAAAAACGAAACAAAGAATGACTCAGCGGGAAAAGTGCATTTATGCCAAAACCTCTGAAATTCACCTTTTCTGAGCCATCTAAAGTTACAATCCAATCTAAGATTTTTCAGCAAAAAATGGCTGCATTTGTGTAGAATTTTCAGTTGAAATGAAAAAACTATGAAGTTCAACTTTTTGTAGAAGATAAGGCAGTGAGTAGAAGCCAAGTGTCAACAATTTGGAGGTTCTTCACTTTGGTGGCCAGTAGGCCTCTGTTGGTAGCCGGCAAATCCCTATTTTGGCACCCTTCCTCTCAAGTCTGATGTCTACCTTTGTGCTGAACAGTGCTGGAAACAAGTGTTTTGTTATGCTCTTTATGTGTTTTGGCATCTTGTTTTGAGTCGTTTTTTAGTTTTAGCAAGTTTGTTAAGTTGTATTTGTGTTGTTTTGTTTATCGGGTTATAGTTGTTTTGTTGAGTTATATATTGTTGATTATCGAGTTGTATATTGCATTTTGTATTTTGGTTGTTGTTTGGTTCGCTACCTGATTAAGCGTCTTGTTTTAATCAAACCTTCTTGGCCATTTCAAATTCCTTGTCCATTTCATGCATATGTGGTGCTCATGATGCAAAATACAACACATTTTTCATAAAACTGCCGGTTTTATTTCAATCATGGCTTTTTACAAAAGAGGAGTACAAGTTTTAAAGCAAAATAGAGCTTCTTAAAGCTATACATGTGCTAATGCTGCTAACAAAAAGAAACTAAGCAAAATACAAAAAGATCAGCGCCAGTTATCTCAGGCTCGAGAGGCCCTCTTCGTCCTCTTCTTGAGGAGAGACTCAAAGCTGTCTCCATCAGCGCTACTATTTGATGCAGACCTTGCACCAGAGCCAGAATCGGAATCATCGCCGCTCTCTACTCCAGAGGCTGACTCAGCATCACCTCCATTCTCAAATCTCGAGCCACCGTTGTCTTCACTCTCGGAGGACTCAGACTGCGGAATCACCGCCTCTTCGGAGCCACTGGTCTCAGTATCGTCATCGCTCAACACTAGCTCCGAAGGGCTCATCCAACCTCGACCACGATGCCCTTCTCGGCTGCATGCTGGGGCCCGTCTTTCTCTCCTCTCTGTTACTAGAGGGGGTGGTGATGGTATAACCGTAGGCGTTGCCGCTAGTGTTCTCGGTATGGCTGAAACCTAAAAAGATACCATATTGACGCATCAGATACAAAGTATAGTTGAAGATATAGTATGATGAAAATGGTAGAATGCAATGGGCCAGATATAGTGCAAGTACAATACAGTGTGTCAGTGCAGCATATCAGTACGATGTGACAAGGGCAGAATGTATTCCGTGGTATGAGTATCAATGCTTCAGTGAGAATGTTGTGTATAATAGTGTGGAAAATACTAAAATATAGGTAAAGAATGGGGAAAAATATTTGGATGCCATAGAGGCTGAGTAATGCCATGTCCATCAGGGAGGCAATCAGCTCGAGAGCTCTCCCTGTGTACTCTGTAGGGGCCTGCAAATGTGTTTGGATGATCAGTATTTGCAATGAACATATCTAAAATGAAATATGGAATGCAACTGTAAAGAATGGTCCATACCTGAGTCGGGCCTCAAATCTCGACAAGTGCATACCTGGCCGCCGCGGGCTCAATCGGAACCTGGTAAGGATCCCCAGTATGCCGCCAGTATGTCAACTCGGTCGAAAGCTCTGGCTAGCCGGTGACCTGCCCAGTGGGAGGGGCCCCTCTAGTCCTGGTCCTCGTCGCCCGAGTCCTACCTGTCGTAGGGGCACTTGCTGCTTTGCCTGCATGAGCACGAACACCTGTCAAGGGAGGCATGATGTGTGTCTGGATGAATGTCGAATAATCCCAATCCCCACGGAAGTAGTCCGTATCCAAGCCCTTTGTGAATTGGATCATCTCTTGAAAGGAGACATTCTCTGTGGCCCTCATAGATGTTGGAGGAGGCATGGATACTCCTGGCTTAGGCAAGCCCATGGTCTGGCACATGAATCGCTCGCCTAAAAACCAGGCTCAACACATCGGGCCCTCTAGGAGAACTCGAAAACGGGATGCCCCTTGGGCACCGGCATACTGGTCTCTAACTTCAGCCGGTATCAACACCTAAGGCTGTAAAGCGATCTGCAAAACAGGGGACATGTGCAGATGGTTAGTCATCGTTAGTTGTTGATAAAGCAAAAATAACTGTGAGTTTTGGGTTACCTCCCCCGCAGCTATTGTGTTAAAGTACCGGCAAAATAATGCGAAGGTCTTCCGGGTCCTCCGCAGGTATCTGCCATCGTACGAGTGAGGGTATGGCACAACAAGAGGTATCTCCATCTCTAGCTTTGGACCAAGGGTCGGGAAATATGCGTATACCCATAACTACAAGGAAAAGACAACAATGAGTATATGGTGTACAGAAAGTATAAGTGCAGATGTAGAAAGTAGAATGTGTAGTACGGCGTACAGAGTGTACAGGTATAAAGGATACAGAATGTGCAATGCAGAAAGCGCAGTGTATAGATGTAAACAATGCAGTATGCAGTGTACAGAAAGTGCAAAGCAGAAAGCGTAGAAATAGAAGATAGAAAATGTAAAGCAGAGATATAAAGCGTACCTCTTAGGTTCACTAATAGCCTCTGATTTTGTCTTCTCTCCTACGGGACATGGAGCTCATATAGCCGTACAATGTGGCAAAACTAGCGCCGCCCCAATCGTAGAGCCGGATCTGAGGTAAGTCCACCAGGGCGCTAAAGAGGTACAATCCTATGGGGTTCCACCTATTCGCAAACAAGGTGGTAATGAAGAGGAACATAAAAAATCCTCGGACGTAGTGCTCGGTCTCTTCAGGGATTTGCGGCTCCCTCCCGCAGAAATGCTCGGTGAACCAGCTATATCGTACCATCCCTGGTTGGAAGAGAGGTGGATGTGCTCCCAGCAGGTGTAGCCAAGCGGCCTCCCACCCGCCTATGTCCATATTGTAAGGGATCAGATTACCCCTTACTTTTGCGCTCGTGAGCATGGCAAAGTCATAGGGAGTCATCGTCATCTCCCCGGTAGTGGAGAAGTAGAAGGAGTTGGTGGTATCCCGCCACCGCTCCACCAATGCACTGAGAAGCGGTCGGCTCATTATATGGCGTGATAACCTCGTGCAAAATAAGCCAAAGCCGACCTCGTCGATGATGTTGTGCACACCAATAGGCAGCTCTATATACCAGTCCTTCACGGACGTGGCTCTATAGCCCCTAATAGAGCGAGAGTCCTCTTGTGATCAGAACAATGATATACAATGATATGAGAATGGGTAGATAAAAAGGCAGTGTAAGAAATACAGTGTAAGAGTGTGATTACAGCAAGAAATGCAGTGTAAGCATTACAATTGAAGCAACTAATACAAATAAAGCAAGAAATGCAATGTACAGTGGAGAAAATGTGAGAATACAATGTATACCTCAGTGGCGCCATAAGACAAATGGGAGTCTGGCTCTCATAGCAAGAGGTCCTCCGGTGTGTGTCGCGCAAACGCTTTGAAGTGCCTGATACCCCCGGGAGGTAGCACATGTATCTGATGATGGTATGTCATCGGATCAAAGGGGCGTACTCCCAGTGATAGTATCTCAGGCTCAGGCTCAGGCTCCATCTCTGCCAAAGGTGGAATCTCAAACAGAGCTCCGTCATGGGGTAGATCATCCGCTATCTAGAAAGAAGATGCAAAAATGGTGAAAAATCAAGAAAAACGGAGGGAAAAAGGGCAAACTAGGAAAAAGTCAAACCTAAGAGAGAGAAGTGGAAGGAAAAGTCAAAGCCGGGAAAAGTGTACCAAACCCGAGAGAAACTTGAGGAAAACAAGCCTAGAATGGTGAAAGTGAAGAAAAAGGCACCAAAATCAAATTTCAATCGGTTCAAAGTGAAGGAAACAAGGAGGATTTGGCGAATAAACTTCGCGTGGGGTGTTGGAAAACGAGTAGAAATAGCGGATCTAAAGAGAATGAGCACCTATAGAGAGAGAGAAGGAGCAATTTCGGGCATGGGGTAATGAGGAAATGAGACCCCATGCCCTATATTTAAAGACCCGAGCCAAAAAGACAAGAATATCCTGAATCTGCCACAGGTGGCCAGTAGGCCACATTGGTGGCCGGCAACAGTTATTGAAGTCCGGCAAGTGGTCGGCAAGTGTCCTATGGCTTCCCCTGGAGTACTGATGCTGTTTTTGTGTCCTTGGTTTCCAAGAAGTGTAGGGATTGTTCACTGTTGGGTTCAAACTGTCTCTACAGAAGCTCAAAATCGTGTTTTCGGTGTACGATGTTCGTCACTTGTCAACATGAATGAGGTGTATCCTTTAAACATATTGTAACTCTTTCGAGAGGTAAATTAGAAGTTGTCTGTCAAATCATGCTTTTGTACATGCATTTCATGTCGTTGCACGAATATGCATTTCATGTCGTTGCATTTCACCTTGTTGTATCAATATGTGTTTCATTTTGCTTTGTGGCGTAAGATATGCATTTCATGGGTATTGCATGCGCATCTTGCATCATGTTATGAGTTGCGCTTAGAATATGCTCTCGCTATTGTGTCACACATAGAACATGCTCCCATTACGAATCATGCATAGAATATACTTCTGCTTTTGTTTCTCGCATAGAACATGCCATTCACATTGTATCTCAGTTGTTTGTCTTGCATAGAACATGTATTCCTACTGAATCACACTTGTTAGGTTTTTTTTTTTTTTACAATTGCACAATATTGTATGTACGGTTCATTCAGAGGAGTTCCAGGTAAAATCATTTGTGCCCTTCAGACCTCATCCTTTTACCTCTTCCTCCTCTCGCGTGCAACGCGTTAGGATTACAAATCGGTTAAAAACATTCGGGTGCATCCCGGTGTTCACACCACCCATCAGTTGTGTGTCCTAGTGTTCACACCACCCTTCGGTTAAAAACATTCGGGTGTGTCCCCAGTGTTCACACCACTCTTCCTCTTCTTGCATGAGACGCGTTAGGATTGTAAATCGGTTAAAAACATTCGAGTGCGTCTTGGTGTTCACACCACTCTTTCTCTTCTCGCGTGAGACACATTAGGATTGTAAATCGGTTAAAAACATTCGGCTGCATCCCGGTGTTCACACCACTCTTCCTCCTCTTGCGTGAGACACGTTAGGATTGCAAATCGGTTAAAAACATTCGGGTGTGTCCCGGTGTTCACACCACTCTTCCTCCTCTCGCGTGAGATGCGTTAGGATTGCAAATCAGTTAAAAACATTTGGGTGCGCCCGGTGTTCACACCACCTCTCCTCCTATCGTGTGAGATAAGCTAGGATTGTTTGCATCGATTAAAAACATTTGGGTGCGCCCAATGTTCACACCATCTTGCCTCCTCTCGCGTGCAATGCGTTAGGATCTCGAATGAGACCTCGGGTGTGCTCGACGGTTACATCGCCCTTCGTCTTTCCTGCGTGACGCATAGTTAAGCTTGCTTAATTTTCTTACTTCCTTTCTGCATGAAATGTGGTTTGGCTCATGATTCCCAGGTGCGACGTGTTTATTTACTCTTCTTTTCATGATTGAGGTTGATGTACCTTGTTTTTGGTTTGTTTAAATATGGCATTTTCATTGCATTGCATTTGCATTCAAATGTTTCATTGCACAGCCTCATTGCATGATAATAAGTTATGTTCTTACATTTTGCATTGTTTGCATTTCGCCCCAGAACTATGCTGGTTTGATTCCTTACAAAGGGATACATAGGCAGCCTGCGGCACAACCATTTGTTTTCTGTTTTGTTTGTTTGTCCAAGTCTTTCAGCCTTGTCAAAATGGGTTGTCTCTGGGCTTTGACATTCACTCGCGTCATTTTAGGATTTCCGAGTTCTGTCAAAGAGGGGCAACTGTAGACACTCAATTTTTGACCGTCCGCAAGACTTGGACGTTATCACTCGTGCACTTAATGATTGTGCCTATTTGTGCTTGTTTTAGTACCTGAAGTCCTCGGCGGAATGCCCTATCTTTGAGCCTTTAAACCCCATCCATTTTGTGCCATGTTTTGGACCAAATCCTTCAAGCTTGCAACCCCTAGTGGCTGTCGGCCACCAATTGAGCCTGCTGGCCACCCAAGTGGCCTGCCGGCCATCACTAGTGGGCTGCCGGCCACCAGTGTCTTTTTTCAGATATTTTGTTGACAGTTGTTCCACCTGTTGGCACAATTGGTCTCATTTCCATAGACGTGTATGGATGGATTTTTCTCAGCCAAATGCTTGTTTATCTGTATATATAAGGTCTCCTCCCCCATTTTTGAGGGTTAGAAATTTTGGAACAAAAATCTCTCTCTCTCTCTCTCTCTCTCTCTCTCTTGCAAATTTGTACACACTTGCCTACTTACACTATTCTTTTGCATACACTTCCTTAACCAAAGTTGATCATCTTTGAGCTGAGGTTTTTTGAAGCCTTCTTGGAGCTCTTGAAGGTAGTTTTAGCTTGAATTAGTGCCTAGAATTGTTCTTTGCTTCAAAAGGTATAATACTTGTGTTTTAAGCTTTCTTTGCATACTTGTTTTTCTATCTTTTCCTACGGTTTTTGGGCCATAAAAAACTCTATTTTTGTGGGCTGAAATTGGTGTTTTAGGCCATTTAAGGTTAGGGGGTATCTCATCATTCTTTATTCCTTGCTTTTAAGGCCTTTTCACATTTGTTTCCCACCTTCAAACCATCTCTTTTTGGGCTTTTAAGCATTGAATTTTAGAGTATTTTTAGTGGGAAAAATCATGTTTTGAAGTCCAAAATTGGAGGGGTTAGCCTCCCCTCCTTATGTCTTGTTTGCTAGCCTAGTTAGCTCTATGTGTTAGCTTAATTTTCTAGTCTTTTGTAGCTTAATTCCAGTATGTTTTAGGCTCTATTTTAAACTATTTTAACTCTGTTTTTGGTTGGTTGTTGCATTTGAGTCTTGTTTTGCATGTCTCTAGTGTAAAAATTCTCACAAGTTTGGTGTTTTAGGCCTTTAGGCACCACTTGTTTGAGTTGATTGCATGTTTTAGTACTTTTCTCACTTCATTTCAGCACTTATAATCTCTGCAATCCCCCTCTTTTCTTCACTCTTTATTTTCTTTAAGAGTTGTTTCAAACTTAGGATAGTTTAAGCTTGAGATTGAGGTTCATTACTTAATGGCTTAATCCTCTTTGGGGGGTTCATTATCAACGACATGAAACCTCTCTCTTGCCTTATACTACCCCTTGTTTGACACTTCCTTCCCTTTAGAGGACTTCTTACCAATGGACTTAATTGGTTAATGAATGGAAAGGTAATTAAAGTGGGTAAACAAGTTAAAACTAAAAGTGTGCAAGATAAGAAATTGGCTTTGTTTTGATGTGTTCAATCAGACGTTAATTGAACATAAGGAAAATTGGGGCATTTCATACTCAAAGTGATGAAATGTGCCAAGTTTCTAATGTCTCCATTGCCCTTGATCATGCATGATAAGGTGATGGTCTTTTTGGTCTTATTTGTGCATTTATTAACTTGTACACATTGGTTCCTTAGCCATCATGCAATGAAATTGCTTGATTGATGGTTTGAGGACCATGTGTATCACTCTTTTGAGATGTTTTGATGATAAGGAGGGATACACAAACAACTTGTGAAAATACCCTATTTTTGCCCTGTTTGCTCTCTGTTGTAGCAAAAAATGTGAGTCGTCAGTGGCCTACGGCCCTTTATTCTTGGCAAGCCATCAAGTGGGCGACAACCCCTCAATGGTGGCCGGTTGGCCACCACTTCTGGCCTGCCGGTCACCAATGAATTTTGGGCAATGTGCTTGTGAAGCATGGTAGAGTTGATTTGGAGAAGGAAACAGTGCCTGATTTGGAGAAAGAAACAGTGCAAGGGTTGTGTAAACAGCGGCTTTCGAGGGCAAACAACGGATATTCTTCGAGTGAAAACCGAGCATGCATGGGCCCCCCTCGCTTCCTGAGACTAGTTAGCTAGTTAATTAGTTTAAATTAGCATTTAATTATACATTTGTTGTAGATTAATTAGTTGTAGCTAATTAGTTTACTCATTTAATTAGTTTAGATTAATTAAATTAGTTTGTGTTGTAATATTTAATTAATTTAGCCTAGTTAAATTCTTACTTAATTAGCTTAGATAGTTAGTTAATTATTCATTTTGTTTTGTAATAATTAACTTAATTAGCTTAGCTTAGCTTAGTTATTCATTTAGACTCTCCTTCGTGAGAGCGTAATGTAATAATGTGTATGTCTTCCAACCTCACGTCTTTCTCCCTTTTATTTACCTGCTTTTGATGGTTAGATTAGGGACATGTTTCAATTAGTATACCTTATGCTTGCATCCATTCATCTTGTATTGCATGTACTGAGGCTCGGCGCGGTGCGGCGCATCATTCAAACTGCATTGTCATTTTAATATATTTTTTTGAATACATGTTTAACTGCATGTTATCAAATTGAATCACATGCCATATTAGTAGCGGAGCCTATTAATTGCATATTGCTTGCATTGCATTAGTCATAATTGTACAGTTAGGAATCATGAATTTTTCTAACTCATATCTTCTTAGCTTAGAGTACTAGGTGAGTTTTTAGTGCTTTAGTATACTTGCATGAGGGTGAGTGATTGCCATGACTAGCATGCTTTACTTGCTAAACTGCTTGAATGCCTATGGATGAAGGCTTATTGTTTGAATTAGAATGATTAAATGAATGTACGCTTTAAGTCCACTTTGTCGAGTGGCAAACTCGCAAACTTTAAGCTCACTTGAGATGGCAAAATCAAACCATTTTCGTAAAACAAACATGAAATTGAATTGTTCCAATTCAGGCAAACTAGTCTATACTTGCTTGTGCGCATCACATAGTAATGCTAGCCTAATAATCGGAATCAGAGCATATAATATTGATAAAAAAATCATATCATGATTAGTAGAGGCCGATCTTTGATTGGGCGAACGGAGGTGCTCAATTCATGACATTTCCCTTTCGTACCTAAGTTCCCGAGCCGAGACAACTTTGGTGATAACAGACACGTGGCCTTTGGCACGAGTCATTGGTTTTCTAAATTTTCCCAAAAATAAAATACTTAGGTGGCGACTCTATATTTGGCAAAGTAGTCCAATTTTGGCATTTTTGATCCTAAAATCAATTTTTCAAAAGATTTGCCAGATTTGGACTCTTTGGTGTTTATCAATTTCACATTGCACTTGTGAGATTAGATTCAAAACCGTAGGAGTCCGAACTATAGGGCATTCTTTCAGACTTCCGAAAGGGGGGGCGAAAAGTCGAGCTACAATAGCCAGTAACTAAAGTTACCTCCGGCCAATTCTTAAACAAATCACTAAACGCGAGCAGAAAAATATTTAAGTGAGTGTACTAAAGTAATCATTGGAGCTTTTATTTTTATAATAGAAACTTATTGACCAAAAGGCTGATATTTACATATGAAGAATAGAATTATAAATACTATAAAAGTGCTCTGTGTGTTTAATTCACATCCCTGCTTCTAAGACTTTCCAAAAGCTATTTCTGAATTGTATTGTTTCTTGAAAATTGGTAAACAACTATAAGCACATGGTAGAGTGATAAATATTATACTAAGAGCGTAAGGGTTAGAAAATTACCATGGATAAGCTTTAGGCTTAAAATAGATAAAATAGAATACTTATCTATTAGTGTAAATAAGTTGCTCATATTATAACAGAAATTTGTTTCAGAAATCATTTGATATTATACGAAAATATATAACCATAACCACAGTGCAGAACAAAATAGAGGTCAATGGATTCATGACAATACAGAGGTACGAATTCAAGAGGTGGCTCCCATAATAGTCTAACACTTAGTTTCACATAGCACTTTGCTCCACACAAAACAGAGGTCAATAGATCCATGACAAATAGAGGGCCACAAGGTGACCAATCAGAAGCCAACAGTTTATTTCAGTCCCCCAAGGCGTGGGACTCCCGTGGTGATATTTATAGTAAATTTAACAAACATATCCATGGGTTTCAATTTAAGCAAATAGAGGTAAGAAAATAATCTACGTAATCGAAATATTAATATAATTTATAAAACACAAATTGCATAAAATAAATTATAATAACTCAAAATATACGTAAAATATATTATGGCAACTGAAGGTATAATATAACTCACCTTAATCTTGACCATTAACCTTTATTTCCCTACTTATAATTTCCCGCTACTAGCAAGCTGCACCGGCACTCTAACAATTTTTAGGAGCTTATTTAGAGTTAATGGAGTGGAATGAATTTTCACCATATTCATAGTTGGTGCAGTGGCCTGCGACAATTTTATATTTGGCTACCTGTCCCACAGGTGGCATTATTTGTTTATTTCCTTTGTCCTTTATGGTGACTCGCTCAAGCCATAATTCACTTAGTCACTATCCTATATATTAGGATGGTGATAAACCACTGTTTTTTTATTTTATTTTATTTTACTCTTACGAAATATTTAAGATTTTTCTTATTTATAATTAAATAATTCGAATATAAAATTTAAAGGACAATTTAAATTTCCGGGTTGTTATATGGACTGTTAGAGCAATGGAGGGAAATAGGTTTTTTTCATTTACTCCTGCTAATCGACCAGCCGGTCATCTCCCTGGATAACCTGTGTTTTGCTGACAGCTACAAATTTATCGCTGGAGTGACTGATATCAGATAGAAAAATTCGTCAAATTTTTACTCAAATTTAATGAAATATTTGGTACACTGTTAGAAATGCCCTAAACACAATCCATTTGTAAAAGGGGAGACAAACAAGTCTCTACAAATGTCAGAACTTAGCCACAAAAAAAACTCAGTTGAATTCTATGGCCTCGATTTGCAAATGAGTTAAGGACAAAAATAATTAATAAGTTAAAATACCTAATCGCACCATTCTTTTTGTTTTTATATATATGTTTTTTTAATAAAAAATTAAAAAATCAATTAAAATAGTTAATTTCAATCTCTACAAAACTTGGTGCCTCCATTGAAGAAGAAGAAGAAGTTCATAAAGTAATTATGCTTCATCTTCAACAAACTTACACTTGTCTGTTTTGATCAATCCATTTTTTATTTCCACTCTTAAATGGCGATCGCTGTGTTCCTCACTTAGATCTCTCCTCCGCTTCTCTCTCCACCTACGAATATTTACATACTAATTTCTCAACACATTTCATAAGATCTTAATATTGTTATATACATATATGTATATTGCTTGTTGATCTCATCCACTTTATGATTTGCATTCTCATTTAGTGTATTGTAGATTCGATTCTGTTGCTTGATCTAACGGCATGTTTGTTTCCCTAGACAAATTATTGATTATTTTGATGAAGTTTGGTATATTGATCCAGCAGTCACTGCTTATGTTCAAAGATATTCACCAGTGAGATTTTAGCTAAAAAAACATAGTACATTTGATTGCTAGATTATGATAAGAATATTAATAGAATTGTGGGGATTAATTATAATACTACATGGGATTAGATGGGAGAAGGATTCTATATTAGATAAATGGGAAATCTTGCACCTTGTGTAACTTTATTACAAAATTTCGTAACATCAACTGTAAAATACGTAATCTCGTCATAAATTGATATAACAAAATGTCTAAAATTTTGTGATTGATGTTGTAAAAGTTTGTAGTTTGGTTATGACATTTTTTTGTTACGTTAATTTTGGTGAGATTACACATTTATGATTAATTTTATAAAATTTCGTGATAAAATTGCATATTTTATGATAAGGAGCATATGATATGCACCCTAAAGGATGCACACCATAGCATTTTCCTAAATAAATTATATAATCTAAGAAATAGATTGGATAGAGGGAGTGAGGTATTATGTTTGGTTAGAATGGATAAAAAGAAGTAATTATTTTTGATTGTGGGATGAAAAAGAAAAATAATCAGAAGAGACCTAATCCCCCTAATACCACAATTCCTAAGGTGTTAATTAATCTCAATCTTTCTTATTCAATCACCATACCAATAGTAAGGTTATTTTTTTTGATACCATGATAAACAAATAACAGTCCAAAAAACATATTTGAACCCACCTTTTGTCCCCTTTCTTATACCGCAATCAAAAGTCGAATTATTTTTGAGATAGACCCAATTGTTCCCTCACTAGTTTAATCCCATTTAGTGAGACAATCAAACATGGTCCACAGGAAATTTCCTTGAGTAAGTTGGCATGCGTATATCATGAGGAAGAGTATAAATGTATTACATTTTGTATTTTTAAACCCATGTCAACTTTCTTTGTGTACAATTGAATTGTTTTTGTTTGTGTTTATTTATTTATTTTTATTTTTTTGAAGGAGATGGATTCTAAATGAGGTTGAATTTTCTCCGGTTGGCAATCCAATTCACCAAATTTTATTTGTTAGTAATTTCTGTCATAATTGTATTACTGTTGGCTTGGAACATTGGCCATTTCTAGACTTTGTAGTGATGAGACTAGCGATGGTCTGCAATAGAATTGTCACGACCCCATTCTGCCCCTAGTAGAATGGTGCCATGATGGCTAGTAATCCGAGATTACCAAAGGCCAACTTACAAAGATTCATACAATCAGAGTATACATATGGGCCTTATACGAAGCAAAGCTTTAGCAAAGCTTTATCAAAACTTTATAACATAGCTTTATTAAAAATACCACTCACAATAGCTCTTCAGATGTAGGGATTAAGGCAAGAATCCAAGACCTACAAATACATGGCAAAGTCCACTGAATGTATTTCAAGAAGACAAGAAGGAATGCTCAAAGATGGTTGTGCAATGCATTCTTAAAACAAGCTTTACATGAATGAAAATGATCTCGACATTTCTTTCCAAAACCAAGTCAAGACAAAGCAAAACATGTGCTGGGAGTCAAAATACTATTTTTCTTCTAGGGAAAACATGCTGGGTACCAACCAGGTCTCGGAATGGATGCACAAAGATGATCTAGGCCAAAATGGCATAGCTGGGTGAACTCAGGAAGTCTTGGCTGAGGTCCCACACCTCTTGGCCGAGGTGTGGTCTCCTAGGCCTAGGTGTGCGGCTGCCTGCTGAGATGTTACAAGGTGCTGGCAAGGGTGTACCATGGTCGGCCTAGGTATATGGTGGTTGGCCTAGGTGTGCATGCAAGATAGGCTAAGGTGCATGTGATCAGGCAAGGTAGGTTAAGGTGAGATACGATGCTTGGCCAAAGTGTGAGGTCTAGGCAAGAGTGGGTCTTAGTGACCACACTTAGGCAAATGAAGTCTGGAAATCTGGGTTTCCTCTTGAAGAATATGAAGAACATAAACATGAAGAATATGAAGAACATGAATGCTAAAATCATAGCTTCTTCTTCAAAATCTGAGATTTCATGATATGAGTTCAAAAACATGGACCTAGGTACCCATAGTTGAAGATTTCATGAAAACAAACACAAAAACATGAAACTTGTTACAAACTTTTGGATCAAAACAAGGCTTTTCTTGAAGAACACAAGAACATCATTTTCTCTTTCTAAAACCAAACTTCAAATCAACGCATGACTCATGAATCATCCTACATCATGCAATATGATCATATGAACATAAAGAACAACAAGAGTAGATCAAGAATCTAACCTCCAAACACGAATCTAACGGTTTAAGGTGTGAAGATCAAGCTTGGAAGTCTAGTTCTCTCTCTAAGAACTTCCTCTTCTTCCTAGAGCTTCTCTCTCTACAAGGCTAGGATATGGAAAGTGATATGGGTTTCTCAGCTACAATCTGACTTAACCCTCTACTGGGACATGTGGCATCGCCAGATTGGATCTCCTCAAAAAGGTGTCAGAATGACAAGACAAGAGTATGACAAAGTGTGTACAACAAGTGAGGTGACAAGGGCGTTCTGACAAGGCAAGGATCTCCGATCAAGAGATAGGCTTCAGATAAGAAGGTTTCAATGATCTCGGCTAGGAAGGATAACACTTGACCTAGGTGTGCCACACCTTGGCCTAGATGTGCCACACCTCAGCCTAGGTCATACCAGTCCCGGAATAAAAGGTTGCTAGGCTCAAGGATCAAGGATCTATGACGCTTAGATGATACACACCTCGGCCTAAGTGATGCATATCTCGGCCAATATGCCTAGGTAATGGTGGAGGTCAACCAAGGTGGTTCCAAGATGGTCCTAGGTGTTGGCGCTCAACGACCTAGGTGTAAGAGGTTCAAAGATGTGACCTAGGCTTGAGACAACACCAAGCAAGGAACAAAGCATGCATACAATAAACATGATAGCATCAAGACAAGACAAGGACCTTTACCTAGGCAAAACAAGTCTAAGTCTGCATGTACAAACTTAACAAAGCAAAATCATATAAATGGTCATGAATATAACTAAGACAAGATGAGGATTGTTATAAGAATTGTCATTTTACTAGGTTGATAATAATAATAATAATAATAATAATAATAATAATAATAATAATAATACACTACAAGAAATTTGATTGGCAGGATTAGAGTTTGAGATTGAGATTATTAATTCGTAGTCCCAATAATTCTGTGTTTGTTTTGAAATTTTGTTTCAGGATTATTAATCCAATGGATAATTAATCTAACAAATTTGTAGGATTATTAGTAATGGGGTAGGGGTGGGATCATATATCCTGAGTTGGGAAATAAAATAAAAGGACTCTTTTACGTTCATATGTTTTCTTAGCCAATGCAAATTAAACAATGGATAAGGGATAATTTATCCTACTAATCTAATTGGATGGTGAATACTACACTAATTTAATAAAATTATTAATACCTTCACTATTAGTCCTGTAAATCAAACATAGCTTTGGAGACTAATATTTAGGGACTAATTGAATTTGGTCACTAAACATAATCTTTTAAGGACAAATTTAAACATATGATAACTTACTTATAAGATTGTAAATATAACTATTAATATTCTCATTTAATATTTACTAAAATTTGATTGCTAATAACCGCTTATTATGGATAATACTTGGTAGCTCGAAAATAATTAAGCCGAATTAGCTTGAAACCCAAAACGACGTTGTTTTGGGTTTCATTCTTTTTTTTTTTTTTTTTTCTTCCTTTTCTTGCTTTTGAATACAGACAGAGGTAAGAGAAGAGGCGAGAGAGAGAGAGAGAGAGAGAGAGAGAGAGAGAGAGAAGAGAAGGAGAAAAGATGGAGAGAATGAGGAGGAAGAGAAGAAGACGGTGATGGCGGAGGAGGAAGAGAAGGAAGATTAACGGTGATGGCGGTGATTGCCGATCGCCACTTTCAGACTTAGTTTTCTCTACTTTTTTTTTTTCTTTTTTTCTAGTGGATCTGGATCTAAAAATGACCCCGGGGGGGAGGGGAATTTGTTGGCTGATGATGATGTGTTGATGATGATGTTGATGAAGATGTTGATTTTTTTTTTCTCTAGTGGATCTAGATCTGAAGATGAAGGGGGGGAATTGTTAGCTATTGATAATGTGTTGATGAAGATGTTGTTGTTGATGATGATGATGTGTCGATGAATGTGTTCACTAGCTTCTCCCTCTTCTTTTTTTCTTCTTGTTCTTGTTCTTCTTCTTCTTCTGCTTCTTCTTTATCTTCATCTTCAAAAAAATGAGAAAGAAAGAAGGAAGAAAAAATAAAATTCTAAAACGACGTCGTTTTGGATTTGGGCAATTTCGAGCTCGGAAATTTCGAGCTACGTAGCGGAATCGTAAAAATATTTGGTCTCAAAATATTTTTAATTAATAATGACAAAATATTTTGTCCCTCAAGATGTTAATAATAAATCGGTTCCGCTACGTAGCTCGAAATTGGCCCGAATCCAAAATGACGTCGGTTTGGATTTTTTTTTTTCTTCTTTCTTTCTCTTTTTTTGAAGATGAAGATGAAGAAGAAGCAGAAGAAGAAGAAGAGAGAAGAGGGAGCAGCTGGTGAACACATTCATCAACACATCATCATCATCAACAACATCTTTATCAACATCATCATCAACACATCATCAACAGCCAACAATTTTTTTCCCCCTCATTCATCTTCAAATCTAGATCCACTAGAAAAAAAAAAATTCAATAATATCTTCATCAACACATCATCATCATCAACATCATCATCATCAGCCAACAAATTTATTTTTTTCCCCTTCATTTTCAGATCCAGATCCACTAAAAAAAAAAGAAAAAAAAAAAGTAGAGAAAACAGAGTCTGAAAGTGGCGATTGACGATACCCACTGGCGATCACCGCCATCACCGTCGATCTTCCTTCTCTTTCTCCTCCGTCATCACCGCCATCACTGTCTTTTTCTCTTCCTCCTCCTTCTCTCCATCTTTTCTCCTTCTTCTCTCTTCCTCTTCTCTTCTCTCTCTCTCTTTCTTGCCTCTTCTCTTCCCTTTGTCTGTATTCAAAAGCAAGAAAAGGAAAAAAAAAAAAAAACCCCAAAACGACGTTATTTTGGGTTTCGAGCCAATTCGGCCCAATTATTTTCAAGCTACCAAGTATTATCCATATTTTTATCATTCGGTTCTGCTACGTAGGTCGAAATTTCAGAGCTCGAAATTGGCCGAATCCAAAACGACATTGTTTTGGAATTTTTTTATTTTTTCTTCTTTCTTTCTCTTTTTTTTTTTTTTTTTTTTGAAGAAGAAAAGAGAAAATGGAGCAGCTGGTGAACACATTCATCAACACATCATCATCATCAACAATAACATCTTCATCAACATCATCATCAACACATCATCAATAGCCAACAAATTTTTTCCACCCCCCCATCATCTTCAGATCTAGATCCACTAGAAAAAAAATAAAATAAAAAATCAACAACGTCTTCATCAACACATCATCAACAACATCTTTGTCAACATCATCATCATCATCAACACACCATCATTAGCAAACAAATTTATTTATTTATTTTTTTCCCTTCATTTTTAGATCCAAATCCACTAGAGAAAAAAAAAAGGAAAAAAGAAAAAAAAGTAGAGAAAACAAAGTTTGAAAGTGGTGATTGGCGATACCCACCGGCGATCACCGCCATCATTGCCATTACCGTCGATGTTCCTTCTCTTGCTCCTTCGCCATTACTGCCATCACCGTCTTTTTCTCTTCTTACTCCTTCTCTCCATCTTTTCTCCGTCTTCTCTCTTCCTTTTCTCTTCTCTCCTCTCTCTCTCTCTCCTCTTCTCTTCTCTTCTCTTCTCTTCCTTATGTCTGTATTCAAAAGCAAGAAAAGAGAAAAAAAAAAACCCAAAATAATATCATTTTGAGTTTCAAGCCAATTCGGACCAATTATTTTCAAGCTACCAAGTATTACCCTTTTATCATTTTAACAATTAAAAAGTCGGGGCCCTCACACAATCCACCAGCTTTGTTCATTCTCTCTTCAACAACTTTGCTCAATCTTCAGCCCTAAAGCCGGGAGCTCCAAGGCAGATTGGAAGTATCTATGGTAGATTGGGAGCTCAATCTTCTTCAAATTTTGGTCCCTTTCTCTTTCTCTCTCTCTCTCTCTCTCTCTCTCTCTCTCTCCGCTTATACACATATATATGAATTACAATATTGATTTGATCGTCTCTTTTTCTTTCTCTTTATCATTTTCTAGATCACAGTCTTCAATCAGTGGAAGATTTCATCATCGATTCATGTTATATAATCAGTGATGTCTCGGTTGTCGATTCACTTCTCTTCTGAGTTCTCTCTCACCTGGTATTGAAAACCCTAGGTCAGTACTCTCTAAACTGTTAAAATTATTGATATATATGAAGTTTAAAACTCTGAAACTCTGATTTCTAAATATATAGGGACCAAGTAAACTCTGATTTCTACACTCTTTATTACTTCAAACTCTATATTAGAGTTTTATATATGAAGTTTCTGATCTTAATGTCTATAATTTTTTTTATATCTTTTTGTGTATTGTGATTGTTGTTCGAGTTTCTATATATGAATTTTTCTATATATGGATTTCTATTTTGTTGGTGTTTGATTGAACTACTACAATTTTATATTGTGCTCACCATGTGTTTGACAATATGTCCAATGATGATACTATGAAAATAATGAGTGTGTTCCATAGATATGAATCACATAGCTGCTTCGCATCATCTTTTGCCTAAATTGTTTCGTAATATATTTGAAGGGAAAAGACAAACAACATAACTCCAAAGTACTCGGGCCTTTTTATAGTTCCAACTATAAGCTTCCATAATTTATGTTTAATACATATATCAGCCAAAATCAAACGATAGTAATATAGTAATTTTATAATAAAAAAAAAACTATTGTAAGCGCATGAAGCTATGTTGTGCTTACAAATGAAATCAATTTTAAAAATAAAAAAACTATGTTGTTTGAGCTCAACTCAAGTTCAGTTGTTTGAAATCAAATTGTTATGTAAACAAGTAAGCTTAAATACATTTTGAAGTTCGCTAAGTTCTCAAGCCAAGTTTTTGTCTCGGCTCTGCTCATATATAGCCTTAGAAGTAAGGTGTGTGAGCACCATACCCAATGTGAGGTCAGATTTTATTTTATGTCTAAAAGAGAAGCAAGGTGAAAAAAATCAAACATAGACTGTGTTTTGTGACTACTATAAAATCTGGCTTGATCCTATCAGGTACAGGTTGAAATTTGTCAATTAGATTATTCATCGTATGGCTGCATGTAAAATCAATATTCATATTAATCATACAAACTAGAAATATATATAGGGTGTGTTTGGTTTGGTTTTGAGAGATAAATTTTCAAAAAATAATTTAGGAAGAGTTTAGAAATTTTTTTGGTTTGTTTGGTTGTATATTTTGGAAATAGTTTTGGAGTATGGGATGATTTGATATTTTGTTGTAGTTAAGTAGATGTGTGTGAGAGAAAAAGTGATTGAGAAGGAGAGAAGAGAGAGAAAAAGCGATTGATTGATGTGTAGGAGAGAGAAAGGGATTTTGAATTTTTTTTTCCCAAAATTACTAAACCAAACAAAATTTTGAAAATTTTTCTCCAAAATTTGTTTCTCAAAATCAAATCATATCAAACCAAACAATATGAGTTTTCAGCATCTTGTTGGGAAGTATATATAATCTATTCTTTGTGCATTTTTATGTCTGTGATAAGTTGTTTTTGTGCATATTTATAAAACAATGACAATAATAACAAGTCAATACAACAAAAGTAAGAGAGAAATTCTATTAAAAACTGTGAAAGGAATGAAAGCAATGACCATCAAAATATGCATAAGGATTCTTTTATTGAAGAAAAAAATCCATTGGAGAAGCATTGATGATAAACAAAGAATCTTTTAAGTCTTCTCATGGTTAATTGTCACATTAATTGTCTTTAAGAATGCACTTGTCATCACAGTGTGTTTTAATTAGCTATAAAAAGGTACTTCAGTCTCACTCTTGATTTGAGCCATCAAGATCGTGAGAGCCACATGCATTAGAAACTAGTCATCCTCTTACTTTATTTTTCCTAGTCCCCGCTTTCCTTCTCTTTTCAAATATGTATTCAACGGGGATAACAAAATCTAGTTAAGGGCAATTTTTTTTTTCCCCCTTTCTTCCTCTAAGCAACCACAATAAAGTAAAAAATGTGATTTCTTTTCTATGAATTCCACCCATGAGAGAGAAGCCAATTAAAAGAGAATGGTAAAGGAAGATGAGGAATGATGCAACTAATGCATGTATCCTTGGCAAGAATGTGATTTTGAATATCCCTTAGATTTTCTACGTCCCTCGAATAGTCAGAGCTGTGTGTAAGCTCGACTTTGAAGTGGTTAATTGTTGCATGTGGTTCAATGGTTGATAGGAAGAAAAACTATTGGGTTTAGGTTGGAATTGCTTGTAACGCCCCACTTTTTTATTTCTTGGAACCATTACCAGATTCATTAATTTAATTTAATTTCACAGATAACATGCGGAAAACTCTTGGGGTCAACGAGTAAGAATAAATAAAGATTCTCTCATCCGTATGCAAATTAAATACAACATGAGCATAACTAAATAAATTGCCCGTAGGCTTACATCTTTAAAAGTAAAGGAAAGGGTTTAACCCTTTTACATCAATGGCATTCCACCCACAAATAAAAGCCCCATGGCCAACAGGTAAAGAAGATCCATGACCTTAAAACACTTCTCGATGTTCACCTGAAAAAGGATTAGCAACATGGGATGAACATAAAGTCCAGTAGGGATCTCAACATGATCCTAAACAATAGCAACTTACAGATAGCTATGATCATGAATGCTTAGTCTCATACTGTATAAATAATGTGACGGTTTATACCGAAATATATGTATATAAGAACTTTTCTCAAAGTCGTTCATTTCATTCAATAACATAAGTGATTCACTTTTCTTTCTTCTTGTTACCTTTTTCCAAAATTCATATGACTATGACGAATTTCTGAAGAAAACAATTTCACCAAGCCCATTACGTTTTTTCTCACTTCCCAAACTTATACCTGATTTGCCTTTTTAAAACATGTTCACATAAGTATTCAAAGTTTTTCACGTTTTTCACCATCACAACACAATACTTACGTTCGTTTCCAACGAATGCATAACTATTCAAGTATGCCTTTAATACAAAAGGAAAACAACAAGCAATCAATAACTATCTGTTTCAACAATTGAGGCAACACGGCCTTCTAGAACAATAACTATCATAACCCATGATATATACCTAGATACACTGAGACAATAATGATAAATGATACACTGAGACAGTCCATTTTTGGCATTTCATTCAAAACATCGATTTTCTAAAAAGAATTGCCGAATTTAGACTCTTTTTATGTTTTCACTGTTTCACATTGCACTTCTGAAATCAGATTCAGAACCACAGGTAGAGTCCAAACTATAGGGCTTCTCGTCTTCCAAAAGGAGCGCGAAAAGTCGAGCTACAGTTAGGATTAGATAATTTTAGCGCCTAACCCATTTAAACTTGCTCAAATCCACTCATTTGTCACTTCTGGGTGGAGGTTAGGGGTTTGAGCTGATATAGCAATGGTTAACTCTTTGAGTTGTAATCTAACTATATTAAGAACAACTCAAACAGTGAGCTATTGGAGCTTCTATTTCTATAAAGTAGCATGAAATTCACTTTTTTCATCTCCAACGGTGAAGTATTAAAGTTGATAAATTATACTTTTGTTATATCTTGTATCAAATTTGGCACAAGTTTTACCTAGAGTTAAAGTTGCCAACACAACAACATTGTCCAAAAATACTATTCATCTTCTTCCTTCACTTTTTTTATGTCTTTTCATAAAAGTTTAAAAAATCAACTAAAATAGTCATCTGGCAACTTTCAGTTTTAGTTAAAAAGTTATTATAAGTTTTCACATCACTCTCTCACTTTTTTGCACATCTTTTCGTAAAAAGTCAAAAAATTACTAAAATAGTTTGTTTTCAAACGAAGTCTCTACAAAACTTCGTGCTTCCATTGAAGAAGAAGAAGAAAAAGTTCATCAAGTAATTATGCTTAATTTATCTTCTGCAAACTTGCACTTCTCTGTTTTGATCAATCCATTTTTTATTTCCACTCTCAAATGGCGATGGATGTGTTCCTTACTCAGATCTCTCCCCCACTTCTCTCTCCGCTTACAAATCTGTACGTACTAATTTCTCACTACATTTCATAAGATCATAATATTGTTATATACACATGTATATGTCTGTCCGTAATCTTTTGATCTATTGCTTGTTCATCTCATCCACTTTTTTTATTTGAGTTCTTAGTTAAAGTGTATAGTAGATTCAATTCTGTTGCTTGATCTAAAAGTATGTTTGTTTCCCAAGAAAATATTATTGATTATTTGTTGAAGTTTCATTATATTGATCTTACTAATAGTCACTGTATACCGATCCCAGTTCTTCCCTGTCATTTATTGTATTCGAAACTCGGGTTCCGTGGTTATATGTTGTTGTTTATGCCTTGGGCATTTGCTTCTTTGCTCGAGCGAGCTTTCTCGCGCTCGAGTGAGGATTATAGGTTCTTAGGTTTTTTGTTCAGACGCAGTTTCCGCTTGAGCGAACTTTCTTGCGCTCGAGCGAGCCCTGCTTGGTGTGTCTCTTCGCCCTTTTTGAAATTTGAAATGTTGAAATAGGGGTTTTCTATTTTGGATTCCATTGTGTTTGTGAGGTCTGGGTATGAGGTTATTGGGGTAAAATTGATGAAATTAAACCTTAGGGTTAATATTTGAGAAAGGAGAAAAAATGCCCTAATTGGGATTAAATAAATGATTTGTAGAAATAATGGAATTAATTGTGAAATTATGGAATTGGGAGAAAATATGATTAAATGGTGTAGTTGGATTGATATACCACGCACCTATGAAGAAGTTGATTTAATTTATCTGTTTAGAAATAACTGCTTTGGGTTGTCGGTGGAGGATAGTCTTGATTGTTGTAAACACTGCATGATGATTAGGTAAATTGAAACTAATCAATTGGATTATATCATCGAATATAATGGTTGGATGTGAACATTGTATATGTGATTGTATTGGTCATTGTATATGACAACTTGTTTAAATACATTGTATATGTATCTTTGTATGGGAGGAGATAGGGTATGTACTTCATTGTATGGGAGGAGATAGGGGATGGACTCCATTGATAACTAAGTTGGCCGGAGTGTCCTGGGTGAAAGTCCCAAAATTTTATTTATTTATGGGTGCTGGTTCCCTCGGACGTAGTTCCGTAAAATGGCAAGTGAATGGAAGTGCATGAATGTTGTGTATTATTGAAGTGTTAATAATATGAGTTGTAGTCTCATTTTGAATTGATTTGGATAAATAAAAGGAAATAGGTTAGAACATGGAAAGTGTATAAGTTGGTCTTATGTGTTAAACATTTATCGAATGCTAATGTTTTAGTCAATTCTCATATACTGTTTAGCATATCTCTACTGGGCATTGGCTCACCCTACTTGGGACATCATTTTCAGGAACAGGGGTGTAGACCCGACTTCCTTCGCGCGCCCCCCCTCTCGAAGGAGGCGCGAACTGGTCTTACTACAGTTCGGACTCCTGTCACGGTTCTGAATCTAATCTCACAAAGTGCAATGTGAGACTGATAAACACCAAAGAGTCCAAATCTGGCAAATCATTTTGGAAAATTGATTTTAGATCAAATAATGCCAAAACTGGACTGCTTTGCCAGATTACATTGTCGCCACCTAAATATTTTATTTTTGGAAAATTTAGAAAACCCTGACTCGTGCCAAAGGCCACGTGTCCGTCATCACCAAAGTTGCCTTGGCTGGAGAACTTGGGTACGAGAGGGGAAAGTCCTGAAATGAGCACCCCCGCTCGCCCAATCAAAGGATCGACCTCTACTAGGCATGATATGTTTTTTTATAAACCTCATGTGTTCTTATCCGATTATTAATCTAACTTTATTATGTGGTGCACACATGCAAGTATAGACTCAATCACGAGAATTAGAACAAAACAAATCATGTTTGTTTTTTAAAATGGTTTGAAAGTGCTACTCGCAAGTAGGCTAAACCACGGATTTTCCACCCTCGGGTAGGCTTTAAAACATGATTTTGCCACTTCGCAAAGTAGACTTAAAACTCACAATCATCGAGTTGTTCTAATTCAGGCAATCAAGCCTTTACCCACAGGCGTTCATGTAGTTAATCACTTAAGCAAGTAGCCTCATGGAAAGCATGCTATCATGGCAACACTCACACTCATGCAAGGATGCTAAGCGTAAAAACTTACAGTGTACTCCAAGCCAAAACAGAAAACTAGTTAGAAACAATGCATGATCATAATTATACAAAATGCCAAATGCAACATATGCAATAATGCAATTAAATAGGCTTGGCTATCTAAGATGGCATATGAATGCAACAATTCGATAACATGCTTTGAAACACGTATTCAAATAGGTATTGAAATACGATGCAGTTTGAGTGATACGCCGAGCCGGGTGCATGCAAGACAAATGAATGATGCACGCATGCAAACATAAGGTATGCTAATTGACATATGCCCTAAACTAACCATCAAAAGCTGATAAGTAAAAAGGAGAAAGAAGTGGGGTTGGAAGATATGCACACACACACACGCATGCTTATTACAAAATTGCACCCTCTCGAAGGAAGGTCCGAATAAATAAGTTAAACTACACTAAGTTAAGCTAATTATTACAAACAACTAATAAACTATGTTAAGCTAATAAATTACAACACAATTTGAATTTAAATAACTAGTTACATAAACTAATTAAAATATTACAACACTTAAATAATTAGCTATACTAACTAATTAAAGCGGTAAAGTGGCCTCGCGGGCGAGGGAGACATGCATGCTCGGTTGGTGCCCGCTTGGAAATCCATTGCGTTGCTGTCAATTGCCTCTGTTTGCACTTGCCTTGGTTTCTGAACATTGAACCAACCTCCACACTGTTTATGTTCCAAAACAGGACCATTTCTGTACAAAAATAGACTGGTGACCGGTCGGCCACAAAAAGTGGCTACCGGCCACCTTAACTGGCCGGTCGGCTAGTGAAAATGGCCGGTCGGCCACCTGCTTTTCCAGGCTTCTGGTTTTGCTACAACAGAGAACAACAGAGACACAGCAATGTATTTGCAAGGAAATGTGTGCACTACCACTCTCCTTATCATTTCTCAAGCTCAAGGGAGTGTGATACTTGTATCACGACCCAAACCCGCCCCTATGGGTTTAGCACCGTAACCAGCCAGTAATCCATGATTACCGAAGGCCTGCTTAACAAATGAATATCTGATGTCTGTAAATTTGGCGGAAGCCAATACAGTAAATAAATAATGTCCAATGAGCTGTGACAGTCTGTATGCAAAAAGACTTTTCATACATATATACAATCAGTGCAAAACAGTATGTACAACATTACAATCATTCAGGACAGGGACTTAATCCCTATTAAACAGTACAGTACAAAAAAACATTGATCCATACAAAAGCGAAAGGGAAACTAAAACACCCCAAGACAGCCTTAGCCTGAACAGTTCTGGAACCTCAAGGGAGGCACATAGGTTGGCTTGACAAAACTGGAGTTTATCCTGACGCTTCTAGCAACGGTCTGGTGCCTGTACACCTACATATATATATGAGCAATGAGCTAAAGCCCAGTGAATAACATAATGCGTAAAGAGGTTAAGAATGAATGTCCTTACAGTAATGAAAACAGTTCATTAACTCAGTATTTCAGTCATTCGGTCATAACAGTCATATGTGGTACATCTATTAGCATAACGATAAGATACAAGAGAGGGTCTTAAAAGACCGAATCGATGATGGCCATCATAACGATGTCGAAGTTCCAAGAAAGGAACTGACCGAGATCTCTGTAATGCGATAAAGATGAGTTGCTAAGGATGCCTGTCTGATTCGAGAATAGAGGACATACATTCATTTAGTTAACAGTACAGTTTAACCATTCAGAAGATATTCGTATTTGAACATATCTTTACACAGTTGTTACTCACAGAGTTCTGGGCTACAGTTAAGCTGGAGCGCATCCTCAGATGCCAACTCTACACAGTTACAGATTGAACGCACACTAAGCTACAAAGTTGGAAAAATAATAACTTAATCCCTAATTTGCCTCGGTGTGGTTCTACATCTATATCCTCATTAAGATGCTTAAACTAGGCCTAAGAATGCCTAGGATAGGATGGGGATGAAAAGATGCACTTTAAAAGCATTTTCAGAATTTTCAGAAAACAGGGGTCCCGCTCGAGCGTGGTTTTCCCCGCTTGAGCGGACATGCAGACAAAGGTTTCCTGTCACGACCCAAACCTGCCCCTATAGGTTTGGCACCGTAACCGGCCAGTAATCCGAGGATTACCTACGGCCTCTGAACAGATTAACAAAATATTAGGGGCTAGCGGAAGCAAATAATAATATACAACGTCCATTGAGCTGTGCAGACTTATATGAGACAGAAAAATTTTAAACTTTTTATTTACATATATACACATGACTTGAAGAACCAAGCAAGAAAACATAACTGAACTTAAACTTTACATCACATAACGACAACACTTAGCATATCTAGAACCTCCACGGGAGGCACATAGGTTGGCTGACAAAACAGATACTAGACAGATGCCTCTAGCCTGGCCACGCGCCTGATCACCTACATACATAAATAATACAGTAAGCTAAAGCCCAGTGAATAATAACAGAGTAAAGGGTTTAATGAATGATGTCCATCACAGAGTTAGAAATCAGAGTTTATATCAGAAATAGAGTCTTATGCATATTCAGATTTCCAATCAGGAATAGATTCAGATACATGCTCATATTCATAATCATATTCAGATTTTGCATAAGCTCATATGTGGTACACCCATTAGCTAACAGATCAGATAGGTCCAGAGACCACAGACAGAGTTGGTACCAACAACCATAAAGGTCCATATCTTGCGCGCAAGTAACCACGGTATTGTATCCCCCGGGCGAGGGCCTTATCGACTAAGGGTGCCACAAATACTTTTCCGAAAAACTGGACATTCATTCATTCATTTCCAACATATCATAATTTTTCAAGAATCAATCATTTCGTATCATAGTACACTGAAAATACATAACATCGAACATAACTTTACAAGTTATTACTCACAGAGGGCTGCAGAGGCAAATCAGACACACTGGATATATCAAAAAAAATCGGGCAGACAATGGCGCGTGACCTACACAAACATATAACATATACACATTGAAATACAATATTACTCCCTTGATTAAACTTGTCCCTTCTAGTCTTTAGTCTTTATAGTCCGAAGTTCTACTTCGTTTATTCTTTCTCATTTAAATAAACCGGGTTCTTATTTCACATATTCTTTCATTACTAAGTCCTTCTTTTCCAAATAGATTGATCCTTTACTTGGCTTATTAAACAATTACCACTAGATCAATGATTCATTCTTTAACTAACTAATCTATGTTGACTAGTAGCTTATTATTCATTATTAAGTCATAAATTCCTTAGGACATTATTCACATGCATGAAATTGGCATCAAAATTACTAGTTTTATATTCTTATAAATTTTCCAACTAGTTTCCATAATCTTGGACTTAGCTTAATTTATAACCTCAATTTAATTCATAACCATAGATGCCCCAAAATATGTTTAATCTCAAATTACAAGTATGGATTAAAATCTAATTATAAAATCAACACTTTATCTAACATTAGGATTAATTCTAATTTTCCACAAACTTGATGTTTATAAAACATTTCATTTCTCTCTTCAAAATATGAGATTGAATTAATCCAAATCCTCCAAAATCCATGATGTATGCAATACAAATAGGCCCAATTTTATTATTAATAACAAAATCAACTTAATTATAAATTACACAAATCAATTTCTTAGAAATTTAACTTAACTCAATTTCTAAAATATACTTAAATGGAACAAACCTTTTAAATTAAATCATATGCATGGATTAAACAAATTCCTAGTTTTCATAATAGAATCAAAACTCCCTTTAATTCCAAAATCAACTCTCAAATTAAGAATGATTCTCAAAATTGAACCTAATTCAAATCCATAAACCTTTTATACATGAACTAAAATCCCAAAACCTTAAAATTTTATAATGCATGTCTAATTAAAGTATTAATCTTGTAGATTTTTCCCATGCATGTAGCATTTAGGCATAATTTCATGCAAAATCACAACATTAAACCCAAATAATCAATTTCCATAAATTTGAATCTAATTCAATTTTATCACTCTTTTACTAATTCCTTTTAATTTACATGAAATTGAAGTTATATGACTCTTAGGAAAGCATTTGCATGTATGAAATTAAGAGCCAACTAATTTTCTATGTTCAAAATCAAATCATAATTTAATTCTTCATTTAGCCAAATTTAAATTAAATTAATTTCCCTCATAACACATCCAAATTTAAACTTATCAATTTTTACACATGAATTAAATTTGAAGTCTTGAAATTTCAACATGCATGCAAGTATGGGTAAAGAACAAAATAAATCAAACTCTAACTAATTAATTTCCCAATATATATCCATGATCTTAAAACATAACCCAAAATTTCTTGGTCTTCTTGTTAATTCCTAATAATTACATGATTTTGAGTCCAAGTTTAACCAATTTAAGAAATCATCACTCATAATGTCCATCCTAACTTGATTTACATGCAAAAAATCTAATTTCTATCCATTAATATAATTGATCTACAATCTTCATTTTAATCTTCTCAAAATTCACCTTGAATAAATTTTTGTCTAGATTAAGTAAACCACACTAGAAAGAGGATGGAATTCCTTACCTTAAGATGAATTTTTCATAATTTTTTTGGCTTGAGTTTTGATAATCCATAAGCTTTTCTCCTTCCCATTTTTTCCTTCTACAGCCGAGCACCCTCTGCTTCTTCTCTAATTTTGCTCCAGCAGAATTAAGGCATCACTTGACTTCAATTGCCTTCTCTCACTATTTTATTTATTTTTATTCATTAGTGGCACACTTGTCTACATCTCATGAATCCATATGTTAATACATTTATATAGATCAATTGCTGCCTTCCTCTTTACACGTACACACACATCACAATCAGATTGCTCAGTACACTCACCTAAATTTCTCAGTGCACCCACATCCATAATTCTAATTTATTCCATAAGGCAACTTATACTTAGGATTAATCTCAATTAGGCAATACTTAGTCTTGATAAATCTCAATTAGCACATCAGTAGATTAATTATAACAAATCATAGATCTCTCATAATTTAATTAATCTAAGTGATTTCCATTAGAGCCTAATTAATTATATTTAATTTTATTAATCCGAATCAGATTTTTAATCAGGCTCCCAAAAGGCTCCAAATAATAAATCGAACTTACTTCCAACCTCAATTTTGGTTTCTTAAATCATTTAGGTCTTCAATTTCTGATCAGACTCCAAGTTTCCATCAATAAATCACATATCCAAATTAGACACCCCATAACTAAATTTAATTCACAATAATCACAATTCTCAATCCTCATAATTTAATCAACTCCAATTAGGACCTAATTAATCGAATCTCAATTTCACTAAACTGAATCGAATATTTAATTAAACTTTCAAATGAGTCCGTAATTAAAATTAAATTGATTAACTTCTCAATTTCACTTCCTTAAGCCATTTGGACCCTTAATTTCTAATTCCAAAATAAACCTTCATTAAAATCATATACGAGTCAGATTCCACAATTCTCATAAATCCCAAATAAATTATAATACTCGGCAATTAAATTTCAAATCCTCTTAATTAATCAAGTACTAATCATTATACGTGATGGGGTTGTTACATTTCCGCTCGAGCGTAGACTTACTCGCTCGAGCGTACTGCAAAACAGTCAAAAGTGTTGGATAGGTGAAATTCACGCTCGATTGGGCGCTCGACACCCGCTCGAGCGGACTGCAAAACAGTGCAAAGTGCTGGGAGCACAATTTTCACGCTCGAGCGCCAGTAACCTCGCTCGAGCGTGAGTTCAAAATTTGGAATTTCCAGATTTGAACTTCAAGCTCAAAGTCAAGTTTCAATGTACCAAATGCGATTCCTTTGGGCCCATTTCCTGGAAAACACTTGTAAATACATAGTATGACATGATTTAAAACTTAATTTGTAAAATCAAGGCCCAAAGGTAGTTCAATTAAATCCAAACTCAAACCGATTTTCATGAACATGGCTTCAATGTAACATGCATGGGTTTAATCAATTTCAAAGCTTCAATTCCATGCTCTAATGAGTCAATATCTTCAAAGAAAAGATGAATTCATGGACTTTAACACAAACATGAACATGCATGCAAGATTTTCATGAAATCAAACCTCCAAACTCGACAATGTAAACATGCATGCAAGATTCAAGCTCCAATTCAACCACTTAAGCTAGTTATAGACTCAATCCCCTAATTTTGACATGAATCATGCAAGAACAAGCTCAATTCATAAACAAAAGGGTGATTATACTACCTTAGGTCTCCAATGCAAGATAAGGGAGCTCAATTTGCAATCTATACTTCAATTCTTCAAGCCAATTCACAAAACCAAGTTGAAAACACTCCTATCCTCTTACTCTCTCACTCTAGTCGGTTGTGGCCTCTAGAATGGCTGAGGGAAAAAAATGTTATGTGATCAAGTGTAAGGCTCAAATGTGCTAGGTAGTGGGCCACTAGGATGGCATGTTTGTAGTTAAGTCCAACTTATATAGTTAATCATTATTTAATCTAATTTAATCACACTAAATCACATTTTGGATAAATATGCCATAAAATCACATAAATTATGATTAACACAAAACATCAATCAATTTCAGATTCGGCCGCCGATAAGGCCTTCAATTTGCAGTTTAGAGCATACAACATAAACAGATAATTTTAACAGTCAACAGATAGGTATGCATTTAAACTAGCACATTCAATCAGTCAGTTCAGAATTTCAATCAATTCGATTACTAATCATATTCAGTCTCAGTTTAGCAGTAATCAGTAGGGTTATTAGTGATCAGTGGTGAGGGTTATTACAACTTGGCTCTCAAGCCACCAACCAAGCATCTCAATGCATGATGGCCCAAAAACCAAGCTTGTGCAAGCTTAGTGAATGCACAAACAATACACAAAGAGCCTCCACCCTATCATGCATGATCAAGGGTGATAGCGACCAAGAACTATGATACGTTTCATCACTTCGAGTATGAAACATTCCACATTTCTTGTGTTTGGATTAATGTCCGATCCAAACACATACAATGCAACACAAATGCTTATCTTATTCGTGTTTTACTTGTCCATTTTCTTGTTTACTTATTTTACATTACCAAACCATTCTTTACTTGATTTGTCCAATGTGAAAGTCCTCTAATGAGAGAGGGGATAACCAAAAGAATGGTTTAAGGCATGAGAGAGATCATGCCTTTGGCTAGAAGGAATCCTCATAAGAGGGTTAAAGCCATTTAAGCATAAACTCTATCAAGCTTAAACCCAAGCACAAGGTAAACCAACCTTCAAAACAAATCAAAAGTGAAGAAATGTGGGAGATGGCAGATATTTCAGTGCTAAAGTGGCATGAAAAACAATGCAACAACATGCACACAACACATGCACAACATGTTAAAGGCCAAAAGCATTGAAACTAGTGAAGGACACAACATTAGAGGCATGCAATACAATGCTCAACTGGTCAAACCAGCCCTAGACAGACCTTAAACATGCCAAAACAGTGACCAAAACAATCTGAAATGGTAGCATGAAAAGCAAGAAAGACATGCTCATGTATTGACTCATAAACAAGGCATAAAGCACACCTCTCAAAAGTAATGAAAGAGTAGAATATGTGAGAGTGTGACAAGGCCACATGCACTGAAATCATGTGTGAAATAATACTATGACATGCAAACAACTCAAGCAAAGCATGTTAGGGGCCTTAACTCACAAAGCTAATGAAGCCATTTACACTATAGCTAGGCAAGGCAAGGCAAGCTTCAAAGGACCAAGACCACTCAAAACAAAGTTATAGCATGGCAAAACATGAGCAAAAGCATGCTGAGATGGAGCTAACACAAGCTAAAATGATAGGCTAACTCATTAAGCATGTTAAGCTAGTAAGCATGATTACACTACAAGTGTAAAATGCAAGCAAGAATTAACCCAACCAGCCAAAAACAGAATTAAAGTAGGTCAAAATAAAGCCTAAAACATGCTTGAACTAAGCTTCAAAAAGGTAGAAATAGAATCTCACTTATTAGGCCATCAACACATGCAAACAAAACACAAGGAATGGAGGCCACCCCCTCCTATTTAGGACTTCAAAACCAACTTTCTACCACTGAATTCCCCTAGAATTCAGTGGTTAAAAAGCCAAAAAAAGGTTGTTTTAAAGGCTTTAAAAGATGGCACAAAGATTAGCAAATAAACTACAAAATAGGGTGAACCACCCCTAACTCCAAAAGGGCCTATAGTAAAGTTAGCAAATAACTGGATAAGAACACATGAGGTTTATAAAACAACATATCATGATTAGTAGAGGCCAATCTTTGATCAGGCGAGCGGGGGTGCTCATTTCAGGACCTTCCCCTCTCGCACCTAAGTTCCCGAGTCGAGGCAACTTTGGTGATGACGGACATGTGGCCTTTGGCACAAGTCAGGGTTTCATAAATTTCCCAAAAACAAAATATTTAGGTGGCGACTCTGTAATCTGGCAAAGCAGTCCATTTTTGGCGCTTTTTTATTCAAAATCAATTTTTCAAAATGATTTGTCAGATTTAGACTCTTTAGTGTTTATCAGTCTCACATTACATTTTGTGAGATTAAATTCAGAACCGTGATAGGAGTCCGAACTGTAGGAGACCAATTCGCGCCTCTCCGAAAGGGGGGCGCGCGAAGAAAGTCGGGTCTACACCAGTGTCGACCAATACCACTGATACCCACTTTTCTTGGCATTCCACTGATATGTATAGAGGCTTGTTGTGTGCAGAGCCTTCCGGCGGCAGTTCCTTGTCTGAAAAGGTCAAAGTTGGCACAACACCTCTCGGGACTAATCCTACCAGTTGTTCCGAGGTGGTGTCTATGCACTCACAAAACCATAAGCAGACCCCAGATAGATATATTAGCTTGAATCTTTTTTAACTATTTTAGCACAACCTCTTCCTCCAACAGTTTTTCTTTTTGTTTCTCTATCTCTTTGTCTTTTTCGAAGGCTTTGGGTTAGTCTAGATGCAGTGGTTTGAAATATCGGCCACTTCTTGTCATATGGTTGACCTCTTCCACATACCAAGTGTTGTCAGGAAGGTCCTTGCCCCAATCTTCATCAACATGAGCTAAGTGTAGGTCGTTATCATCCCACCAGACTCCTTCGGTAGCCAACAAGCACTTGTCTGGCTCTGTTTGGATTACTTTCTCATTACAAATTTGCCTTGCAAGGTGTTGGGCTTTTTCAGCTTTTCGGTTATTTTCACCCATTTCTTATTCAAACCGCTTCAGTGCGGCTTCTTGTTCAGTATGTACAGACTAACAATGCCCAGTTCCTGAGCCAATTGTTCTACACCAGTGTTTTCCAGCAGTTTACCCTTTCCATAGGTCATTCCGGCCTTTGCAGCGGTTCCTGCTTTCTGTTCTTCCAGCTTCAATTCAGTTCCTCCATCTTTATCAGGTTCATCACTTAGCCACCCAGAATTGTATGTTGACTCGTTGATTAAACCAATTAATATGCACATCCCCTTCATCTTGCTCATCAAAGAACTGTAAATTGTCTATGTTCTCCTCCAGGTTGGCCAGATCATCTAATCCCTGACTTGGGTCATCTTCTCGAACTACACTAATCTCTATCCCAGTTGGCAACACCACTTCGTACTTAGCTTGATCGATTGGTACAACATAGCAATATGGGTTGTACATCGCTTCAGATAAGTCCTCAGAGCCCTTAGGCAATGAGCTGACATTCTCCACCAAGGCTGACCTCCCTTTATCTTCCACTGTCACCACCATTGGTTTGGGTTGGAGTGTAGACGTGTTCATCATGCACAAGTCCGTACTCTTAAGGATGAACAATGCCGATTTAGGTAGGTAGGAAGGGGTGATGTATATACTGGGATCATAAGTGATGGCCAATGTGTGGATGAGGTTTATATGCCAGGGTAGAAGGACTTGTTTATGTGGTGGTAGAGGATTTGTAGTGACATTGGATTTTTGGGGAGGCGCTATCACTTTATTGTCAATGAGATCTTGAATCTCATGATGCAACCTATAGCATTGATCACTGTCATGGCCGTGCTGCTGGTGAAAAGCGTAATATTTGGCCGGGCTGTGTTTCGGAGGAAGAGGATCGGGTAGTGGGCATTGTTCTAATGGCTTAAGATGCCCTTTTTTGATCAGGACCCCTAAGGCTTTGGACAAAGGCATATAGAGCGAGGTAAAGACCCTTTGAGATCGGGCTTGGCTGGTTGAGGTTTGTGGAGTTGTGTTGGATGTATTGGCGAATGGATTGGCAGTTTTGGGTGTGGTGGTGACCATACTCACATCCGAAGGCCGTGCAAAGGTGCTACCACTCGTGGTTGCATTAGAGCTACGTGTAAAGGGCCTCTTGGGCTATTCCTTTTCATTGTCTATCAACCGCTACTTCATCGCATCCTCAATTTGAACCCCTATCTCATGGAGCTCAGCGAATGTAAACAGTGGCAAGACTATCATCTTCTGTAATAATCTCCCTTGCAAGTTACGGACCACCATTCTGATTTGGTCCTTTTTAGACCGCCTGATAGTCATCATAGAGGCCTTGGCTCTCCATCGGGTTACAAAGTCCGAGAAGCCCTCCTTTGGCTCCTGGCGGGTCGCTTCAAGATCACGGGTAGTGACCTCGATCTGGGTATTATAAGAGTACTGCGCAATGAAGGTCTCAGCCATTTCCTCTCAGCTCCGTTTCACAGAGTCTTCTAACTTTGCATACAAGATGGCCGCTATACCCGACAAGGTCTGGCCAAAAAGTAACAGCTTTTGAAGTCTAGTAAGGGCCATTGGTCGCAAGATATCAGAGAATAAACACAAATGGACTATGGGATCCCCGGAGCCATCAAACCAGTCTATGTGTGGCATCTTGAATTTGTCTGGTAAAAATACTACGAAATCTGTGTATCCATCCTCAATGCCAGGGATTGAGTTCACACCCTGTGCCCACTTAAAGAGCTTTTCAAGCTTATTGACCTTTAATGCGGTGGGGTCAACCTAGAATTCAAATGGTGCCTTCGTCTGGTATGTTGGTGCCTTAGAGGTCTGAGGTGGGATCAGATCTACCGGAATGCCCAGATTCTCTTGGACATTGATAGTGACCCCAGGTACTGGAATACCCGCTGGAGGTGCATAGGATGCAGAGGCTACTGCCAGTTGTGGTTGCTGTTGCTAAAGCCTATTTATCACTTCTGCTTGGCGGGCTGTGACCTCAGCTTAGCGGGCAGCATCTAGCTGCATAGTTTCTATGGTCTGTTGGAGCTGACGAAGTCTATCTTCCATGCTAACTGGGGGATGTTGAGCTATCAGAACTGGTGAATACTCTCTTTTTGGAATAGAAGCAGAAGACTAAGCTTGGCTGGTTGTAGGTGAAGTAAAAGGTGACTGCTGGATTGGCAAATTATGCTTGATCCTCCTCCGTCTGGTAACCGATGAGAGTGAAACAAACACTGGCTGTCCCCTGACAAGATCCTCGGATCTGCAAATCCTTCTCACATGGGTCCAGAGTGCTTGGGGGGTAACAGAATCGTCCGAAGCAATGGTGAAAAACTACCTTGCAAAAAGAAATAAAGCAAACGGAGAACAAAAATCAAAAACCGCACAGCACCTCGGCTCAGATACCAACAACACGCAATTGCAATCATAAGCTGTAGAACTGTACTCAACACTGATTTCTGGCCCCAAAACTGATTCCCAAACTTGCAACTGATACATACATTCCTATAGAGTTTCACTCTAAAAGCACATACCAGTTAAGCAAAAGTCACAACACCCCTATGATGGGGTAGGGTTACCCTGTCCTAGTTTCGTCAGGAACTAGGGTTCATTACTCAAGCAAAGTGTTTCACACAATCCTGAATTCGGGTAAGCAACCTGACCTAGTTTGGAACAGTCTTTATGGCTTTCGATATGCAACTAGGTCGATTGGTCAAAAAAAGTACCTCAGTAAGACTACATAATATACCACTTACACCTAACACCGAGAAGTGAAAGAAGGATCAAAGCTACAATGGTAGTCCAGATCCAAGGGTTGTGTTCCCATCATGGTAGAGCCCGCAACCGGTCAGCCTTTTGGCAAGCTTTTCCAAACAAGCCTCTGGCAAACCATTCAAGAATAGCAGATGACAAACACAGTGACATAGGTGCACCAATGCAAATGCAAATGCAAAGAAACACATAAGTATAGATAAAAAAAGTCATATCATGAGTTTGAGTCAAGTTCTCTAAATCCCCAACAGAGTCACCAGAAACTGTAGCTCGGCTTTTTCGCGCCTCCTTTCGGAAGCTCTAAAGAAAGCCTTACAGTTCGGACTCCCACGGTTCTGAATCTAATCTCACAAGTGCAATGTGAAATTGATAAACACCAAAGAGTCCAAATCCGGGAAAATCGTTTTGGAAAATTGATTTTAGGATCAAAAATGCCAAAATTGGACTATTTTTCCAAATACAGAGTCGCCGCCTAAATATTTTATTTTGGAAAAATTTAGGGAACCCATGACTTGTGCCAAAGGCCACGTGTCCGTCATCACCAAAGTTGCTTTGGTTCGGGAACTTAGGTATGATAGGGGAAGGTCATGAATTGAGCACCCCCACTCGCCCGATCAAAGATCGGCCTCTACTAATCATGATATGATTTTTATCAACATTATATGCTCTTGTTCCGGTTATTAAACTAGCTTTACTATGTGATGCACACAAGCATGTATAGACTAGTTTGATTAATTTTGAACAATTCAACTCATGTTTGTTTATGAAAATGGTTTGAATTTGCCACCTCAAGTGGGCTTAAAAGTTTGCGGATTTGCCACCAAACATAGTGGGCTTAAAACTGATTTGTCACTCAACAAAGTAGGCTTAAAACTTACATTTGTTGAATCGTGCCAATTCAAACAACAAGCCTTTATCTACAGGCATTCAAGCAGTTTATCAAATAAGCATTTAGCCTCATGACAAGCATGCTAATCATGGCAACACTCACATTCATGCAAGTATGCTAAAGCATAAAAACTCACCTAGTACTCTAAGCTAAGAAGATATGAGTTAGAAAACTATGCATGATTCCTAACTACACAAGATGTCTAATGCAACACATGCAAACAATGCAATTAATAGGCTCGGCTACTAATATGGCATATAAAGCAATTTAAATAACATGCGATTAAACACATATTCAAAGATTATTGAAATGACAATGCAGTTTGAATGATGTGCTGAGCCTCAGTGCATGCAATACGAATTAATGGATGCAAGCATAAGGTATGCTAATTGAAACATGTCCCTAATATAATCATCAAAAGCAGTTAAATAAAATGGAGAAAGACGTAGGGTTGGAAGACATACACGCACGCACGCACGCACGCACACTTATTACAACAATACGCCCTCACGAAGGAGGGTCCGAATGAAACTAGCTAAGCTACACTACTTAACTAATTATTACAACACTCGAAATGAACTAACTAACTATTCTAAGCTAATTAATTAGTACAATTAAATAATTAACTATCTAAGTTAATTAAATATTACAAAGCAAACTAATTAGCTAAATACTTAACTAATTAATTACAAAGGAACTAAACTAATTAATTATAACATGAATTAATTAACTAATATACTTAAATAGTTTCAACATTTGCATGAATTAGCTACAACTAATTAACTAAGCAAATTAACTAAATGACCTTGGGAAACGAGGGATGCATGTATGCTCGATTTTTCCACCCGAAGAACATCTACGATCTGCCACTAATTGCCTCTGTTGCACAACACTTACACTGTTTTCCTCCTCCAAATCAACATTGCTCTGCTTCAGAAGCACAAAACTAAATTTTTCACTGGTGGCCGGCCGGCCACAGATGAGGGTTTGCCGGCCAACACTGAGGGGTTGCCGGCCACTGATGAGGGTTTACCAGCCACTGAAGCCAAGTCTTTCCTTGCTGCAACAGAGGACAAAACAGAGCAAGAAATGAGTGGTCTCACAGGTTGTTTGTACCATGCATCACCCCTTATCATCAACAAAAGCTCAAAGGAGTGATACATTTGGCCCTCAAATCATCAATCAAGCAATTTCCATGTATGATGGCTAAGGGACCAATTTGTACAAGTTCAATGAATGCAAAACAAGACTCTAATGCCATCACCCTATCATGCATGATCAAGGGCAACGAAGACCTAGGAAAGTGGCACATTTCATCACTTTTGAGTATGAAATGTCCCATTTTCCTTATGTTTAAATTAACGTCTGATTTGAACACATGCAATGCAACACAAAGAAATGCTTATCTTGCCACTTTTACTTGCCAATTTTGTTTACACATTTTAGTTACCAAATCATTCTTTAATCAATTTGTCCATTGGTAAGTGTCCTTTAAGACGAAAGAAGTGCCAACCAAGAGATAATATAAGGCAAGAGAGAGATTATGCTGTTGATAATGAACCCTCAAAGAGGATTAAACCATTAAGCATGACCTCAATCTCAAACTTAAAGGATCCTAAGCTCAGCCTAGTGAAGAAAGCCATAGACTTCTTATGGACAGAAGAGTGCGAAGTTGCCTTGGATGACTTGAAAAAGTGTTTGACCACAGCTCCAGTTCTCTCAAATCCAGTACTAGGAGAGGAGCTGTTCTTGTACTTGGCAGTTTCAGAACATGCAGTGAGTGTAGTAGTAATTAGAGAAGAAAAGGGAGAGCAAATGGCAGTTTACTACGTGAGTAAGACCCTAGCAGATGCAGAGACCAGATATCTACCCTTGGAGAAGTTAACACTGGCTTTAGTAATGGCTTCCAAGAAGCTAAATCATTACTTTCAAGCCTACAAAATTATGGTGTTAACTGAGCATCCCTTGAAGTCCCTGTTGCAACAGGGAGATCTGACAGACAGAATAGCCAAATGGGCAATGGTGTTGGGCCAATATGACCTGGAATTCAGACCCAGAACAGTAATCAAAGGCCAAGTTTTGGCCGACTTCGTGGCCGAGTTCACACCAAGCGCCATCACACATCGGGCTCCGATGAGTTGAGGTCTAGGTGAACAAGGAGAAACCCAGTTAGAGACAGCCAAACAGAGGAAAGAGGAGAAACTCAGGCCCTGTAGTATTTACGTCGGCAATTCCTTCTGCTTATTTGTTGACGGAAGTTCAAACCGACAAGGGGCGGGGCAGGAGTAGTGCTAGTATCGCCAAATGGGCAGATACTTGAACAATCCATTCGTTTGGGGTTTAATGCCTCAAATAATGAAGTAGAGTATGAAGCATTGATCGCAGGATTAAAGCTGGCAGTAGCAATGGAAGCTGACGAGGTAATAGCCTTCTGTGACTCACAGCTTATCGTCAACCAAGCAACAGGCGAATACGCAGCCCGAGATAAAAGGATGTCGGCCTATGTAAAGGAGGTAAGCAAACTGGTAGCCTTATTCCAAAATTGTCGGCTACAACAGGTTAGCCGAGATGACAACAGCCATGTCGATGCCTTGGCCAACCTGGCTAGTGCAATGAAACCAGGAGAGGCAAGGACAATAATGATCGAATACTTGTCAAGTCCAAGTGTAGAACCACTGAACACAGAGCATGAAGCAATGTGTGTGGATATGGGACCAAGCTAGATGGATGCAGTAATACTATTCCTTAAAGAGGGAAAACTACCAGATGATCACAAAAAAACGCACAAGATCAGACTGAAGTCGGCAAGATTCAATCTAACAGCAGAAGGACATCTCTACAGAAGATCTTTTATTGGACCCCTTTTGAGATGTGTGCATCCTTCACAAGTTGAAGACTTCTTGTATGAGATACATGAAGGAGTATATGGAAGCCACACAGGGGGCAGATCACTTGCTCATAGGGCCATAACTCAGGGGTACTAGTGGCCCTATATACAGAAAGATGTTGAAGCCTATGTCAGAAAATGTGAGAAGTGTCAAAGGTTTGCACCTTTGATACATCAACCAGCGGCGGACTTGAACCCAGTGTCCAGCCCTTGGCCATTTGCCCAGTGGGGCATAGATCTTGTTGGACAACTGCCTCAAGCAACTGGACAAAGGAAGTACCTACTAGTGGCAACAGATTACTTCACCAAGTGGGTGGAAGCAGAACCCCTTGCAAAGATTCGATATGTTGATGTAAAGAGCTTCATAGGGAAGAACATCATCACCAGGTTTGGAATCCCAAGGGCAATAATAGTAGACAATGGTACACAGTTTGATAGTAAGCCAATCAAGAGCTTCTGTGCAAAGTACAAGATCAAGAACTATTACTTTACTCCAAGCTTTCTTCAAAGTAATGGTCAAGCAGAAGCATCCAACAAGGTCATCTTGGATGGGATCAAGAAGAGGCTGGAAGCAGCTAAGGGAAAGTGGGTAGATGAGTTACCTAGTGTATTCCGGGCATATCGGACTACGCCGAGAAGATCAACCTGGGAGTCCCCATTTGCTATGGCTTTTGGCACAGAGGCAGTAATCCCATTAGAGATCGGCATCCCAGAGATCAGAACCCAAGGAGTGAAGAATGGGACTAATGATACATTTTTAGCCTGAGATCTGGATCTGCTAGAAAAAAGAAGGGAAAAAGCAGCAATTTAGCTGGGGGCATACCAGCAGCAGCTTGCCAGGGCTTATAATAAGAAGGTTAACCCGCGAGAGTTCCAAGTTAGGGACCTCATCCTTAGAAAAGTCGTCGACAACAAGAAGGATCCCAAAGAGGGCAAGCTTGGCCCAAATTGGAAGGGACCTTATAGAATCATCTCGGTCTTGGGCAATGGTGCATATCGGCTTGAAGACAGTAAAGACAAAGAGTTGCCAAGACCCTAGAATACTTGCAATCTGAAGTTTTTCTACCATTGGATTTCTTGTTTTTTAAGTTTCTTGTTATTAGCCGAAGTAATAATAAAGTCTTAGCTTGATTTTTAAACTTATGTAGTATGACTGACCAGTCACTTGGCGATGTTTCTGATCGAAACATGACGAATAACTTAGACTTATTATATGGCAGAGTTTCTACTCGCATATAATAGAGTTGAACTAAGTTGGCGATGTTTTTGATTGAAACATAATGAATAACTTAGACTTTTTATATGGCAGAGTTTCTATTTGCATATAATAGAGTTGAACTAAGTTGGCGATGTTTCTGATTGAAACATGACAAATAACTTAGACTTATTATATGGCAGAGTTTCTACTTGTATATAATAGAGTTGAACTAAGTTGGCAATGTTTCTGATTGAAACATGACGAATAACTTAGACTTATTATATGGCAGAGTTTCTACTTGCATATAATAGAGTTGAACTAAGTTGGCGATCTTTCTGATTAAAACATGACGAATAACTTAGACTTATTATATGGCAAAGTTTCTATACTTGCATGTAATAGAGTTGAACTAAGTTGAATTAACCTATATCAGTTAGATTAACAGGGAGACCGAGGTTGATGACCTCGGCCAGTCTCAGTTTGAATCTGATCTCGGCGACAAGATTATTGATGTATACTTAATGAGGACCCAAGTGGAACTTAAGTGCACATTAGGGGGCAGAGGGCTAGAGAATGATGCTTGGGAGTTGGAATTTACAAGAAGATTGGTTTAACACTTGTTGAAATTTTGAAAAAATTTACAAGTTGAAGATTAAGCCGAGGTTATGCTAATGGAAGATTGGTTTAACACTTGTTGAAATTTTTAAGAAAAGTTTACAAGTTAAGCCAAGGTTGTATTGAAAGAAGTACTTACGTACTTGCCGAGATTACCATTTTGCCAAGATTTGGAAGATATTGGAAGACAGAAGCCTTGGCAAGTAAGAGTGAGTTGGCAAGTTTTAAACAACACTTGTGAAAATATTATAAAAAATATTTTCAAGTGTTAGTTCAAAGCTGAGGTAAAACTACTAGTGGGTATAACCGAAGTATTCCACACCGAGAAGATTACACAGTTAAGGCGTACTTTGAAGACATGCAAAATATTCTAAGTATGGAAGCGTACAAGATAGACAAACATGCAATCACATTGAAAAAAAAAAATTGATGGTGCATTCAGATAAAGAAAAAAAGCACTTCGGCTTGACATTGAAGAATAATTGATCAGATTACAAAAGTGGCACATCGGCCAAATTAAAAGCTTACATTGTTCCAAAAGTAAGAAAAAAGTACAAGGTATGAGAAATAGAGAAAAGCATCAAAATGGACTATTCGGCGTTGGCGGCGGATTGCGTCTCGGCCCCAGAAAACAGTTGGGAAGACTTCTCGACAGCCTTTTCAGCCTCGAGCTCGGCATCGATCTCTTGTAGAGTTTGATCAATACTTCTCTCGGCAATTGGCACCTTGGAAGTTGTCTTCTAGGATGAGGCACCTTTGGAGACTTCATCCTCATCCTGAGTCAAGTCTAAAACTTGCTCATTCAGAGTTGGGGACTTGGCCCCAGCAACTTCGGACTCCTTGGCCTTCTCGTCCTCGGCTTCCTTCTCGAACTCAGCTTCGTCCTCAGATTGGCTTGGAGTGGGTTAGAATGGCAAGATGATGTGGCTATCTTCTCGGAGAGGCGAGTCCTCGGGGATGGCCAACTCTTTTAGAGCAGCCATCCAACCAAGGATATAGCCCTTGTTGCATGCTTGTTTGACTTGTTTCTTGTAATCTTCTCTGACGTCGGTCACCCCCTTGGCATATGCCTTCTCATCTGCCACTTTGATCTCGGCCTCTTTTGTGGCCAGGGCATCTTGAAGTTCTTTTTGGGCCTTAACCATCTTTGCCTCGGCCTCTTTCTTTTCGGCTTCAAAGACCTTGGCAATGGCCTCGGCAGCCCCTGCCCTCTCCTCGGCCTCATCCTGAGGTTTTTTGGCTTCATCGGCCTTGTTTATTAAAGTCTTCATCTTTGCCTCGGCCTTACTGATGGTCTTCTGCAAACCAGGTGCCTCCCTGGCCTTGTTGGCCAACTCTTTCTTGATGGCGAAGGCTTGCATCGCAAAGGAGTGGCCATGTTGGATCGCCTAGAAGAAATGAAAAGAACAAATGTTAGTAAAAACTCTTTAAGTATGAAATAGCAGAAAATAAAAAGTACCAAGTGTTGAGGGCTTACTTGGACGGAATGTTGCAACATTAGAGCGAAGTTTTCATACTTGCTGAATTCGGCGTTGCAGTGAAGATCTTTCGGGAGGAGCAAGGCATTAGAGAGGGCAACGCCGACCTCAATATCATCGGCGTTGTCACCAGCTTTGACTGGCTTGTCCTCAATTGTGATTGGGGGGGCCCAGGGGGCATCGAATTTGAGAGACCCCGAGGTGGCCGCAAAGGCCGACCTCAGCCTCTTTGACTTGGTGGATTTAGATGATTCGGCCTCAGCGGGCCTCTTCTC
The DNA here is from genome assembly GCA_025200525.1 of Camellia lanceoleosa. NCBI lineage: Eukaryota > Viridiplantae > Streptophyta > Magnoliopsida > Ericales > Theaceae > Camellia > Camellia lanceoleosa. Next base: position 174,488,912 of record CM045763.1, read on the forward strand.
GGCAGCGGAGGAGGTCTTCTCACCCTCAGCCAATTTTGAAATCGGCAAGGTGTCCTCAATATCAATCGAGTCCTTTGTTCGGCCTTCTTCAGCCGCTTTGGCTTTGGCTGAGATTGTGATGGTTGTGCGGTGACAATGATGGGGATGTCGGTGAGAAGGTCGTCTGCTACAGCCTTCTTACGACCCATCTCGATGACGGCTACTGTTCGGCGTCAGCGTTTGCATTGAGAATGAAGGATTAGTTGTGGATCCGAGGTTGATAGCTGTTCCACAGGACCATATGTTAATCCCTAGTCAGGCCTTGATGATTCGGCTTGAGGAGTTGTTACTGATGGAGGAGTCTTGCTTTTCTTTTTTCTTAGGACGTCGGGAAGAACAGATTTGTACGTTGGGATAAAATTGAGCAACAAAGGAGCCTTGTGCTGATTAACAAGCAAGTCCAACAACTTCTTAAAGTCTTTACTGGAAAAGAAGTTTTTGCGGAAGTCCTTTGGGGGCTAGGGAAGAATTGCAAAAGAAAACCAAACAGACGTTAGAACATATAAAAATATCAAAGTAAAAAAGACTTGAGAAGCAAGTAGAAGCAAACACTTGGCTCTTACCATCTCCCTCTCTGAACAGTGTACGGCTTAAAAGGTAGAGGTGGAGATCGTCATTTGGAAAGAACTCCCAGTTGCCCGAAACGATGAAATAATCGTCCCCAGCGCCCTTATTGGATCAGGGAGGTCGACAATGAGTTTGTATTCTGTTGACCTCGGCTTAAGATAGTATATATAGCCTTTTTCTGACTTAAGGCCGCACATGGTGTAGCAGTACTGGATGTCGGCAAGGGTAACCCTAGCATTCTCTCTTTTAGCTAAGGCAATTATACCATTGATAACTCAGTAGGAGTTAATGGCAAGCTGCATTGGGTTCAGTTTGTAGTAGTGTAGGACTTCTCGAAAAAGAATATCGAGAGGAAGCCTAAGTCCACATTCTACGAAGGCTACGAATGGAAAGGGCATGGAGTCGTCCTTAGGCATAATGGAGTCCTCTTCCCTAGCCAACCTGAGGTGGACATTGGCAGGGATGGCGAACTCCTGCCTAAAATATTCTAGCTTCATTGGGGTGTCTATCTTCCACCTCCACATACCCATGATGTCGGCTAGAGGGACGAGGTGTCGGATTTCAGAGGGAAGTGCTTTTTGCCTAAAAGTTTTAAGGACCTCGGCTAAAACCTAAATGTGAGCTGGGGCAAGAATTTTTGAGGATCTAAGGGGAATTCGTTTCAGTTTTTCCTAAAATTTGTAGGTTCTACAACAAATCCCAACACCTAAGTCTATGCAAACAAGAATTGAAAGCAAGAATCTGGAAAAAGACACAGAAAATAGAAACAAGAACAGTGATTCAAAATCAAGAATAGTGATGAACTTCCAAGAACACAGTGACAAAAATATGTACAAGAGTACGAGGCCAAAAACAATGGCAAAATGAACAAGTGCGTGAGTAGTGTGAGATTGGGCAGAAGCAAAAACATGAGACAAGCATGCCCTCATACATGATTGAATTCAACACACAAATAAAGATTCAAGAACATAGATGTAATTAAAGTAGTAGCATACAAGCGCAACAGTTCAAAGTACAACAAAAAATTGAAACAAAGGAGACAGAAATAACTCACCGAAGAGAATGAAGCTGGTGTGAGGTACGCCGGAGTCAGATGATGGTAGTAATCGGAGAAGGGCAACAAAAGTTTCACCGGAAGAAGTGAACACGGTGGTTGCACTGCTTGAAAGCTTGGAACAATGGAGGATTTTGGAGAGTAGAGAGAAAGAGAGTTTGAACGAAAACAGTGATGAAGAAGTGAAAAGACGGAGAGAGAGATAATTTTGATCAAAACACACGAAATGGTAGCAAAAATGCAATTACTATGCCTAGGATGACGTGCTCGTCAGACAGCGTACGCAAGAGAGATGTGACTTGATGGCGCGTGTCAGGCACGGCTCAGTAGGGGAAAGACGCGTGCAAAAACAGTTGAAATACCATGTATGACAGCTCATACGCGTGTTGAACTCATGGAGTTCTTGATTTAATGGAGCAAAACGGACTAAAACGGACTAAGTCTTGGTCGTATTAAACCGACGAATGATGACTTCAGTAATGAAGGACAAAGCGAGCTTAGCTGACGTGCTAAATGGAAAAAATGATATAGGTTCCATCAACTCAAGATGCAGAGGTAATAGAACCTAGGGGGCAGTTGTGGGGACATAATTTTTGAATGACAAAATGTGGCCGAGGTGGTTCCGGAGTGCTAGCCAAGGTGCCACGTGTCTTGGTCATGACGTCGAGATGATCTCGGCTAGGCCAAGGTTATCTGCGGAGATACCGGAATCCGAGATAAGCGGATAAGGGACGAGAGTCCTAGAATAAGAGAGGAGTTCAGTTTGGATAAAGATAAGACTCTTAGAGAATTTATCCCAATCCAACTGGGAGTCCAGGATTAGCATTGAGCCAGAGTCCATTAAAGCTAGGCTTCTATTGGGATTAGGTCGGTGTTGGCTATAAAAGAGAGGCACCCTCGTGGGTCTAAGGTACGCTTTTTGTATTTTGAATAGTGAGTTAAGCACTTTTGCTATCTTTGAGAGATAACTGACTTGATCGTCAGAGTGCCCCCGAGTGGACAAACCACAGCCGGAATCTTATCTTTCTGTGACAGGTTGTTCGAGCTTAATCTATTCTATCGGTGCTCTCCAGCTGAATACCTGTTTGGCAGTGTGGTTGGAAATTGACACACACAATTTGTATGATATGTAACACTAATTTGTATGGATGGATGACTGTCACTTCTCAAGTGGCACTGGCCCTTTGTGGCTCTTCCAACTCTAACTATGGCCATACCTCCCAGAATTTTTCCTTCAAAACCCTTATTCTTTAACTGAGTCCTTCTACTTTGGTTTTTCTTATCTTAAAGCTAAACATATGAGATAGGGGTGTTCATAGGTCGAGTCAGTTCAAGTTTACCATTGGCCTTTCAACCAAACCAAACCATTAAGGTTGGAAGTCTTATCACCCGTTCTCAATTGATCACCTATTTAAAATTGACTAAGAAAAACATTTGATTTGACGGTCGATGTTGGTCGGTTGTAATGAAAGAACACCTCAGCAGAAGTGAATGAAGATTTGAGAAAAATACATACACAAATGCAGATTTAAACCAAGAATTTAAAATCAAAAAGAGTCACCTACGTTGACACCATGAGAGATCAATAAAAGATGTTGCCATTGTGAGAGACTAGTAAGGAAAAGAGAAATATGAGAGTGAAAAGAAAAGTCGTCTATGGTGACACCATGAGAGATCAAGGAGAGACGTTACCATTGTTAGAGATTAGTAAGGAAAAGAGAAATTTGAGAGTGAGGAGGAAAAAAAAAGTAGAAAAGAGAGAGATGAAAAGTCTCAAGCATTTAATGAATGAAAGAGATGGATTAAAAAAAAAAAGTAAAAGACAGAGATAAGGAAAGAAGAAAAAAAAAGCCAAAAGAGAGAGATGAAAAGTCTCTAGCATTGGATGAGCATTGAATGAATAAGAGAGACAAAGACTGTTCAGTGGGTGAGGGCGAAGAGTAATTCACAAACACCAAGATTGTGTCAGGTGGAAAGTTGAGATTTGTTTATAAATGCAATTCAGTCGGGTTAGATATATTGGTTTCAAAATTAGACTACCCGCTACCCAAACCAAATTTTTTTGCAAGTTGAATTTTCAAAACCTTAGCTCATCCAAATCATTTTTGAAACCACCCATATGGCTCATGGTTCGGTCGATTTGGTCAGATTTATCCGGTTAATCAGATCCATGTGCAACCCTACTAAGGGTTCTCTTTTGACAAGTGTTTTACTTTTTTCTATCAAGAGTTGGTTACTCATGATAAAAAGCCTTAGCTGCTATTTCAGCGATCTATTGCACCTTTATGGTTGCAAGTTTCCCCTACTCAAATTCTTTCTACTAACTCTGACCAAAATAAAGTTTGGGCAAGTTTTCTAGTCTCGAGGGGCTTTCCTTATGAGATGTCATTCACCCAAAATAATAAGTGCGGTGTCACGACCCAAACCTGCCCCTAAAGTTTGTCACGACCCAAGCCGGCCCCTAAAGTTTGGCATCGTAACCGGCCAGTAATCCGTGATTACCAAAGGCCTAATTGTATAAATCAAACAAACGGGGCTAGCGAAAGCTAAGTTATAAGAAAGTAAAACATCCAACGAGCTATGAACTCACATGAGACAAAATGCATTACTATAGATATATATATATACACATATGTACATCAAGGTAGCACACGTTTATCAAAATACAACTAAAAGAAGGGAGACATTCCCATCAACCACGGATATAATACCAGTGGCAACCGACCACAACACGTGAGTGATTTCAAAAGGGTGCTCACTGGACCACCTAAGTGCTTCAACAGATAAGAACCTCGCCATAAGGCACAAAAGGTAGCTCGACCAAAACGGAGGCGAGATCGCCGTCACTACGTCCCCTCCTGAACTAGATCACGTATATATATATATATATATAAACGTGAGCTAAAACCCAGTGAATAACAACTGTGTCAAGGGTTTTGAATAATGATCATGATGTAAAACAAATCACAAACTGAACAGATTCTTATCTTATACAAAAAGCATAAAAGTACACGTGGTACATCCTATAGCAAGCAGATACAGGTGGTCTAGAAGATCGAACAGGCGGTCATAAAGATCGGTACGTAGATATGATGGCCATCAACATAATAAACAAGAGTTCCAAGAATAGGAACTGACAAAGATCTCTGTAATCATGTAAACAGGTGCTAAGGATGCCACGATATACAGTGTAAGAAAAATAAGATCATCATTCATAAACATAAGAAAAAGCACGTCAGAATAGAGTATAATATAAAGCAGGAAAGAGACACGTTAAGTTAAACATATCTTTACAACATTGTTACTCATAGTTGGCTCCGTGATGCATGTGACTGGGGCGTGGCGTTTGACTTACACAGACAGCACACTTAATTCGTTATATAATCAACTAATAATTTTCATTATTCAAGAATTGGTCTTTTACTCTCCTTTAATGCCCGTGCAATGCAAATGTACATCAAATATGGATGCAAATTACGCTAACGGAGGCAGGGTGAGTAAAAGCAAAAAAATGAAACCGAGGTCGCCAAATAGTCGCGTGCAAAGCCCTTGGTGCATGCGTCTTGGACTCTCACTGCGTGTGCTGACAAAGTGCAATTTATGCAGAATGCTCCAAACATTTCCCATGTTCTCTGCACGGGCGGGCCTACCCGCTGCACATGTACCAATGCCTCCCGCACGTGTGGTTCTGGGTGTCCAAAATCGAAAATTCTACTTTGTTTTTGTGAGCTTTCCCTCTTCAAAACTCAAACCCAATTTGACCAAATCAAAGCCCAAAAGTTATCAAACATGGTGTATAGACAAATACCAAGTTCAAACCAAGAATAAAACTTTAAATTCAAACCCCAAGTCCCACAATAGCATGAACAACTTTAAAGTTGAGAAGAAAACAAAACCTATGCATATGGGAATTCTATGTTTCAACAAAACCATGGAAATCTAACTTAAAATCATGCAAGACCAAGTAAGTGAGCTTTATTCATGCCAAGATTTGGAGAATTTCTCTTGTTAGGGTTTGTAACACAACTTACATTACCCAATCCCTCATTCTCTCATTAAATTCCATGAGTTCAAGATGAAAATTATTCTCATGCAAGAAATTAGGAAGAATTCTTACCTCAATGAGTTAATTTAGTGAAATTGCTTCAAGTTCTCCTCTTCTCCCTTTCTTTCTCTTCTTCTTTCCTTGTTCTCTAGAATACTCTCTCTCTCCCTCTCAGATTATACCCCTCTCTCTCTTATTTGAGTTCATCATAGATATAAAAATTATGTAATTAATTAAATTATTTCTTATAGGAACCTAAGTTAGCTAAACCCTACTTTAAGGGGAATTAGGCTCTACCCACCTAGTCCATTAGTTAATTGGCAACCTTACAATTTAACAAATCAGACAGGTCTTTTTCACAATTTAACATATCTGTCAAACAAAACATGGTGCACATAACATATAAATAAACATAAAATTCACGTATAAATACATAATTAAGATAAACCATAAATTTAACGGCTAATTAAGAGGCAGGTGTTACATGCGGCGCGCGAGTTCTTCAATGTTACTCAATTTGTCAATCAGTTTAATGCCAACCCAATTGTTTTCTCTTCTACCTTATTAAAGTCTCAAAACGACTCCTTCATTGGTAGGCCAGTCCTGGACATGCAAGAGATCGAGAAAGTCAGTAAAATCTTCTCAAAGTTGAAACAAGCCTTCAAAGTTCTTCCTTTTAATGAAGCTTCCAATGCTTCAACTGAATTCCATGTTTAATGGAGTATATATACGGCTAACAACTTACACTCATGTTGAGGAGATTTTGGCCAATATCTCTCCAAACGTTGCTCAAAAAAAGAAAGTTACTTCTACGCCATCCTCTTCCAAAACCAAGAAGTAAAAAAGTAAACCACTTTCCTTCTCTAAAATTTACAGTTCAATTATTCTTTTTGAGTTGTTCTTTAGATACAAGTGGAATCCCAATGACTCAGAAGGTATGGCTCATGCGAGAGAAAAACATCTTCAAGAGATTGAAGAAAAAATGCAACATTCTTAAATGCCTTTCTTTTCTTTTTTTTTTCTTGTCTAGCTAAAATTGATTCGAGATGGAGTGAATTGTACTTGTACAAAGTACCGAAACTATGCCATGGTTGTTTTTTTGGTGACAATATTGGATTTTGTCCTTTCACTTTTGCGAACATTTCTCTCCATAGCTTGGTGGAGATAATGGGGTGTGGTGGTGTGCTAATGGAGTTGTGGTTGTTTAATGGGGTGGGTTAAGGTGTTGGTGCTGGGTTAGAGTAGGTAAAAGGTGGTGGACCATGATGGTAATGGTTGTAATGAGTGAAAGGGGAAGGGTGAAAGGTAGTGGGTCGTGATGGTAATGGTTGTGATGAATTCATTGAGCTGGACAAGAGAAAGGAAAGAGTAATGGTGATATCGTAAACTCATACCCTTAGTTAAGGGTATTAAAGTCATTTTATTTGTTCTGTTAGAAGTGTTAATAGAGTTTGTAATAGACAAACTCTGACAAGGAGGTCAATGTAATTTCCAAAACTTCAAGGCAGAATATGTATTAAAGAGAAACCTCAGGGGTTTAGGTGTAATTTATCCCTTCTTTTTTGTTTTTTTTTTCATTTATAAATCTAAGATCCAAAACACAACATAAAAAATAAAGTCTATTTTTTATGTAAGTACTTCAACAAAAATTATTATACGGATCAAGAATTCGAGTTTTGAAACAATGATCATATGCCCAATATTAATTGATGAGTGCACATATAACACATAATGTTCGCAGAACACAGAACACTAGATAACTTCTCACATGACAAAATCCGCTTAATATAATTGAAAATTGAAAATTACGATTATATACAATGATAATTTTTTTTGAAATGAAAAAAGGAAAAAGAAAAAGAAAAAAGAAGAGAGGATAAAGCCAAAAAATAAAAATAAAAATAAAAGAAGGATCCCCAATGATCACATGTCACGCCTGTAGTAAACATAAATGGGGATTATTATACATATATGATAAAACATGAAGTCATAAGCTCATGGCTGTTGATGAGACCTCTAATTCTCTCTCCAGTGCTCCTTCAGCATCCTCACTCCTTTTCTGAAAACGAGAGTGAATTCAATTAAACATTCAGTAGTCATTTTCCAATAAAAAATCTCTCTTAAGATAAATTAAATGCATATATATATATATATATATCTCATAAGATAAAATGGCATCATTACATCCAAGGGTGAATGAAAATTAAATGAAGGAAATGAGACATCACAACTCAGCAAGCCAAAGCATGGCTTTATACAAATTAACCATCAAGGACAAAAAGAAAAGGAGCCTTGACGGTCCTTCATCACGATAGCATCTAGGGTTCCTTGAATGAAGCCTACTGACTGACCACGACATTCGAATGGTAGGCTTTGACTATTTGATATCCCTCGACCTGTTAGCGGACCATTCAACTATCACTAACATCAATATCGTCACTAACAACAATGCCGATATCATCAATATGAAAACATATAGGCTAATTATCCAGGAACTTACAGCCCCAAAGAATAAGAAGAGGAGAGTAGAGGGAGAAGAAAAAAGGAAATAGAACTGCTGTGAATATAATTCCACGTAGGTCCGAGTCCAGGTAGTTCACTTCACAGACACAAATATACCTGAGAATGGAAAGGGACCAAAAAATAAAAAACTATTTAGGGTTCCTTGGTTGTTGATATCCTTTTGTACAGGTACAGAAAAAGTGACCACTTCATCAAGCTCCTGTAGTAAACTTATAACTAGTAATATGGTAAATACAGTCCTTGGGAAGAATCTTGACTTCAAGAATGTATGGAGGTGCATGACTCAATCAATCTCCAAATAAAAAAATCTATCAGAAATGTCAACATTTTTTTGTCCACACAATATCAAAACCCTTGCACATGCTGTTGGTAAGCAAGTAAGAATAGACTTAAGATGAAGTTTCATAGGCTTAGGTATTCCAATTTAAAACCACCTTAGTTTCATAGTTCAACATTTTTCATTCCATTTTCTTCCCCCACAAAGTTTAATTTCTTCACATTTCATTGATATGTATAATCCTGAAATATCACTTCAACTCAGTCAGGACCTAGAAATGGAAAAAATTAACTAGAACATATCCAAAATAAAATAGTTAGCCTGACGGGTAAAGGTTAGGAAGTCCCACCTATATGAGGAATAAGAAAACATACCATGGGATTAGTTGATTTTGTTTGATGAAGAAATGGCTCCACTGAACCATCTCTGCGGAGAATTTTTGCTCCGCATCCCGGAGTGTCTACTGATCCTACAGCCTCTTCATCAACCACAACTGCATCTATACTGTCATTTCCTGACTTGGCATCTGGAACCTGCGCATGAAGTGCAAATAAGCGGCTCTATAAGAGACTGATATAGCATCCCAAAATAGATCATGTGCTTAGAAGTTATGTTGCATCACAGCTATCCGGATTCACAAGTGAAGTATTGAGATAACTAGCTCGTATTAGAAAAATGTGCGGGATTAGGGTAGATCAATTGTTTGTTGTTTTAAGCAAAACAGTGATACCCCTCCATAGATGTGGCTCCAACGTAATTGGCAACATCAAGGTAAATGCAATAACTGCTCAAGAGCTCAAACATGGCAACTTCACCTGCATTCATATCACACGGACTCAAGTCAGATATTGGACTCCATAATATACCTCAAACATGGCTTCTGTAAGAATATTTTCTAATATTGCTCTCAAGCCCCGGGCACCAGTATTCTTTGCCATTGCTTTCTTTGCGATCAACCTAAGAGCATTATCCGTAAAATGTAAATTGACCTGCAATGTTCAGCAACAAACCAAAAGGAGGCTATCGTCATTTGCAATGAATGCTAGATGAAAATGAAGCAAGAGAGTACATTCTTAGCAAGATGCAGAGGATCAAAAGCTTACATTGTTCATGCTGAACATTTTCTTGTACTGTTTCCCAAGAGCATTTTTGGGCTCTGAGAGGACCTATGTGTAAATAATACCAAAAAATTTGTCAGCTCTTAGTGACTGAATAAAAAGCGATCTCAAGAGTTTTAAAAACTTTTTCTCTTTCCAATTACAAGTTCTGCTGCCAGTTGTCCAGTGTCTATTTCTAAGAACCCAAATCCATCACTCGGCAGCTATGAAGCATGTACACCGGTACGTCGATACGGTAAAATCTAAAAAAAGTGAAGTACAGGGTACGTACATAAAATAAAATTTTAAAAAATTTATGAAGTAATGCAAAAAGTATTTTATTTTCATAAGATACAACCTACAATTCATATTTAATTTCAAAAAGTAAGGTATAAACCAAAATTAAATGTCATAAAATTAAAAAACTTACAAATCAAAGCTTAATTTTAAAATCATACTAATCATAAAAAAAATAAGTCCAATGAAACTAACTTCACCTCTATATAGAAGAAAATACTATTACAGCTGAGGTACGTCAAGGGTATATGCTAGGTACGTCTAGGGTATGGCAAACATTAAGAAGAAATTTTTTGGGTATGTGTTTCGTATAGCCACCGGTACGTATGCAGAAGTATCATGTAAAGTACCAATATCCAGTATAGATACGACATGTTTGCTTAAATACCCATGCTTCATAGCTTAGCAGACAAGTTGAAATCCCAACCAAAGGTCAACACAACAAGAAGAAGAATGAAGCGAGAAACAACAAATATACCTGAACAAGTTGATCTTCATTTAGAGCAGATAAACTCACTAAAATAGGAAAGCGTCCAATAAATTCTGGTATAAGGCCGTATGCAATAAGATCACCACTTTCCACCTGGAAGTCCCGAAAACAACTGAGGCTAACTTCTGAGAGGAATTTGGTTTAGAAATTACAATTTATAATTGAAAAGATTCAAAGAGAATAAAGTCTTGAGAAATCAAACAAACGTAAATATACAAGTGGAAGAAAAAAAAAAAAAAAAAGAAGGGAAATTCTATTAGCACACCATAGGAAATCTTAGTACACACCATTTGTGTTGTTCGGGTATAAACTTCCGAACAAAAGTCAAATGATCAGACATAAACTTAGGAACAAAAATGAATTATTCAAATATATATTCAGTTCAACTGTTTATGGCCGAACAACTGCTTTTTGCCAAGTTTATGTCCTAACATCTGACTTTTATTCGGAAGTTCATATCCAAAAGACATAAATGGAGTGTACTGATATTTTCTGTAGTGTGCGAATAGAATTACCCAAAAAAACTGGTGCTACTGAACATGACAGCCTTCAGTTCTTACGGATTCTAATAATGATGATGTAACTACAGAATTAGTTAGTCCACTGAGTCTCATATTTGCCCGAACTGGTGCTCCAAAACCAATGGAAGAATCTTGTCGTCTGTACCAAAAAGTAATGAAGAGTTTAAAATCCCAACTTTCATTTCAATAAGAGTTAATCTCATTGAATGATTTCTGTGAACAAGCAACATTGACAAAAGGTATTACCTTTCTGAAATGGTCTTTTCCAAATCAACAAAGGCTCCACCACAAATAAAAAGTATGTCCTTGGTATCCATCTGTAAATCAAAATAAGAAAGTGAGTAAGGAAGGTAGCATCCTGTTGAAAAAAAGCAATAAAGTTTACAATAACTAAGATATGGTTATCACACAATTTCATTTCCCAGTGGAACCACTAAAAAGTAACAAATATCAGTGTTCTTAGAAAAACTCAAGTAGACTGCAAGGTGTGCCTCAGAGAGAAACATTAGACAAAAGAAGGTTCAAACATAAAAAAATTACGCACTGTATTCTTTTTTCAACCCTTAAGAGGTACTCCTCACAAGCTCAGTCTAGTTTGGGGAAAGATAAATCTCCTACACATTTTTCATTTTTCTCTAAAAGAAATTCAATTCTGTGTTGCTAATAAGGTTAACAAATTGCTCACAAAAAGGTTCTGAGGTACCAATTTTAAAGCTTTTAGCTTTCTTAAATGCAATCTCTACTGTCCCCCCATAAGAATGTATCATTTGTGCTTACTTTTCTATTTTCTCTCTTTAAAAAACCCCCCCTCATGTTCTAGGAAATTAGCTGCTCCTCTATCTCCAACTAATTATCCAAATTGTATATTATATTACCATTCACCAGTATAGCAAAAAGCATATTCATGATTTCAAGCATCGTTCCCAGGGCAATGTTACCTCCTGCATTAGAAAAGTGAGCTTTCCTAAGAAGCACGGACACTTCTAAATAGGTGATGATTTATCGAAGACTTCCACAACATATGCTCTATTTTTTTCTCTTAATTTTTTTAATATTTCGACACAATTTAAACACTTGGGGGCATAGTTGTCAAATTAAGAAATGTATCATGAATATAATTGAGAATCATTAGTACAAACAATAAATACAATGTTAAACAATCATGTATATATAATAGAAATAAATTGATTTTAGCACATGTTATACAATAGTTCTTATATAAAGACATGAAATATCATTTGATTTGGTAGCTTGGGATTTGGTTTGTAAGCCGATTAGAGAATGATTGTGAATAAGGAAATTGGTTATTTTAATCAAGTCTTTCTCGGAAAGTGATCAGGGAAATTTGCATGTAATAAGGACAAGTCTTGGAAAATAGTGTGACTTCACTGGCTTTTTTTTTTTTTGGGGTGGTTTAGATTGGACTTCTATGGAAGTTCCATTGTCACATGAGGGGGACCTTCGACAGGGCATTCATAATGGTTGGGATGATTCTAGATAGTTTAGTAGTTTAATTGTGGGAGAAGGTGAGGGGGTGAGGTTTTGGAGATATGATGTGGGGATAAGTCTTTGGAGGTAATGTTCCCTTCTGTTTTTGGGATTTCCATGAACAAAGACATGGGTGTGAGTAGCAGATTGCATGACAACGGAAGGGGACGGAGTGTTTTGGAATGTGTCCTTCAAACGTGCTCTTCAGAATTGGTAGTTTGAGGAGGCGGAGGCACTTTTGTGTGGAAAAGAAGGGGAGACGACTTTGAGATGGGAAAGGTCCAAATCTAGGAAGTTGGAGGTGAAATCAAACTATCATGCCTTGAAAGGGTGTACAAGTGGCTCTTTTCCTTGGAAAGGAAATCGAAGGTCCAAAGCTCATTCTGTGGTCACTTTTTTGCATGGATTGTAGCATTTGGAAAAATTCTCACTTGGATAATTTGATCCTCAAAAAGCAAATTGTTGTCTAAGTGTAAGGAAGATGCAAAGTCAGTTGATCATCTCCAAATACATTGTTAGGTGACCTTTGATAAGTGGTGATAGGAGGCAAAATGTTACACATTTAGGTCCTCTAAATACACTTCATAGTTCATAACTCAAGGTTTTACTTATGTTTTTTTATTGTTTCTTGTGTTCACAGGAAGATGTGTCATTACACTGAAATAGCATAATTGGGAAGCTTTTGCAAGTTCAAATAGATTACTTGGAGGACTTCGATTCAAGCTCACTTGAAGTGAATAGAATAAAGAAAGCACAATCCATGAAGTTTGGAGAAGAAATAATTGGATTTGATGCAATCCCGCTATAGAAGCCACTCTATGCAGTCTTCAGTAATTTGGGTATGTCTCTCTCATCCGATATCAAATTGAGATGATTCAAGCGACATTGGAAAAAATACTTAAAAGGCTACAACTTTGAGTGAAATACAAATTTTCATTCAGACGTTTACTAGGTCAAAATTGGCACACAAGAATCTGCTTCTGTCAAAATCCGCAAGGGCCATCACCTAGAATTCTCTCTTGGCAACTGACTAAATATGCATATGTGGTGGAATTGGGCTGCACATATGGCATCGAATTGAAATGTGCATTTTTAAACATAATTTGGCTGGAATTGATCTAAAAGTTGTAAATAAAGCTTCCAAACTCCGAAATAAGAGGTCTTCGACCTTAGAGAACAAGTAGAGAGGCAAGGAAAAGAGTTTTCCAAGGCGGATGCATGGAGTTCTCATCAACAATGGTGGATTTCCATCAACCATGGGCAACTAATCTTCTTCCCTTCTTACAATTAAGATGAAGCCCTAATCAAGTAGCTCGTATTGATGTATTGTGATTTTAGTTTTGATTTGGTTTGGATTATCATTTTTAAAGATTATTTATTCAAGTAGAATTTTTATCCAATAAACGTGTACCGTTTCTATGATTGAGAATATATTGTAATATAATCATTTTCTTTGTATGTATATCCAAACTACGAGACAAGTGGTGTCTAGGGAAGACGAATTGTGATGCAACCCTAGTTTAGTGTGGATAATTCATGTTGACCGAAGATGATTCGTGTCTGCGGTTGGAATATACACATCCTCTTGATGATGATATCAATCCTTGTAGCCAATCAATGATTTACTGAAATTCAATACATTAATTACTCGTTACGCGATTAGTGGTGGACTCGAATCCCTCGAATCCCTAAGGCTGTGTTTGGTGCAGCGCTCTAATCATAATTCCACCCCTTCGCATGAACCCTCTGTTTGGATAGCGTGTTCAAAAATTAATTCCACCACACATTTCTCTTTCACGTTTGACAGAGCTGCTTCCAAGCCAAAGCTCTCACCTTTTCGTACATACCCTCTCACCTTTGGGTCATCCCCCCGGACATCTACCCAGATGTCTGGGCAATTGACCGGAACAGTACTTTTTTTTTTTGCAATTGCCAATTGCCACCCGTTATTTGGAAAAAAAAATATATTTGTTTTGATATTTTTTAAATATAGAAATTATTTTTTTAGACCAAAATGACATTATTTTTTTAATTGAATTTTAAAAAGAGTTTGATATGAATTTTGAATAGAATTTTGAATAGAGTTTTGAATTGTGTGTTTAGTCATATCAAAAATTCTTTTCAAAACTCAGAAACAAACTTAAAAAGAGTATTAAGTTTTTTAATTAAGTTTTGAAAACTCTTTTCAAAACTCATAACCAAACAACTTTTCTCATTTCATATGTCATGTCAAAAATTCAAAACTATTTTCAAAACTCATCACCAAACAAATTGTCTCTTTTCAAATCATAATTCCAAAACTCACGAACTCAAAATACAACTCTATTCTTTTTGAGAAACAACAAAATTTTATTAAATCAAAAAAGGGAGAGGACAAGAAGTCCTCTTACAAGGAGAGAAAAAAGAAGAAGAAAAAGCAAAACCAATCACAAGACTCCGAACTCTAAGAATGGCACACAGCTGCCCAATCCCTAGAAATCAAAAACAAAGGGATTCCTTTAAAAGGAGGAGATACAAAAGCCCAAAAAGAAGCCAAATATTCAGCCCTATCCCACAAAGCCTCTACACTTGCTACCTTGTCCTCAAAAATCCGAACATTTCTCTCCAACCAAATAACCCAAAAAATAGCAAAGACAATGCCTAACCACATTGATTTGGCTTTCTTGGTTCTCCCAAACCCATCAAACCGAATAAGAATCATATGTATACACTCCCTTGGAGCAACCCACTGCACATCACATAACCTGAACAAGCGCTGCCATAATGCTATAGCCACTGGGCAATGAAGAAAAAGATGATCCGCTACCTCCAAATTACTCTTGCACATCACACATAATTCTATTCTCAAATCATAATTCTAAAACTCTACCAAACGCTACCTAAGTTTTTCTCTACTTGAACTCCAAATTCGTTTTCCTTTTTCTTTGTATTTATTTTTAGTTAATTTCAATTAAAAAATCAAACTATTTTTCCAAGTTAATTTAAGAAAAAAAATTTGGATTTAGAACAAGCCTGTTTAGTTCCTGTGGTTCAATACCCACCAAAACCACTATTCTATTAAATTGAGGTTTTACTAAGGATTTATTTTTTATCGCCAAAGAAAACATCATCTGGGCTCTTTTTTTCAATGTGCTTTGGTGTCCAATGATTTTTCACAAGGGGTGCGGCGGACCTTATGCAGTGTTCGAAGGGAGCCAAAGTTAATAGAAATAGAGGGAAATCTTGGAAATATCTACGTCATTGTGTTTGATGTGGACCATTTGGAGGGAAAAGAATAGGAGATCTTTGGAAAGATTGAAGAGACCTCTTTTTGTTTGGAAAAAACTTTTTACAAGTCCTTTGCATAGATGGATATATCTTTTTGCATTTGTACAACATCTAAGGGGCTTGTATAGCCTTTTTTAATTTTCCTTTTTTTTTTTTTTTTATTTGTGTTCTACATGGGTTGCATTCCCTTCATTCTTTAATGAAAGCTTTATTTCTTTTTTAAAATATAAAATAAATAACAAACAAAAAGTCCTCTAAAAATGATAAAAACTATAATAATGCAACTAACGCATAAAATTGAGGAAATAATTTGAATTTAATAACAGATGAAACCGCAGACAATAGATTATCAGTGAGAATATAATATAAAACAACACAAATTCAAATATTTGTCCACACAAGATAAAGAAGCTTGCAAAGTTAGAAATAAACAAAAGAAAAGGAGAGGCAAGTTATAGGTTTAGTTTACCTGAATGCTATCACCACGAGGATGTTTTCGAGCTCTGTTGTCAGGAACGTTCACAATCTGATCAAGAAGAACATTTAGTCTAAGATAACTATTGTAAGGGTGATGACTAAAGCTTTAAAAGGCAGTGTTTGATCTATGTAGAAATAGGCATGTAATCAGGTCATCATAGTATAATCTTTTTATTTATTAAAATAAGTATATAATCAAGAAAATATAAACTCAAAGTAAAGCAAACAGCATGACTCCTCAAAAACTTTATCAGAAGATTACAAAGACATCCACAATGCACTCACAGTTCCTTCCAGCATTTTCAGCAATGCCTGTTGAACACCCTCTCCAGATACATCTCTGCCTATGTTTAAGCTCTCAGCCTGTGCAAAATTTTGAACTAGCATAATTGTAAATTGGATCTTGACAAATTTGAGTACTCAATCCATAAACTGAAATAGTTGCAGGACCTTCTTAGTTATCTTATCAACTTCATCAATGTACACAATCCCTTGTTGAGCTGCTTCCACATTGAACTCAGCAACCTAAAGGCCAATGAGAAGAATCATAAAATATTTACATACACTGAGCACACATACAAAAGATGCAGAATAAAGCTCTAAACAATTAATTATACAATAAAAATTATATTTTCAGCAAGTGATGACAAGACAAATAATTGTGTGCGCAAGATAGAGCTCTGACTACCAAAATGTCAAATAGTTTTTGTTGGAAGAGTAACACAATGGCATTATGCGTGAACAGTAAGCCACGCAATCACTAAAATCGGTTTACATTAATACATTATTTATGATCAGGAAGAACTGAACTAGCAAACAAGTTCCTAAAATTCCATACAGGCATGCAATTGCAAATATAAAGTCTACATATTAAAATCAGTTAAGAATCCATCACACACTATCTTCCATGAACACAACTTCTTTCAACATTCATCACATCTTACGTTTGATTATGTTTTTCGAAAGGGTTAATTAAAAAACAAGTCATCCCTCCTCAAAATTTAGCAAGCATTCATTAATCATTCTTATCTATGTACGAAATCCTTTTCATTTTTATTTTTTGGATAAGTAATGACTCCTTCAAATTATAATACCTACCACCCCAAGATTTTAGCATAATGTCTTCACCAAAGATAAATTTCTCTAACAATCATATATTTACTACACAGCATAGCAACAATAGCTCCTACTGTTTAGGAATATAAGTTGCAAGCAATTATGACAACCAATGAAATACAACTCCAATTTGATTTTCATTTCTCATTGGATATACGTTACAGAAACTAGCCTACATACCTTATTTTGAGACTAGAATGTCTCTTTTATTTGCTTTCCCTAATAGGATAAACTCTTAAAATGAAGGGGTTTGTTTAATGGATCATATCTTTATTTTCTCCCACCTCGATTGAGAAATTAAATTTAATAACCTGTAACAACTGCCTCACAGTAATCCCCATGGAAGAAAGATTGTCCTCAATCGTCTTCTCACCGGTATCTCTTCCCCTACAACATACTAAACAATTGTTTTTTATAACTTAATTTAGCTATATGAAAATTTTATGATAATGATGACGATTATATTTAGGTCATATCATACTATGATCGGCTAGAGTGAGGGGAGGTGGAACACAAATTTCTATGTTTGTATAAAATTACTATTCAGAACACAAATGCTTAGTGCATCCATAATCCAGCACTACAAAATAATCGCCCTTCAGGATCAAAGACATTTGAAACAATATTTTAGGCCATTACAGTTCTATATTCAAGCCACATTTGTTTTTTGGTCAGTAAATGTAAATCTTGTTCATGTGAAATATTCAGAGAAGCAGCTTCAGTTCAGAGAAATTCAAACAATTTAAAGTTCCTGAAGACTAAAAATAGACAAGCATATTGATCCACACATAAAAATAATGAAACAAAATGACCATACCACAAGTAATTTGTACAATATTGATTCTACATCTTCTCCAACGTAACCAGCCTGAAAAAAGAGAAACAAAGAGACTTGAGAGTGTCAGTGCCATTCAATCAAGCAAAGGAAAAGTTCATACTGGTCTACATTGACAGACATTTAGGACAACTATCTGCAATAAACATTCAGCAATGTAGCAAAATCCAAGAAGACAGAATCATAGTAATGGAAATAAATAAAAATTTAAAATATGATTTGAATGCATAAACATGAAAAGACATGTTAGAGGTCCATTCTCATTGAATTTGTCACTTTCTAAGCACCTTTGAAATAAGATGAAAATAAAACCGGAGGTTCAGAAAAGAAAACTACAAGCTCATTGAAATAGGTAACCTCGTAGCAGGAAGAGTAGCGAAGATATGATCCATAGAAGGTGTTTCTGGGAAAATCCATTGTATTAATTATTTAAGCTTATATTTTCTAAAAGGAACAAAAAGAAAATTTTTGCATGCATGTGCATGCGCGCGCGCGCGCGAGAGAGAGAGAGAGAGAGCCTAAAACTCGTTTAATAAAGAGGGTTCCCAGCTTTTAGCTTGCATGAGCACACACATCAATCAAGGACAAGAGAGCGAGAGACAAAAAAAAAAAAAAAAAGAGGAAGCCAGGAAGAGATGTCCAAAAAATGGGCAGATTTTAGAAATGGACTTTATGTAAGGTAAATGTAGCATTTAGGAAGATAAATATCTGACTTTGACAAATCATAACCACTAATACAAGTCAAACATTCAATTATAGATTTTAGCAATTTCAAGGGTTGTTGCAATTCTTTAGTAATGAATCTAAAAAAATCCTCTTTTTTTCCTTTTGTTTGTTTGTTTGTTTGTGTCTTTTTTTTTTTTTTTTTTTTTTTTTTTTGTAAGTAATGAATTTTATTAAACAAAGAAAGTGCCTCAACGAGAAGCACCTTGTACACAGGTTCATATACAAAAACAAAAAGTAACCCTAATTATCTACAAGGATAGCCCCCACCCCCAACAGTCCCTTACTCTCAAAATTTTCAAATGACCTTTTGTTCCTCTCACTCCACAAACACCATATAAGATGCAGTGGAACTGCCTCCCATGCCTTCTTTAATTTCTACTTCATGAGGCATGATTGTTAATGCCGTTTCATACCATCCGGTAAATCCCTGTACAATCCGTTTCGACAAGAATGCGATGAGTATTTAACTTTGTTCTGGTTAATTTTCTAGCATGTTCCAGCCAATCATGAAGGAGTGAGAACTCATAGAATGCACTGGTGACTTGACAGAAATGACAATAAAAAAGTAAAAAAGTAAAAAAGCAAAGAAAAGCTGCCTCCAAATATCTTTACACCATTAAGGACGTAGACCATAGTCACTCTACACGGCAACTGACAGAATCATTTTCCTGATTTATTGCTTTTGAATTTTTGTTGTTTCATATCAGTGATGACACAGAGCTATCCATATAGAGAGAAAGGGAGTAGGTTAAGGATTCAGTGAGAGACAGTGCTTTGTGCTGAATTTTTAGCACAAGCTTGACTATGAGGATGGCGAGTTCTTCTGATTCCAATTCCAAAAATATCACTGTTGCCAACAGCATTACAGAAGCAACAATAAGAAAATGTCTATCTATAAACTAGAACCTTCAATCAGCTGACCAAATTTCTGCATTCTTAGATGTCATAAGAGGCAACCGAGCACCTTAAACTAGTGTCTCACTCTACAGCTGACCATCCCAAACCTCTAATAAAGCTTTCAAGAGAACTGCAAACCACCTTATCTATTCTTGACCAAGCCACCTGCTTAATCCATAGTCCACCCCACTGAATATGATTAAAATTTGTAAAGAAGAAGCCATTTATTATCACAATTCTATGTAATTTTCTTGTTTTTGGTGGTAGTTATCTCATTAAGTTGAGGGGTTGGGATAAGGGAGTTACTCGAAACACGAAGAGAAGATTTTTCAATCACCATCTAGTGGTTCCAAAATTGGGTCACCAAAACAACCTTAACATTTCTTCTAGCTTGAAATCCAGCTGAAGCAATTGAAGTCTCTGTTCCAGTTTCTCTCTCTTCCCTTATGAAACAATTTTCCTCCAAGGCCCTTCTTCTATAGGCCATGTGCCACTCACATGATGCATTCTGTCTAAATTATCAACCTCTGATGACAGAACAGCCAGATTGAAATCGAGTTGAAAGTTTGAGGTTTAATGTGTTGAAGTTAAAAATAAAGGACTATAGTGAAATCTAAATAAAAGTTGAAAGGTGCAAAGTGTAATTTGCCCTAAAAAGGTCATTAATCTATAGGGAGCTTCTATTTACACATCCAACTTCCTCTCTTTGCACACACCTCATAAAAATTACTTTTATTATAAATTTTTTTTCAAGTGAAATTACTATTATAGACATCAAATAAACACATTCGGAAGTCTACTTCCGAACCAATTGCTTATTTTCGGAAGTCTACTTCCGAACGAATTGTTTATTTTCGGAAATCTACTTCCGAACCAATTACTTATTTTCGGAAATCTACTTCCGAACCAATTATTTATTGAAAAAGATGTGTAAAGAGAGGAATGAGTGTGTGTAAATAGAAGCTCCCTAATCTATAGCAATTTGAATATTCTAATTTTAGGTAACTCGTTTACTTGAGAGTTCTAGTTTTGCCTTTTGCAAACTATTGTTAATCTTTTAGGAAATGAGCCTAATAATGTAAATCAAGCTATCTAACACCTAAGAAGCACGGACACGGATACGGATACGGATGCGGACGCGGACGCGGGACACGGCAATTTCAAAAAAATAGGGGCACGGACACGTCAGGAACACAACAATACAACATGCTTTAATATATTTTTATTTGCTATTTAAATTAATATTACATCCACAAACAATCAATATTAACAAAAACTAAATCTAATTCTATATTTATTTATTTTTTAAAAAATTACTTTTAAATTAACACTTATTTTTATGGAAGATCCATTAAATATTTAAATCTACGAAAAAAATAATAAACAACATTCACAAAAGCACTAAATAAAATGGGTAAAAAGATAATTTAACATGTCCCTAGTGTGTAACCTAAGTGTCTCCTGAAAATAAATTAATTAAATAAGGGGACACGCCATGTGGTGTGTCCTATACATGTCCCCACCATGTCCGCATGTCCCCAAAGTGTCCATGTGTCCGACACGGCTACAGCATTTGTTTTAAAGTGCCGGTGCTTCATAGCCCTTCCTCAAGTTCAACCTCGTCTTGTACGTGGAGATGCAAACAAATAACCAAACAGAAAGAGAATTATCAAACAAAGAAGAACAAACCAAATAGGATAAAATGCCAAATGCCATCAAAGATACTTGAACCTAAGGCCTCTCTCGACTTGAGCTTTTATATCATGTTAAATCACCAAATTGTCCTAAAAGCTTTAAGCTTTTAGGAAATGGGCCCAACAATGTATATCAAACTATCCAACAAATCCAAAAATATCGTGGTACCCGTATATGGCAGGTAATATTGTTCAGGTGTGATACCATGTTGTTTAATATAACTTAAAGCTCTAAACATGCTGCCACACCATTCTTCATCTAATGGCACATGATCCCATGGCATGTAAAACATTTTAAAGTGTTTTAGGTTTTAAAATAAAAGGTTCCACTTTTTCTTTCTTCTTATCATACTCTACTGGATTCCTAAATCCATTTTTGCATGACAAAAGAGATTATATCATGATTTTTTTAATAATTTTATTGTTGGTGAGAGTTGGACCCACATCTCTAAGTATGAAGGCAATGCCTTCCAAATTAGATAGTGTAATCATGTTTTTATACTAGAACTATTGTACAACATGTGTCAAAATCAATTTATTTCATTCTTTTAATATATATGATGGTTTAACATCAATTTTTATAGTTTGTACCGACTCTTAATGATTTTTTATTCAATTCATGATTCACAAAAGATTTTGATTCACTATACAATTTTCAACTAAGAAGCACAGGTGGAACCAGACACAGATGTGGACACAAGACAGGACACATAGTGATTTCAAAATATGGGGACACAAACATGGCGAGGACACAATAATAAAATATTTTTTCATAAAGTCTTATTTGTTATGTAGATTAATATTACATCTACAAATAATCAAAATTAGTAAAAACTAATACTAATTCAATATTTGGGAAAAAAAAATCACTATTAAATTAACAATAATCATTTATATTTTTTTTATGGATGATATATTAAGTATTTAAATCTAAGGAATAAACATCTAACATCTATCAAAAGCACTAAATGGGAGGGGGGAACCTAATTGGCATATCCCTGAAGTGTCCCTGTCATGTCCCTTAAAATAAATTAATTAAATAAAGGAACACCCCATATGGTGTGTCCCATACGTGTCCCTGTGTCCGACATGGCTACGACACTTATTTTGAAGTGTCAATGCTTCATAGATTCTCAATTTGACAACTATGGTGTTATGCAATTCTAGATTCGATTGTGGATTGGAAAGGAGAAGCTAGAAGTGACATATTTCACTTTGCTAACATTGCAATAAATAAGGGATCAGCCATAACTACATGAAGATTGATAAGTGTCAAGTTTTTGGAAACATTTCTCTTTGCAAAGAGTTAAATGACTTGGAGGTAGGGGAGCTAACAGAGCTTCTAACAGAGCTTCTCGAACATCTTTATGCTATTCCCAACACTGGTGAGGAACAGACACAATGCGATGGATGAGATCAAAATCAAGAAAATCTAAGGTGAAGCATTTTTAGGATGCTTTGGTGGATCAGATTCCGTGTCTTTTCTAAGGCAAAAGGTGTAGGGATCCAAGGCTAGTTCAAATGTAGTGCGTTTTGTATGGACAACATTGCATGTAAAGATCCTTACTATTGATATATTTGATAATTTATTTCGAATATGGCAAATTTATGTCAACTGGTGTTGCATGAACAAGCAAAATCAATCAATCACTTCTTGATCCATTTTGTAATGTAATGAGAGAGTTGTGGTCCTCGATAACATGCATGTTTGGCTTAGCGTGATTATTTCATTGTAAGGTGAAGGATCTTCGTTGTTTTACAAGGGGAGCTAGAATGCAAAGCAAAAGGAAGGCAGCTTGATTTTTGGTACATTTAGCTTTGTTGTGGATTACTTGGAGAGAACATAATAGGATGACTTTCGATGAGTAACCTATTTTCAAGTTGAAAAAAATAAATAATTGTCCTTTTCAAAGTTTTTAAAAGCAAATAAATAACGTGAGGCTTTGCCTTATTGAAAGTGAAATTGATATTATTGGCTTTAGTGATTGAGCTTCTCACTGAGCATTAATTTTGTGTTTTTTCTTGATTGGTCATTTACTTAATTTTTCCTATAGAATATGAATATAGTTGCAAAAGAGATTCTTTTTAATTTTTTACTTTTTTATGTTTAAACCACCTAGACTAAGTTTAACAAGAGCCTAAGACAAACTCTTCATATACGTACTCCTCACATACTTACGCATAGAAGGCATACAAGACGCATCTAAAGCGCATGTCTCAGACTGTGTGTGCAAACCTTTGAGGAGTAAAGCCTAAAAATCAAAGCCTTGAGGCTGTTTGCTTTAGCCTCGCCTCGAGGTGAGCCTTAGTTTCCTTTTAAAACTTTGGTCCTTTCTGTATAATTGGTTCTTGGATATTGTTGATACATCTTTGAACCACTTTTTTGGATTTTGTATGTCTTTGGAGTAAAGGTGGTTGTATAAATGATACAAGTTTAGTACATTACCTTTTTGAATACAAGTTGCAACCCCTTGTGCCTCATTTATAATAACATTAGTTAATGAAAACTTTGTTGAAATTAAAATTTTAAATCACCTTTTGGTGACAAATCAAATTTGTCCAACTTAAAATTCAAACCCCCTTTTAACATATTTTCAATTTTAATGATCACTCTCTTTCATGTTATCAAATCCACAAAATAAATAAATAAAAAATACTCTCTTTTTTTTTTTTTTTTGTGGATTTAGGGTATTTGTTATAACTAAATTTGTATTTAAAAAATGCCAAAAGGGTGTGCCATTTTACAAAAATAATTTTTATCAAAAAAGCTCAACACAAAAACTGATCTTTCCTATGACCTTTATAAGCGCAAAAGAAGATTCACAAAAAGTCAAAAAGATCTTCAAACCAAAACTGAAAACCATGGAATAAAGATATTTTAAGTTTTAGGACTCCCAAATTTGTTGTAAAAATACGTCTATTTCTTTCTTGCTACATATAATAAAAAATATTGAACCAATTTTAGTCCTTTGTTGTTTCATCACCACCTTTCAAGCTGAAAGAGGTGGGAAAAAGCATTGTGACACAACCCCCACCCATCCATCCAAAAAAGGGGGGGAATTTTACTATATCAAGCCAGTACAACAGTTAAGCACATGAAGATATATATATATATTAAAGAAAGGAATGCAGCATTGAAAGGATCTCTTCAAAAGATAAAAAATGTGAAAAGATGGCCAATCAAGTAAACTTTGCATCATGACCAATATTTTTCTTGCTAGTAAGTATCGTAAATAATGTAAACTATTTCAAACCTGCCTGAGTTAACGTTGTTGCATCTGCAATGACAAAAGGCACGTTCACAACGCGAGCTAATGTTTTCGCAAGTAATGTCTTCCCTGTCCTCACAGTCAAGGTTAAACTATATGAGTCAGGCTGTCTTCCCTAAATCTGGGTCTCACCATAATATCATAAGTAATGAGAAATTAGAATCTACTTTGCAAAGAATATAGTAAATTTGCACTACAAACAACAAAAGTAGTATGAATTAAAAAATAATGATCATACCTGAGCCAGTTGGACCCATGAGTAACACATTGCTCTTCTCTAGTTCAACAGAATTGCTATCATCTTCAACGTCACCTTTATCTGACACTACACCTGACCTGGCATTGAACAAATATGTTAATCACTTGTGAATTCTTTAACATTAGCGAGGGAATAGAAATGAACTCTATCAGTATGAATGAACCACAAAACAAACATGCAAGGACACATTTGTGAAATTACTCTTTCCTTTTCTTTTCTTTTCTTTTTTTTATTTTTATTTTTTTAATATATATCAGTTGTTCTCAATTCGAAAATAGTATCAAGTATTGGTTTGGGAAGTGGGTTGGCTTTTTGGCTTTTTTGGCTATTTTAGCCTGGGCTAAAAAGCTTGGCTTGGGAAGGGTTTTTTGGCTTTTTGGCTTTTTTGACTTTTTTTGTGAGAGAAGAGGATAATGATTACGGATTGGATGTGATGTTTTGTTTGTTGTGACTAAAATAGCCTATTTTGTCTTTTGTGGCTATTTTAGCCACAAATCATCTTCCCAAACGGAATGCATTTTCAATTTTGTGTCTTATAATCATAATTGTCAAATCAGGATTCAAATCGTGAATCGAAATGGCCTCGTACCGAATCGTGAATCGAATTGAATCGTAAATCGTAAACGTTCGGTCACTCTTTCTAAATTACTTAGAAAATATAACTACACACTTAGATGTTAAATATATCTTATGAATATAAAATATTTAGACTTAAATCGATAAAAATATTATTTTGAATGATGATCACATAGTTTAATAGGTAAGGAGTTAACAAAAGTTCCTATGTAAAATCACCATCTTACCTTCACCTTTTTAGATATTTCTTATCTACCATTCTTAATAAAGACAGTAAACAAAGACAAACTCTCAATTTCCAAAGTAATAATAATTTAACAACAATATTGATATTTGGACAATATGAATACATACTTTTCCAAGCACAATGATCAAACAATAAGAAATAATTATTTAAGATATTTATTTTAAAGCCTAAAATATTATAAAAAATATAATTTACCTCACCCATATAATATTCAACTATATTTAATTTAATAAAAGAGCAATAGATAATTCATGGTGTAAGTTACTTTAATCTTGAACATCTTTAGAAGATATATTATGATGTTTTTAAAGAAAAAAAATGACAAGAAAGGTTAAAAACATGTCGGGTCTGATAATTGGATCCTATTAAAACCTCCATGATTACTAAAATAACAACAAATCATGTATATATATTGATTATTTTGGTATTAAACACTATTAGAAGTTGTATTATGTCATTTTCACTAAAAAGATGGAGAAAAAACGAGTCAAAAATATATCGGACACAATGATTTTAAGAATTGCATGAATCGTAAAGAGTGAATCGAATCATGAATCAATTATGAATTGTGCGACTCACTAGAGATTCACTTCCAAAATAGATTCACCCATAGATTTGTATCGATTTTGCAAAAATTGTTAATCGAATCTAGAATCGTAAAATTCTGATAACAGAGCTTATAACATCATGCACCATTGAACGTAGTTGAATAAATTATGACTAATGAAACTTTTCAAAAATTTCAAAGTGCTGGATGAAAGATCAAGAACAAAGTATCCAATACTTTACAACAAATATTGATGAATGGGTTTAGTTTAACGAGGATATTTAGAACATTGGTTCTCTCTCTCTGTCTCTCTCTCTCTCTCTCTCTCTCTCGCGGTACAGATGAAAACAAAAGCAAAAACTAAGGAAATGACAAAAAGAGGGCCTTAAGCCATGGCACAAGAGGTGCCTATCATGTCTGCAATCAGCAGCCCCTTGACCTTGTTCCGAAGGGTCTTCAGCAACAACCAAGTGCTCTTGTTAGTTGGCTTCCATGTTGGCTAAGAAGTCAGCAAACAGGGAAGATAAAGTAGAGAGGGAAAATAATCTCATTTAGAATAACGTTCTTTATTAAGTTTCATATACTTTTAAACTTTTCCATATTTCACTTAAAAAGGGAAAAGCAACGTTGATGCAGGCCACATGCTAGTTTTCCATGGCTACAAAAATATCTTTTAGGTCCAAATTCCAGCTTAACATGCCAAGGTTCATGAGATTTCAATTTAGAGCTAGATCATTAAGTTGCAACTAGATATTAAATATACTCTAATTATCTCTTAAGATATAGCAGAGAGAAAATATAGTTAGTCAAAAACTGCCATTGACCAACTGGATGTCTACTCTTTTATTTATTTAGTACTTCACACGAAAAGGAGGAAGAACAAAACCAACACGAACTTTTAACATTTCTAAACTAGTAGGGTTGATTTCTTGACAGGCAAACAGATAGGGAGTTTAGCTGTAATTAAGAGACATTTTTAGACAGGTCAATGACCATATGGTAGTCCAAGTGATGTCATTGTTATTTGTTCAATCCTATAGCACCTTTAAGATAATAATCCTACAGTTCCTTTTCATCCTAAAGAACCTTCAAGACAATATTTACTGAATCCCCAAGCAACAAGGTTTATATTTGATTTTCCTCCAAATGCCTAGTGAGGATTTGAAGCACATCTGCCATATGAATCATTTTATCATGCAAAATGTCATATCGTACATCTGTATTATAAAAACAAAGTATGCTCCAAAATGAGAATGTCACTATAACTCACTCTTTACATGAGGAAGCATGGTATATCCTTTTGTAGTGATTGTAGACAGCCACAGAGAGCACCTGTCACATGGAACAAATCCTTTCAATCCCAAGCCACAATACCATGCAATTCTTCAAGTAAATAACTTTGTATTGCCTCTATTGAAAACTTCACAATTTCCATCTACAACTACTATTTCCGACAACATTCTATGTCAACAAAAATGGCATTAGCAAGGAACCTGCAAATTGATGAATCAAAGTGTTCGGGATTCATTGTGAAATTTAAAAAATGAACTATTCTTAATTCCATTCTCATAATTCCTAATGTTTCATTGGTAAATTCAGTAACCACTCAAAGTAAGTCAGTATGCAATGTCCCTATTGATAAAATCACAAATTTCATCTACAGCTATTATTTCCGATCCAATTCTATGAACAAAAATTCCATTAGGAAGTTACATATTGAAGAATCGAAGTATTCAATATTCATTATGAAATTAAAGAAATGAGCCATTCTTAATTCCCTTCTCATGAACATCTATTTCATTCATGAATGCAAACTCAACCAATAATCATAAAAACAAAAATAAAAAAAAAAAGTTCATTTTTTTGGGACCTTTTTCGCTTTTTCTTGCCCAATAACAAACTCATCAAGCCGCCTACATATCTCCTTCGGTGTCGGCAACTCCTTTCCCAAATTCGCCCCGCCGCACCCATCCCCCTCCCCACTACCCCCTGTTTTTACCTCAACCGTTTGCCCCACCGGCATTTTCACCTCGACCCCGCTCATACTCTCCGCCCCGTCTCCGCCATAGGATCTCAACCTTTCCCAAATCCTAGCCCCAGCTCTCCCATTTTCGTCATCATCTTTTCCAACACTCCCCTCCTCATCCCTCCCTTTAACTCTCCCAATCTCAATGAAACTTCCCTGCAATGGAACCAACTTGAAGGGCCTGAAATAGAACGCAGTCCTGCAATTAGGGCAGAGATTGAGGGCTTGAAACACACCGGTCTCGCCTCCGGTGATCGACAAGGGACGGGTCGAGAAAAGGACGGCCATGAGCTTGGAACAGCGAGGGCAGTTGACTTGAGCGCGAATTTGGTCGAAATCGTCGGAGCTTCCGTCCCATTTGTGTCGCTCCTGAAACCCTAACCCTAACCCTAACCCTAGAGGAGGTTGGCGTTGGCGGTGGCGATGGAGAGAGAGGAGTGGTGTTGGGTTGAGAGAGGAGTGATAGTGAGAGGATGAAGATGAGGTTGGTGATGATGAAGAGAGACAAGTGATTGTAGGAGTTATGTGCCTCAGCTTTGTTCTCCGTCGGAATATTGCAGACATTGCAGCTCTTCCTTCTTCTTCAGAGCATAGTAGAGAGAGTAGAAGTGTTGGTAGGTGAAATCGGAGACCCTGGCATTGTTTGCAAAGTTGGATTATTTTTTAGTTATTTTAATTTGATTAATATAAAAATAGTTGTATTTAAAAAATTGATTGATTTTTTTATAATTGATTTGATGATTGTAAGAAGAAAAAAAATTAAAACTAATTATAAATTATATGTGATATTTTATCCTATTAACTATTTTAATTTATTTTATTTTTTAGTGAATTATTTTAACCTAATTTTATGTCTGTGACGGTCGTTAGCTTGTTTGGCATAATCTACTTTACCACACTTTTTATTTTTTTAATTTTTTTCAAATCACAAAACTTCTATAATTTTTTGAAAATCTTTTTATAAAAAGTTAAAAAATTATAATTACTTAAATCATTCCAAATAAACAATTTGTATTATTTGAACAAATAAATAAATAAAATAAAATAAAATACTAATCTTGTTTGGTTTTGATTGATTTTATGAGTATTTTATTTTTTATATTTTTAATAATTTTTTTAATATTTTAAGTAAAATTTTTATTTTTTTAAATGTATCTAGATGCATAAAATATTTGTGAACAAATATATTAAAAATAAATAAAGGCTTAAAAATGCGAAAATATATAGTTTTGTATTTTTTATATTTACTAATTTTTTAAAAATATTTTTTAAAAAGTTTATATAGATTTGGTGTATTTAAAAAGTATAAAATATTAAAATATTAACAAAATTTGCTAAAAATAAAAAATATATATGAAAAATAAAAATAAAAACTCAATTTTTATAAAATCAATATAATATGTTTTGTTTCGATAATGTCAAACTGAAAAATTTGTAAGTAAATTATATCGGTAATTCTTATATTTTGCACCTTGTATAACTTGAGGCTTATAATTTTAATTAGATGTTTTGATTTATAATTTTAATTTTTGTATCAACTTAGGTTAATTTTTTGTTTTGTTTTATTTATTTATTTATTGTTCAAATTAGTACTATTGATAATGCCATCACTGAGATGATTATGGGTTTGGGTACCCACCTAAATGAGCAGCTTATGAGTTTATTAGCTTATTTATATCATATCAACTTCTCTTTTTTCGTATGCCTTTTCATAATATAAGAACAAAAATGATTTGTGGCACTAATTTCTTTAGCACTAATGCCCCTAATTTCTTGTTTTGGTAAGTTTTTATTTTTATTTTTTTTTTTGCTATATATAGAATTTCGGGGCATTAGTGCCCCCCTTTTTCGGGGCACTAATCAGGGTTGATATAAGAATTACCAATATTATTTACTCATAATCAAGATAATTAAATAGTCAAATATAATTCTATTACAATAGGAAATACATAGTGCTACAAAAGAAGATTAAACATTAATAACCACATGTTTGGATCACATTTATTTTAAAGAAGCTAAGTCATTTTTCAAAAAATCCTATTTTTAAATGTTCATTTAACCCATATTTTTTTTTAATATTCCATTAGGTTCTGTTTTGGATATGACCAAATCACCCTTTTAAATTTTTTTTTGCATGTTTTCATTTTGAAATCCATACATAATAAAAAATAACAATAGTCTCTCATTTCATGTAAAAAAAACTCTCAATTATTTTAGGGCTTATTTGGGAATTGGATTAATTACACTTTTCATTCCTATCGTTTGACTCAAATTTTTCTTTAGTTACTATAGTTTTATTTGAATAATTTAGTCCATATACTTTTCAATCTGATCATTTTGTATACAGCGAAAGTTAAAATTAACAATTTTAAGCTACTTGTCAATTTTTTAAGGTTTTAATTTGATTTTTTGTCTAAATTGAAGGTTAAAATTAATAAATTTGAAACAGTTGTCAATTTTCTAAATTATACATGTAAAAAATATTAACAAAAATTTAAAAAGAATGATCAAATTAAAATTAGATTTAAAAGTGTAAATATCAAATTATTAATATCGTGATTATGGTTTAGAGCCGACCTATTGATATCTTGGATCCGGGTTTCATTGCCTCACTTGATTGTTTGTGTCTTGTTTTTCCTTATTTCTCTTTGAGTTTGACTTTTGGGATGTATTTGTTGCGTTTGGGACAGGTTGGTAGCTTGTTAGTCCATACTGTTGTTATCCATAATTTTGCCTCTTCGCTCGAACGAGACTTCATTCGCTCAAGCAAGTTTTGTCAACTCTCAGTATTTTGCAAGCCTACGAAATACTGGAAGAATGCATTCTACGCTCAAACGAGACTTTCCTCGCTCGAGTGAGCTACGCATATTTCAGTTCGTAGAAACACCTTTTTACATAACTTTTTCATATCTTTTCCTCTCAAAACCCTAGATCGGCTCCCTCTCTCTCTCTGAAACCCAACTTCTCTCTACAAATACACCTAGATCTAAGGACCTCTCTACCTTACTCTCTTTGATAAAAAGATAGAGCACTCCAAGAGCTCTCTTTTGATCCGAATGGAGTTAAGTTTTGGCATATTTGAAGTTTCTCTACTTCTCATTTGGTCTTCTAAACTTGAGGTAGGGATTTTCTACACCTTCTTATGGTTTTTTACTTGTGTATTTGCTCTTATCCTCAACGACATTGAGATTTTAAGGTTTTGAACAAAAATGGGTTTTGGTTTTGAAATCTAAAAGATGGGTCTTCCAAATAGATTCTCTAAAAGGATTGTGGAGATGGAAAAGAGCTTTGGATATGATAAAATGATGATTTTGATATTTGAACTTGATTTGGATAAAATGGTGATTTTGTCCTAGAATGTCAAATGTTGATTTTGAAATGAAATTTGGAAATGATAATTGGAATTGAAATTGGAAACATGGAATTGGATTGTTGATGATGATGGTGGTGGAATTGGGTATGCATTACTACTCATATCTTAAAATTTGAAAGATATATCTTTATGAAATTTAATTATCTGTTTAGAGATATCTGTTTTGAGTCATCGGTGAAGGATAGCAATAATTGTTGTAGAACTTGCATGAGAATTAGGTAAATTGAAACTATTTTCTCGTCCATGGAATTGAGCATCTATTGCATTTTGAACACATTGCAAAAATTATGTTGAGAGATGAGGTGAATACTTGGTGAATCTGGGTAGGGGGTATAGTTACAATGTTAAGTTGGCCGGAGTGTTCTTGGTAAAAGACCAGAAAACCGTGCGAATAGGTGTCGAGTCTTTTGGTTAATGCTAGTAAAAATGACAAATTGGTAGAGCTTGTATAGCCTATTTACAGACACGTACCTAGAGATGGTTGTATTCATTGTTTGGTTTTCTAAATGAAATGGAAATGGTTTCTAAAATGAGATATAACGCTTGGCATTGCATGGTTTGGAAAATAATGATAAAAAGGTTTTGTCACGAGCATTGCATATGTATCAAACCTTATATACTTGTTAAGATTCATAAATTGTGTTGAATTATCTTTATTGGGTTTTGTCTTACCCTATGTGGGAAAAACATTTTCAGGTATTGATGATATGCCTCTGTCAAGGCAATAGCTTGGGAGGAATTGGAGCTAAAGCCTTTTCTTTTGTGTATTGTTTTATTATTTTGATTCAAGCCAAAGACTTTATATGTATTGGACTTAAATCTACTTTTGTTGTACCCAAGCATGATCTTGAAAAGATGTAAGCCTATAGGGCATCTATTCTTGTTTATCTCTTATTCCATGTTCTTATTGGTCCCACATGCTATAGATTTAGAGTAGAGCTTGTGAATGTATAATCGCATGTGTTATCCCTCTTGTACTATTGACTCTCATGTAATAGAATGACATATTATACTATTTTATGCATTTATAATAATAGTTGATAACTTATACGAGCCATGTAACTCATTCAACTAATAAAATTTTATAACATGAGAAGGTAAATAAAAGATTATATATAAATATGGTTAGGTAACTCATTGAACTAATGAAATTTTGTAATATGATAGGGTAAATAAAACATTATCTATAATTATAGTCATTATACTATTATTTAAAAATATTTTATTTATCATGTTTTGTCTAACTCATATACGTGATTCATTAAACCAATGAAATTTTAACACATGAAACAATAAACAAAACATGATATGTAAATGTGATCATTGTACCATTGTTTTAAAAAAGATCATATCATGTGTGACAATCCCGACCTCTGATTAACATGAAATTCATGATTAAGAATGCTTAATGAGTAATTAAAGTGAAATTTTGCATTCATTACGTGCGTTACATGTTATATGAGTTTCTATCTGTTCTATGTAGAAATATCTATCTTTGATTTTGTTCTATTCCGTAAATTGAAGGCCTTATCGGCATCCGATCATAAAATAGACTTGGTTCTTGTGTTAGTTGGAATTTTTAGAATTTTATGGTAGGTTTAATTAAAATTCGGTTCAGAACGATTAAATTAGAATAATTAATTGTCAATTAAGCCCAAATTAATGAATTTCTTAATCAAGCCTATATAAGGCCACCTCAATACCTCTTATACACTTTTATACTCCCATTTTCTCTAGCTTGAGCACCAAAACGTGTGAGAGAGAGAGAGGTGAAGTTTGAGCTCAAATTGTGAGGATTGCTAGAGAACTTGAGAATTTGGCTTAAAACCTCTATCATTTGATCATGTAGAGCATCATTGACAAGCCTAGATAAGAATTCAATCCTTAAATTGTACAATTGTATTGTGTAGGACATGAGCTCTAAAGAATTAAGTAGGTTGATGCAAGAATCGAGTTAGAATTGAAGAGAATTGAACCATATAATACATACATGCTCATTTCATCACAATTTGAAGTTGTTTTCAAATAATTTTTCCTTGCCCTCATTTTGGCCTTAATCAAAGAATTCAAAATGTTTTTGAGTTAGACACTTCATTTGATCATGTTTTGAAAGCTTTGAACTTGCGTTTTTACAGGCATGATATGTAATGATATGTTTTTACAATTTCAAGTTGGAGTTTTGATCAATTGGCATACCTTTAGGCCTTGATTTAATGAAATGATCCTCAAACCATGGTATTTTACAAGTTTTGAAATGTTTTCTGGAGTTTTGGCCCAAAAAAATGAGTTTTGAAGTGCGTAATTTGAGTTTGGAGCTTGGGAGTGCAATATGGAAATTCCAGATTCTACACTTCCGCTCAAGCAGCAGAAGCTGCGCTCGAGCGATCACTCTGTGATCTTACACTTTTGCTCAAGCGACCTAAAGTCCGCTCGAGCGAGAAATGCAAGCTCCTAGAAGTTTCATGTTTTTACAGACTGCTCAAGTGGCAAGAATTGCGCCCAAGCAAAGACCTGAGTCTCACACTCGAGCGACCATCGAGCGGCCATCAAGCGAAAAATTCATACAACCAGCATTTTTTCAAAGTTCACAGACCGCTCGAGTAAGGGAAGTTGCGCTCGAACGTCCCCTCACATGTTTGTATGTCCGCTCGAGCAGGACCCCTATTTTCAGCAAGTTTTGTTAAGGGTTCCAAAGTGCATTTTAGCATCTACATTGCATCCTAGGCATTCCTAGACCATGATTAAAACTCAATAAGAGGTTAAGACTTAAAAACACACTAAAAATAAAACAAAAAAAGTTAAGTACCAACTGAGTGTGTGTTTCATTATATGTTTCTGCTATGTGTGTATAGGTCACGCGCCATAAGTTATCTAATTTGTCTGTTCTGCAAGTGGACCCATCTGTGAGTAATAACTTTATAAAGCTATGTTTACGTCTAAGTAATTTCTTATATGATATGATATGACAATAAATGCTATGTTTTATGAAATGTTATATTTTGCCTAATGAATGATTGTTCAATTTCTGACAAATATTCAAGGCATCCTTAGCGCAAGGCCCTTGCCTGGGGGTAATAATACAGTGGTTTATAAGCAAGGCCCTTGCCCGAGGGTAATAATACCGTGGTCTCATGGCCCTCGCCCGGGGGTAACAATACCGTGGCCCAAGTATGTTACAGGTTCCTGGTACCAAAGGTTCCCTATGGGACTAACAAACAAGTTAACGCTAATGGATGTACCATGTAGAACGAAGCATGAACTCTGATTTTTGTTTGTAGATTGAACAAGAGCATGAACATAATCTGTTTCTAATATGAACTCTGATTTATGTACTTGTTATAGACATCATTCATTTAAACCCTTTACTCTATTATTATTCACTAGGCTTCCGTTCACTATTTATATTATGTATGTAAGTGAGTAAACACGTGACCAGGCCTAAGCTGCTGCCTGGAGTTTTGGGTTAGCCAGCCACTATGCCTCATAGGGAGATTCCCTTTGAAATGTTTAGTTTGTAACCTAGCTATAGATGTTTTTGCTTTGTTTTGTTTATTTATATATCGGGCTAAGTTCCCTTTTGGCATTGTCTATGTAATTGGGTAACATAAGACTAATGTAATTATGACGTCACACATATATATATAAGTTGTTTGAAGTGTTCTATCTCATATACGTTAACACAGCTCTATGGACAATGTATATTTTCTATATTTGCTTCTGCAGCCCCTTATTATATGTCTTTCTGTTAAGAGGCCTTTGGTAATTTAAGGATTACTGGCCGGTTACGACGCTAAACCTAGACAGGTTTGGGTCGCGACATTATGATTACCATCTCATATGTTAATACATATTAGTTTAATATTTCACTTTGTTACCAAAATATGAAACATTGCATATGATGAAGGCGATCGACTAACAATAACAATCGATAATGATAATGAAAATGATGATGGAGATTATCGACATAAATAATTGATATCACTGAATCTAAATGAAAAGAATTAATGATGAATTTGTTCTTTGACACAATTTTCTTATATGTCTACATGTTTGATACATTTCATGATAATTTTATTTTATTTATTTTGATGAAAGTTGAGTGTTTGTGATATGTGTTAGCTTAGTTTGTGACATACGAATATAAGATGTGTACCTTTAAATTAAAATAATGTTACAAGTTTAATATAAATATTACGGATAATTTTAGTGAGTAGAGTTATGACTTGGGGTGATGTTTGTTACAAAATGTCATAATTATGTTATGTATATTATGATATAATAGAATATATATTTGTTTGGATAACTTGGTATTCGGCTCATTGGATTAATTAATTTTGGGGACTAATTTCATTGTCTACTAGCCACTCGAGGGGTGGGGTGCCATTTAACGCTAGGATAAAAGTCTCATATAGACTGATCCTATGAAATCATTGTTTCCACCTAAGAGGTTTCAAATCTGAGATCATGACATGAGCATACGATATTCACATTTTTTTTAAATGCATACCATAAACAACTCCTTTTTAGATTTACCTATAATTCTTTATACGCTTAGTTACATTTTCTTCATGAGTTACATTTTCTTCTCACAATGTTTTTGATGGGTCTAGATAAAGTAAATTTTTATTACTATTCTATAATGTAAAGTGACATTATTAATGTCAAAGTCGATGATAGAGGGGATTAGCAATAGCATTGGAAGAAAGAGATATATGTGTAATGATTAACGATGATTGAAATGACAACGAAAATCATGAGTGATAGGGACCTATGTTACCAGAAAATGTTAATACTCTAACGAATGATAGCAAAGAATGATAGCAATGATAACGAATGATAGCAATGGATGATAACAAGTGACATTATTAATGTCACATAATGGAGCATCAGAGGATACAATGATAGCAATGGATGTATCCACTTTAGGGAACACTGGTAAAGACCTGAGTGTAGAGATCGATGATGAAAGAGATGATGAGGAGATGGAAGTTGAGGATGGGGACACGAAAGGCTCTGAATTTAAGCATAAGATTATGGATGTATTAAAGCAAGGAGCTTTTGAAGAGAAGAGGTCCTCTAAGCTCACACAAGCAGACTTCATACACATGCTCTCTTTGTTTAACAAGGCTGGAATACATTACATAGTTAATCCAACAATTACAATTTATATAATAGATTACACGATAATAAATCTGTAAATTCAATAATTAGATTTCATGTTTATGTGGTGACTTATAACCAAATACTCATTTTTTCCCTCCCTTATTTATGTGCATAAAAACCATTAATGATATTGTTCTCAATATAGTAAGCTAATGAGCATCCACACATGGTCTAGTATCATGGAGGAAACACTTCGCAAGGGAGATGTTGGGAGTTCAACTCTCACCAAGCGCTAATCTAGCTATTAACAATTGACTTTCACCGATCAAAAATAAAATAAAAAATTTGCTATGAAAACAACATGTAAAATCAATATATTGGAGCTTGGATTAAGATTGGCTTAAGTAAAGCTTGCTCACTCGCTTGATTGATACGTTACCAAAGCTTGAAATTCAGATATACTTGGTTCATTTACAACCATGTGAGGTCAAGCCTTAAGGTCTTGCTTTGACTGGATGAGTTGAAATCAGAAGTCTTGCCATCCCTAACACTTCTTACTTCTTCTATAGCACATATAATCAATTTACCTTGTAACTCTTAAGAAAGTTTTTTACATTTTCTCTATCTATGTTTTATGTTTTTGTTTGATTTTAAGATGTTAGTTGTTAAGGCCATTTGTTTGTTTGTTTGGGCATCATATTCCTTTGGTAAATTTTTGTTTCTTTCGCTTCATTTCGTTTTATCGACAGTAAAAATAGATTTTGGCTAACGGCTATTGTGTTGCTACTTTAACAATTGTTTTTCTTCATAATTTAATTTTGTTACATCAATATTTTCTACTTCATTTTTTTGTAGGTGGGTAGACATTATATATATTGAAGATCTAACATCACAAGAGGAATCCCAAATGAGCTCTGTTGTCTTAGTTTCTATACATAGGCAAAGGTGTTTAAAGAAGAGACGTTAGCCTAGATTTGAGTATGATTCTTGAAATGATAAATGTGGGCTAAACATGTAAGCGATCAGCTGATAAACGAATTGGATTATGAGATTTCTGCTACAGAAGCTTATGAAGAAGATTATTGTTCTTGATATGGTGATGAACATGTATATACAGAATTAGGAAGGGCTGTAAATCGGGTATGTAATTTTACTTTTTGTCACCCTTGAACTTTCACTATGTTCCCGTAAATTTTAATGGCAATAATTAATTCATTGATCTTTGACACATGTTCCAAATTCGAATTATTCTCCATTGATCATTAGTGGAAAATTTTTCATTTCAAATCCATAAATCCAATCACATTGTGGCTGTTTGGTATAGCTGTTAAAACAGATTATAGACTATGACTTTAATTAGAAGCTGTTAATCTGTTTGGTGTAACTATTGGATTATGGATTTAAGTTGCTGAGTAGTATTTGTTAAATAAGCTGTGAAGTAGCTTTTTGCTGTGTAAATGTCTTTTTTACCCTTGTTAGTCGTAAATTGAATTTATCTAGACTTTTTGCTATTAATTACATATTAAGAGATTATTCCAACACCAAATTAACATAACCCTATTATTTGTAGATAATAATAGTAATGAAATAAATATTACACAAAAATAATTTTATTATATTTTAATAATTATTTCCTTCAGAAATTGACATG
The DNA here is from genome assembly GCA_025200525.1 of Camellia lanceoleosa. Taxonomy (NCBI): domain Eukaryota; kingdom Viridiplantae; phylum Streptophyta; class Magnoliopsida; order Ericales; family Theaceae; genus Camellia; species Camellia lanceoleosa. The sequence continues at coordinate 174,527,373 of CM045763.1, forward strand.
AAAATCTCATATCTTCTTGAATCCATCTCATAATCATCATTACGAATCGGATGCCTATGTCGGTCTTCCCCTACCACTGCTTCCTCGTCAACAAGGACATACTCAATATGTTTATTATAAGAGTCAAATGCAATATCCCTTAAATTAGTTCATCTAATGAAATTGTGGATCGCCATAGTAGCACAAACAAGTTGCCGTTGACAAACAAAATTGTAATTACATGGAATATCTTTCATAAAAGGCCATCTTGCTTTCCAAACACCAAATGATCTTTCTATTACGCTCCTGAGTGATGAATGTGTTTTTTTGAATTTTTCATGTGCAGTTTGAGGATGCCAATGGTCAAATTGAGCTAAATGATATCTCTCCCCTTTGTATGGCGCAAGATAACCCTTTGTGTTTGGATAGCCAGAATCAACCAAATAATACTCATCTACAAAGTAAAATATGAACTCATTACAAATATAACTAATATAGAATAAATGAATAAATCTGAATTTGTGTTACATACATACCTCCTTTTGGATATGGAAAATTATTGTTTGAATTCCTAACTGTATCCCAAAAAATTCACGTGTCATGTACACTTCCCTCCCAACCAGGCAAGTAAAAAGTGAAACACATATCAAAGTTACATACTGCCAATATGTTTTGTGTAATGTATCCCTTTCTACCTATGAAATGGGGTAAGTATTCTGCTTCCACATGATTCCATCAATTGCCTTAATGCAATTCTACATACAAAAAATATAAGAAAATATTTTTTTTAAGAAAGAGAGAGAGAGAGAAAGAGAGAGCGAGAGTATTTCTAGTTACCTTAAAATAAGGGTAATATTTTCGTCTATTCTCTATGTACGGATGGACCTCATTTCTCTGCCAAGGCTTCACCCAATCCACAGACATTTTCACACACGCTTTTAAAACATAATGTAAGTATTTTGAAATAGTTTCACCCGATAATTGAAATCTTTCTTAAGCATTTCAATTATTTGCATGTTAACCAACAATATATAAAAAAATAGCAACTTGTTGTTGAACCCCAACATTTTTCCCAGTTGGTAGTTCATAGTTAGTCTCTAATAAATTGCACAATTGATAAAAAAACATCCCTATCCATTCTAAAATTTTCATATATTCTTGTAGTATTACCATGTTGCAATTCTGACATCCATTGATGTCCTGTAAGGGCAGATGTCCTATATGGTTGTTTATTTAGGTAATTTTCTGCATAAATTGCTCCTACCACTACTGTTGCCATTAGTTAGAGATTCCCATACGGGTGATTTGGTTGTTGTGACGATCCAACGACATTGTCATCGTTATCATAATCATCATCATTGAAATTGTCTATTTTTTTATACTATATAGAAATTGGGGTCATGTACCACATTCATTCAATAAGAAATTAATTGAACATATAAAATAAATATAAAATTAGAGGATATAGATAAAATAAATTAATTTAACACATAAAATTAAAGGATATAGACACAAAATAAAATTAGACAAATATCAGCACAATACCTGCAAAGATTGGAATGCCTCTTGTTTGTTTAACAATTCAGAATGGCAAACAAGTTCACCATGAGAGTATATATAGATAGTGTCATTACAATGTCCATCATTTAAAATAATATTTTTTTAAAACTGCTTTCCAATCTTGCAGGCAAATGGACAAAATCACAACTTGCAAAATCACATGGCACACAAGTGGACAAATACAACTTGCAATAATACTTCCTATTCCATCCGTAAAGGCACAACTTGCAATAATACTTTATATTCCATCTGTGAGAGCACAAATTAAACATAATTCACTGAGGCAAACATAAATACAACATCAAGCCAAATTAATTGAAGATAGTCCTAATAATGTCTTCTTCTTTTTTTCAAAAATAAAAAAAAATATTCACACAATGAACTAATCACGAAAACCAAGAATGCGAGCCTTTTCCAAAGCAATTTCAAGATTAATAAACTTTAAACGCAACACATCATTAGGCAAAGCCATGAAAGACTCACGAAGTGAGGGTTTCATGAACAACCTTGCAGCTCATACTAAAAGGTCATCGTATTCACTAATACCAGAGATTATGCTAATCTTAGCCAAACACTTAGTTATTATGTGCGGATTTTGTATAGCAGCATTCTGTGTACCAGTTGAAGATGATACCTCCACAACATCGACTAGGGATGTAATCGGTTCGGTATGATCGGTATTTAGGTAAAAAATTACACCGAATCAATAATGTCGGTTTTATTATTTTGAACACTAAAACAAACCGTTTCTCCCATCAAACCGCACTGAATCGAACATATTGAAACGGTTCGGTTTTGTGCGGTTTAATCGTTTAAGATTTTTCAAACTTGAACTACTTTTAAATATAATCATTAATATATATAAAAACATTAAATTAGTTATTTGTCTACCGTTTCAAACATATCCAATCCATCCATTTAATACATACTTTTCAATTCCTAAATTAACAAAATAAAAATAAGTTTAAAAATATTAAGGTTTCAAAAATAATGAGTTAGAGTTAAGATTATATATAATAAGAGTTTACAAACTTGGGTTATAAAGATGATAAGGTTAATTAATTAATGTTAATAATTTATTATACTTACTAATATCATTATATTATTAGATTATACATATATATATATATTATAAATACAATTTATGTTAAAGCGGTCGGTTTCGGTTTAGGTTTAGATCGGTGCACAAAGTACTTATGTAATAACCCTCACCACTAATCACTGACAACCCTACTGATTACTGCTAAACTGAGACTGAATATGATTAGTAATCGAATTGTTTGAAATACAGAACTGACTGATTGAATATACTAGTTTAAATGCATATCTATCTGTTGACTGTTAAACTTATCTGTCCATGTTTTATGTTTTAAATTGCGAATTGAAGGCCTTATCGACGGTCGAATCTGAAATCGATTGATGTTTTATGATCATCAGAATTTATGTAATTTTATGAAAAATTTATCAGAAAAGTGATTTGGTATGATTAAACTAGATTAATTTAAGCCAAATTGAAAGAGTTGGACTTATTTACCTTAGTGCCATCTAGTGGGCCACTTGTAATACACCTTGAGTTTTATTGCATTACAACAAAACATTTCATCAGCCTATTTTTCTTGAGAGCAACCGACTAGAGAGAGAGAGAGTCTTGAGAGAAAATTGTTCATCTAGAGAATTGGCTTGAAAGACTTGAAGAAATTGTAGGAGATTTGCCTAATTGAACTTCTACACTTGTAATTGAAGATCAAGGTAAGGATTTCAACCCCTCTTTGATGTATTTGTGTATTGTCTTGTATGGTTCATGGAAGTTTGAGAGTTGAGCCTAGAATTGGTCCTAAAATGTTGAATTGTAGCATATATCATGCATGCATGTCTTCATTGTTGCATTTTGAGGTTGATTACATGGAATTTGGTACATGCATGTTCATATTATTGTTAGAGTCCATGTTTTCATCTTGTTTTTGGAAGTTGAGGCTCATTAGAGCATGTAATTGAAGCCTTGAATTGGTTAAATTCTTGCATGTTTGCATGTTTTTTATATTCATGAAAATTTGTTTGAAATTGGGTTGATTTGATCTTCCATTGGGGCTTTGATTTTACAATTGAGCTTTGAATCATGTTAAACTATGAGTTTTGATGTGTTTTCCAGCAAATTAGCCCAAGAGGATCGAAATTTATGTTTTAAAAGTTGAATTTGAGCTTGAGGTTCAAATTTGAAAATTCCAGATTTTGAACTCACGCTCGGCGAGTTCTTGGCGCTGAGTGAAATCATGCTCCAGATTTTGTTGTGTTTCTGATCGCTCGGCGGGTAATTTACGCTCGAGTGGGACATTGTGTCTTACGCTCGAGCAGGTATCGAGTGCCCAATCGAGCGTGATTTTCACACATCCAGTATTTTTGCCATACTTTGCATTACGCTCGAGCGCGGGAAGTGACGCTCGAGCGGGGGACCTTTGTCTGCATTTTCGCTCGAGCGAGGAAAGATACGCTCGAGCAGGACCTTGTTTTTCTGAAAATTCTAAAAATACTTTTAAAGTGCATCTTTGCATCCACTTTCCATCCTAGGCATTCCTAGGGCATGTTTAAGGCATCTTAAAGAGGATATAGATGTAGAATCGCACCGAGTCTAAGTAGGGACTAAGTCTTTAATTCCCGAATGTGAACTTAGTGTGTGTTCATCCTGTAAACTGTGTAGGGTTGGTATCTGAGGATGCGCTCTAGCTTAACTGTAGCCCAGAACTCTGTGAGTAACAACTGTGTAAAGATATATTCAAATATGAATATCTTCTGAATGGTTAAACTGTATTGCTTTTTGAATTGATACTGTTAACCGAATAAATGTATGACCTCTATTCTGAACTATATTGTGGCATCCATAGCAACATCGTTCTTTATCGCCATTACAGAGATCTCTGTCAGTTGCTATCTTGGAACTTCTGTTTACTGTTATGATGGCCATCATTGACTGTTCGGTCTTTTAGGACCTACTGTTTACTGTATTGCTATGCTAATGGATGTACCACATATGACTGTTATGACTGAACGATTGAAATACCGATTTAATGAACTGTTTTCATTACTGTAAGGACATTCATTCTTAACCTCTTTACGCATTATGTTATTCACTGGGCTTTAACTCACTGCTCATATGTATATGTAGGTGTACAGGTACCAGACCGGAGCTAGGAGCGTGGGTTAGACTCCCATTTTTGTCAAGCCAACTACTGTGCCCCACTTGAGGTTCCGAGCCTGTTTCAAGCCATGGCTTGGGGATGTTTAAATTCCCCCATCTATCCACATGTCGTTTTTGTAACCTTTGTATAAGTGTAACCTTTGTCTTTGTCATCATATAATAAGGATTAGGTCCTTGTCTTGAGAGATTGTACATATGTATAGTCCGTTTCGTTATGAATGTGCATATGAATGAAAAGTCTTTTTGCATATAGACTATCACAGCTCATTGGCCATTGTTTAGTTACTGATTTGGCTTCCGCTATGCCCCTGTACTCTGTAATATTGTCTCACTGTTAAGCAGGCCGTCAGTAATCACGGATTATTGGTCAGTTACGGTACTAAACCCATAGGGACGGGTTTGGGTCGTGACAACTTAAACCGATACCGAACCAAAAATCGAAAAAAATCAAATTTAAAAACCGCACAGACCGATTCTTGTTAAAAAATAGACCAAATATAGCTGGTTTGGTCCGATTCAATCGGTTTGGTCGGTTTTTTCGATTTTTCTTACATCCCTAGCATCGACAATGCGGTTAAGTGTCTTAGTCAACTCACGGGTAGCGGATTATTTTTTGTTCCCCTTTTGCTTCTTTGATGGACCCTCTTTTTGGTGACGACATTGGTTGCTTAATTCAGACGAATGGATTTCTGTATCAGTATCATCACCAAGTAGGGTGCGAGATCTCTCAGTGTCAAGAAACACTCCAAAGCTTGGGGTGTATGCCCACTCACCAATTGCAGAAACATCAGAGAATAGTATGTCCATGTCATCGAGCAATGTCAATGGCTTTTCACAAAATTTGGCCGCATCAGGATACTTCTATAACAAAATATGGACAAATACTTACAAATATATAAATCATAAAACTCAAGTACAAGTGTGCAAGAAAAAAAAAAAATAATTCACTAACCTGTAGCTTCAAATTCCACCAACCATCAGATACCATGATAGCTCCAGTCAAAAGATCTAACCCAACCCAATCTCACCTTTTAATAGATTTTTCCAAAGATCCGACTCTTTTTTTAAGGTATGCCAACGATTTTTAAGGTAAATGTGAACATACGACTTTCCAGTTGCAATTATGAACTTGTTAATAATTGCTTCCCAACCAACTCTATCTAAGTGTGTACCAGGTCTATGACCTGCTTTTACTTGCTCTATACAAAGTTTGACAAAAATTTCAGTGGATTTTGTATCCCAATGTGCCTTTAAACCTTGTGAGGGTTGAGAGTTTTGGGAAGCTTTTCCCTTGCTCTTTATAGTTGTTGGAGATTGTGATGGTGGTTGGGAACTCATTTTCTATTAAACAAACCATAATAATAAAAACACTTGAATTGCAACAATGGTTTGAACAAACCCTTACTCATATTATTAAAAACCATATCAACAAAAAAATAAAAAAAACAGATTGATGTGCGTGAGACAGCAACAAATTGGTGTGTTAACCACTCCTTCAAAGCATGAAGGAGATACTAGTTCAACATAATACAACAAATGAGCTCTGTCCAACAATGTACAAATTGGTGTGTGTGAGACAACAATTTGTATTAGAATTTGTACATGTTTTCTACATGTTTGTGAGCAAAACTAATTCCTATATCTATCAGAATTTGTATATCTCATTTCTCTCTCATGAGTTACTTATATCTAACACGCTCTTGGGTGTTCACATCCATTTGTTTTTGTTGTATTTATGGATCAACAGTAAGCAATTGTCACGACCCAAACCCGGCCCTATGGGTTTAGCATCAGAATCGCAAGAATCCGAGATTATCAAGGCCCTCTTGAACAAGAATACGCTTAAACAGTAGTAGGCTGGCGGAAGCCAATACAGTAAGTAACTAGTGTCCATTGAGCTGTGAAAATCTGTATGCCAAAAATATTTTTCATGCATTCATACAGTTCAGAACAGTACAGTCTATACAGTCATATACAACATTCAGCACGGGGACCTAATCCCTCGGTATGACAAGAAAACAAAGAGATGCCTATACAAGAGTACAAAACAAGAAGGAGACCGATAGGGGACACAAAACACCCCAAGCCATAGCATGGCAACTTCGAACCTCGCGGTGAGGCACATAGGTCGGCTTGACAAAACGGGGACCACCCCACGCCCTAGCTCCGGCAGGCCGAGAACCTACATATATATATAAACAGTGTGCTAAAGCCCAGTGGATAACATAAAGCGTAAAGACGGTATGAATGAATGTCCTTACAGTAATGGAATCATTCATTAAACAATATTTGATCTTCAAGATTTCATCAATCACCATATGTGGTACACCCATTAGCCTATAAACAAGAGGTCCAAAGGACCGGTCTTAATGAACTAACAATAATGATGGCCATCAATCGAAAGATGGTTCCACAAGGAACCGACAGAGCTCAGAATAACGAATAGCTTAATGCTAAGGATGCCACAATACAGTTCAGAATACAGGACATACATTCATTCAGTAAACAATATCAGTTCAATAAACAGTTCAGTTCAGTAGTCAAAAGATAGTCATTTTGAACATATCTTTACACAATTGTTACTCACAGAGATTGGGCTAATAGCAGCTAGAGTGCGTCCCCGAGAGCCAACCCTAAACAGTTAACAAATAGAACACACACTAAGTTCACAGTCGGAAGGATGATAATTAAATCCCTAAATTTCCTCGGTGTGGTTCTATGTCTAAATCCTCATTAAGATGTCTTAAACTAGGCCTAAGAATGCCTAGGATGGGATGAGGATGCAAAAATACAGTTGGAAGGCATTTTTCAAAAGTTGGCAGGGTCTCGCTCGGCGAGCCTTCCTTCGCCGGCGAGGTTGCAAAATCAAAGGCTTCGCTCGGCGAACAATCCTTCGCCGAGCGGTCGATGAAACAAGAAAAGTAATCGATGCTCGATTTTTACGCCGAGCCACCAATCTTTCGCTTCGGCGTGGCTCGAGAGAAGCGTTGGTCACTCGAGCGAGGAATCCTTCGCTCGAGCGAAGAAGCCAAATCTGGAATTTTCAGATTTGTCTCCCAAGCTCAAACCAAGCATTCTCAACTCAATTCTCGACCTCTTGGGCCCAAATTCTGGAAAATACATCCCAAAACAATGTATAACAAGTTTCAAAAGCCAATTTATGAATTCAAGCCCCAAAGGTGAGTCAATTAATCCAACATGCAAACCCATTTTCAAGAACAAATTGAAACATGCAATGCATGAGCTTTTAACCAAATTCAAGGTTCAAATCTTGCTCTAATGAGCTCAATAGTTGGAAAACAAAATGAAAACATGGACTTTGTTAGAAACATGAGCATGCATGTACAATCCATCAAGAATTCAACTCAAAATGCACCAATTCAAGCATGCATACAACAATTCAAGCATAATCCAACCTATTTGCACTAAATCATAGCCTAGCTCTCTAATTGGGCATGAATCATGCAAGATTAAGCTCAAACACTAAAATAAGAAGATGGAATGCTACCTTAGACCTTGAATTATAAGATGACGAGCTCAATTATACAATCTATGCCTCAAATCTTCAAGTTCTTCTAGCAATTTCACCAATTTGAGTCCAATTCTCTCTTATCCCTCACTCTCTCTAGTTTGGTCGGTTGGAATGCAAGAAAATGGCTGAGGGAAAGCTTTGATCAAGTGTATAGGCTCAAGTAATAATAAATAAAGGTCCACTAGGTGGCTTAAGTGTAATTAAGTCAATCTTGGCATTAAACCAATATTTAATCTAATTTAATCATTCCTAATCAATTTTCAGATAAATATACCATTAGATCACAAATATTCTACTGATCCCAAAACTCTAAACGGTTCCTAATTCGGCCGCCGATAAGGCCTTCAATTAGCAGTTTAAACATACGAATTCAAACAGATAATCAAATAATCAAATAGATGCAATATGCAATTCAATAGATAAACTTATTCAATTTCAGTTTCGATTTCAATCAGTCCATTCAGTACTTCAATGAATTCATTTATCAGTCATTATCAGTTCAGTTTAGCAGTAACCAGTAGCTAATTCAGTAGTTTATCGGTAATCAATACGAGGGTTGTTACAGCAATGCAAGCACTGAATGTAAGAACATCTTTACACGCGTTTGAAAATATTGTGAATAGTTACTTATAATATATATTTGTGTACACAACAACTTCTTATTTTGTAAAAGCTATGGTTATTTAGTGCTTTATTATCAACAATAGAAAATAAATGTGTGCCTTATTTCTCTTTTCTTTTCTTTTTTTTCTTTTTTTTTTTTTGGCATAGGTTAGTATGGGTTAATTTTTGATATATGGTAGGCATACACTTTTGATGCCTATCTAATACAATTTACTTTACTTATCAAAGTAAAACCGGGGAAGGTCATGCACAAGGCATTTCTAAACATATTCTAAAAAATTCAATGATACTAAATGTCAATGTAATAACCAGCATTAGCAGCTTATAGATCTCTAAATATGATTTTTAACAACAAAAACACAAACAAAAAAAAAAATCAAGAAGAGAGAAAAGGAAACCCTAAAAAAACACAAATAGAGCATTAATAAACCAAAAATCAATGCAATGGCAGTAAACTCCCACACAAATTTTTAACATCAAAGCATGAATAAAATTTCTTCAAATTTTTCCTAAACCCTAACTATTCTTATTTTTCCCAATTTGAACAAATTTGAAATAGACAAAATCACAAATAACCAAAACAATACATATATATATATATACATGCATGCCGAGTAAGAGAGAAAAGGAAAAGTCAAAGATGAAGGAAACAAACCAAAGCAGCAAATGACCAAAAAGAGAGAAAGAGACCTAGAGCCAGAAACGAACTAGAGCAGCACGTCGCCGGAAGCGAACCAAAAAACAAACCAGAGCTTCACGTCTTCGGAAATGAACCAACATTGGAAGCGAACCAGAGTCACAAGTACGCTGTTACGTTGCTGTTGTATCTCTTGCCAAAGAGAAATATTAGGGCAAAAAAAAGAATGTATGTAGGTGGTATAAGAGTAAATATTTCAAAACACTAAGGGCATTTAAGTATCTTTAGCCTCCGTATAATACCCGTGAGAATCTGAAGCAGCTTCAACCAGCTTTTGAAATTCAGCTTTTTTTACCTTCCGTATAAGTTGTAGAAGTTAAAGCTAAAGCTGATTGAAGTCTGCCAAACAATTTGAATCTGCTTTTTTTAAGCTAAAAGCTAGAAGTTGGGTAAAAAAAGCTTGAACACACACCGCCATTGTACAAATAATATACAACTTTCATTATTTCTAGCTACTTTAAGAGACGAGCAATTAACAATTGTGGACAGATATGCATACAAGATTGGACATAACCATTCATTATTCGTAGAAAAATATTTTGAAAAATCAATTTAATGCAAATAAATAATAAATTAAAACACAAGAAATTTCTTACAGAAATTCTATAAAAGTTAGAACAGTTTGTGACCTCAATTAAATGTAGCAATCCAGACAAGCTGAATATTTACACATAAAACTTACATTGTAATGCCCCGAACTAAATACAATAAACCATCCATGATGATAAGTAAATAACAATACAAATTAGAGCATAATATCCTTCCATTACATAAGACTCAGTTGTACAAAAATGTGACACATGCAATTATACATTCATAAGTCCTAACCCTGAATTTATAGCATGCGTCAACAACAAAGATATGAAATAGAACTTAAACAAATAATTGAAATGCCCAAAAGGCTACAATTTTTCAAGATTGTGTTTAGTTATATCAAAATGGATTTAAATCCAATACAGGTAAAGCTCTAGGCTTATACAAAATAATTATGACAAGTAAACAAAATGAAGCATTTGCTACAATCCTCTCAAGCTACTGCCTTGGCGGAAGCATCTAACCAACACCTAAAAATGATTTTTTTCATATAGGGTGAGCTAAAACCTAATAGAAATAATCAAACACAATATACAAATCTTAACAAAGATATAAGGGTGAAATGGATATGTAATGCTCATGACCAAAACGTCTCATTTCTCTTTCCAAAATCATGCAAAGTCTGGTTTATATCACAATTCATCATTCATTTCCTTTAAATTAGAAAACATGGGGAAATCTCAAACCAATACAACCTTTCATAGATATATCGTTCACGAGAAACCATTAAACGACACCCATGTAAACGTAGTCTATACGAGCACTACAATTACCATTTTACGGATATTTCGTTCGCGGGAACTGGCACCCATGTATACGCGCGTTTTTCGAGATTTTCACTCTGGACACATAGGCCAACTTGATTTAGTGATACATATCTCTTTCCTATGTTCACCAAATTTTCTCAAAATCATATACATGTACAATGTATCAAGATATGATAATACTCAATGCAAATGAATGATAAATTAGTTTCAAATTCACTTAATCCTCATGCAATTTCTATAACAATCATAACTATCCTCTACTGATAGCCCAAAACATATATTTCTAAACAGATATAAAATATTCAATATAGATAAACTTTCCAAATTTCAATATGTAAGTGATAATACATATTCAACTCCACCATTCGTATTAATACTCATCTAATTTCACATTTCCAATATCAATTTCATTTATTTATACAAAATAAACATTTGAGACATTTAGGACAAAACCATTTTTTTTCTTTCAAAATCCATTCCAAGTATCAAAATCAGTAATTTTATCACAACTCAACCTCATAACCACTCTTACAACCATTTTCAATACATCCATTTGAAGACCCCTTTTTTTGATTTTAAACTAAAATCCTAGGTTTGTTCAAAATTCTCCGAAACCACAAGATTGTTTTATAAAAACAAATATCTAAGTTAAAAATCATAAAAGAGGGTAGAGCATCCCTACCTTAAAGCTAGAAGCCGAGATAAACACGGATAAAACTTGGATGAAGCCAAAATCCAACTCTATTCAGATGAAAACGAAGCTCTAGGTGAGCTATACTTTTTTAACAAAGGGAGCAAGGTGGAAAAATCAATAGATCTGGGTATATTTGTAGAGAAAAGGTAAGCTTTAGAGAGAGAAAGAGAGAGTTTAGATCTAGGGTTTTGAAATGTTTAGAGAGAGAGATGAAAAGTGATGTAAAAAGTGACTTTTACGAATTGATATACGCACAAACAGCTCGAGCGCAAGAAGTGACACTCGAGCGTCTAGACACAAAAAAAGTTACCGCTCAAGCGCATGAAGTTTCTGCTCGAGCGTAGAATACAAACTCTCAGAAGTTTTATAGACAGGACACCAACGCTTGAGCACAAGAAGTGATGCTCGAGCCAAGACTGCTTGAGCAAAGAATGCACACTCCCAGTATTTTTGTAGGCTTGTAAAAATATTGAGAGCTCATAAGAGACGCTCAGGTGCAAGAAGCCCTACTAGAGCGTAGGGGCTAAAATCTGGGCAACAACCGTTTTGAAACACAAGCTACCAACTTGTCCCAAACGCAATTAAGACATACCAATAACCAAATTCAATGAGAAACAAGGGGAAACAAAACGTGAACAACTATATGAGGCAATGGAACCCGAATTCAAAACATCAACGGGTCTGGTCAAAACCAGAATCGGTATAACCTCCCCCCTTAAGAAATCTCGTCCCCGAAATTATAAATCAAACTTTAAAACCATGTTTAAACCAATTACAACAATGATAATCAATCAATTTCATTACCATAACCCATCTGCCGGTCATTTATTTTCATCAACATGATAAACAAGTTCTCAATACTGAATATACGATTCACATTCCCAAAACATATACAATATTTGTAGTAAATCAACATAACAAAAGTTTCAATACATGCTCAAACATTAACAAATAGGTCTGGATACTTCTCACGAACTTCCAACTCACGTTCCCAAGTTACTTTTTCAACTCCATGATGTCGCCACAATACTTTAACCAAATGAATTGTCTTACTTCGCAAGACTTGGTCTCGATTATCTAAGACTCTTACCGGTCTCTCCTCATATAAGGCATCCTCATCTACCTCTAAGTCGGTCCAATCCAACACGTGCGATGGATCTGACTTATATTTCCAAAGTATACAAATATGAAACACATCATATACCCTGGAAAGTTGTGGCGGTAAGACCAAACTATAAGCTACCTCTCAAATCCGTTCTAGAATCTCAAAAGTCCCGATAAATCTATGAGATAACTTCTCACTCTTTCCAAACCTCGTCAAAGATCATTTAGGTGATATCTTTAAGAAGACATGATCTCCTATCTCAAAAGACAACGGCCGCCTCCTACAGTCGGTATAACTCTTCTGACAGCTCTGAGTAGTACCCAACCTTTTACGAATAAGTGCGACTTTCTCAGTCACTTTTTGAACCAACTCTGGACCTATCAAAGGTGCATTACCCTCCTCAGACTAGCACACAGGAGATTTACAAGGTCAGCCATACAAGGCCTTAAACGGTGCCATGCTAATACTCAACTGGAAGCTATTATTATAGACAAACTCCATTAAAGGCAAGTGTCTCTCCTATGACCCCTTAAAGTCAATAACATTACCCCGAATCATATCCTATAAAATCTAAATGGTACGCTCTGACTAATCGTCAGTCTGAGGATGATACGTGATACTAAAAGTTAATTTTGTACCCAAGGCGTTTTGTAGGCTCTACCACTACCGAGCCGTAAAATGTAGATCTCTATCCGAAATGATTTGTCACAAGGACCCCATGATGCCTCACTATGTCCCTAATATAAAGATTAGCAAGATAATCCATTGAGTCACTCATGCGCATAAGTACAAAGTACGCCGACTTGGTTAACCGGTCAATTACCACCCAAATCGCATCATTATCCCATTGAGTCCTAGAAAGACCCACAACGAAATCCATCGTGATATGCTCCCATTTTCACTCGGCTATAGGCAAATGTTGTAACAAACTCGCTAGTCTCTGATGCTTGGCCTTCGCTTGTTAACAAGTAAGCCACTTCGAAACGAATAAGGCTACATTTCTCTTCATATCCCTCCACCAAAACTGGCGACTAAGGTCACGATACATCTTTGTGCCTTCCGGGTGCACCGCAAGGTGTGAGTGGTGAAACTCTCGGAGTACTTCCTCTGGACAAGACTCTAGCATGAAAAGAAGATCAAGGTGTCTAATACTCGAGTCAGATTATATGTTCAAGCCTTTCTCTGCCTTCCCACCAAAGATCTTTTCCCAGAGGGCTTCTACCTCGGAATCACCCTACTGTGCTTCTACAACTTGACTCATAAGTGGAGGTTGAGCAACCATGGTAAACAAAGTTGCCGACTCAGCGGACTCACCAAGATGCAAGTCAAACTTGCCAATAGTGCCTAACATCTCTCATTCCCAAACGGCATTGCTAGCTACACTGTTAATGAATTTCCTACTAAAGGCATCGGCCACAACATTAGTTTTTTTCCGGATGATAGTGCAACTCAAAATCACAATCTTCTATAAACTCCATTCATTTTCTCTGTCTCAAATTTAAGTTTTTCTGTGTAAATAGATATTTCATACTCTAGTGATCAGAAAACACTTCAAACTCCTCACCATACAAATAATGCCTCCAAATCTTTAAGGCAAAGATCATTGTCGCTAACTCTAGGTCATGGGTAAGATAGTTTCTCCCATGAGTTTTCAACTGCCACGAGCCATAGGCCACAATCTTTTCCTCTTGCATCAACACACAATCCAAACCTTCCCGAGATGTGTCACAATATACTGAATAGCCCAAACCCCTCTCCAGAATAATCAATACTGTAACAGTGGTAAGTCTAACCTTAAGTTCTTGGAATGACTTATCACAAGTCTCACTCCACACAAATTTAATTCCCTTTCTCGTCAGTCTAGTCAATGGTGAGGCCAGTCTGGAAAAGTCTTTCACAAACCGACGGTTATACCCAACTAACCCCAAAAAACTACGAATCTCAAAGGTATTCTTAGGCTATTCCCAGTCTTACACTGCTTCTATCTTAGAAGAGTCTACAGTCACTCATTCCCCAGATACTACATGGCTTAGGAACTTTACTTCTTTCAACCATAACTCACACTTCCCGAACTTAGCATACAGTTGGTGGGCTCTAAGTAACTCAAGTACTGCTCGCAAGTGTTCCTCATATTCCTCCTCATAGGGCAAGTAAATCAAGATATCATGAAGGAAAACGACCACAAAATGGTCTAAGAACTCACGAAGGATCTGGTTCATCAAATCCATAAACATGGCAAGTGCGTTGGTTAGCCCAAAAGGCATCACTAAGAACTCATAATGGCCATACCGTGTAAGGAATGTCGTTTGCTGGATATCCTCTTCCTTTACTCTTAACTGGTGATAACCTGATCTTAGGTCTATCTTAGAAAAGCAACAAGACCCTTTCAACTGATCAAACAAATCATCTATACGAGGCATTGGGTACTTGTTCTTAATAGTTACTATAGCGATTCTAGTTTTGACTCAACCCATTGATGTTTTGAATCAAGGTTTCATTGCCTTATATTGTTGTTCATGTCTTATTTTCCATTGTTCCTCATTTAGTTCGATTATTGGAGTGTCTTGATTGTGTTTGAAACAGGTTGGTTGCTAGTTGGTCCAAACTGTTGTTGCCTAGAATTTGGTCTCTTCGCCCTAGGGAAGCTTTTTACGCTTGAGCGAGAAAACTTTTTGCGTCTAGTCGCTCGAGCGAAGCTTCTTGTGCTCGAGCGAGTTTTGTGAGCTCTTAGTGTTTTTGCAGGCTTGCAGAGATACTGGAGAGGTAGTGTTATTCGCTCGAGCGAGGCTTCCTACGTTCGAGCGATGGTCTTCTGTCTGTAAAACTTCTGGGTGTAGGTATTCTTGGCTCAAGCGAAACTTCTTGCGCTTGAGCGGTGTGGCTTCTTGTGTTTGGTCGCTTGAGCGAAGCTTTTTGCACTTGAACAAGGCAACTTATTGTGTCTGGTCGCTCGAGCAAAGCTTTCTTCACTCAAGCGAGCTGTGCGTATATCAATTCGTAAACGTTATTTTTACATCATTTTTTCATCTCTCTCTAAACATTTCAAAAACCCTAGATCCACACACACACTCTCTCTCTCTAAAACTCACACTCTCTCTACAAATACACTTAGATCTACCTATTTCTTCACCTGTGTCCCTTTGTTAAAAGGGTAGAGCTCACGTAGAGCTTCATTTTCATTTGAACAAAGTTGGGTTTTGGCATTTGTAAAGTTTCTTCACTCTCTCTTTCATCTTCTAAGCTCGAGGTAAGGATTATTCACACTCTTGTATAAGTTTTACCTTAGTTATTTGTTGTTTCAAAGATTATAGTGGTTTGGGGTTTGTTAGCAAAAACCTGGGGTTTGAATTCAAAATGTAAAAGAGAGGTTTTCAAATGGTTTCTTGCAAATGGTTGTGGTTATGAAATTAGGGTTTATATATATTGAAATGAGGTATTTCCTACTTTGAAATTGATTTCCAAACAGAAATGGATTTTGCCCTAAAATATGAATGTTTGAGATTGTAAAGAGAAAATAGAATTGACATTGGAAATTGTGAAATTAAAATGATGATAATGATGAGGGTGGAGTTGCATATGTATTATCACTCCCATTTTAGATTTTGGAAAGGTGTATCTTTAATGAAATTTATTTTTCTGTTTAGAGATATCTGTTTTGGACTATTGGTGGAGGATAGCTACGAGTGTTGTAGAAATTGCATTTGAATTAGGCAACCTAAAACTAATTTCTCATCCATTTGTATTGAAACATTGTTGCATACTAAATACATTGTAAATGTATATGATTTGAGAAAAGAGATGAATGTGGGAAGGAGATGTGTAACACTAAATCAAGTTGGCCTGTGTGTCCAGGGTAAAAGTCTCGAAAA
The DNA here is from genome assembly GCA_025200525.1 of Camellia lanceoleosa. NCBI lineage: Eukaryota > Viridiplantae > Streptophyta > Magnoliopsida > Ericales > Theaceae > Camellia > Camellia lanceoleosa. Next base: position 174,543,987 of record CM045763.1, read on the forward strand.
ACGCGTGTATACATGGGTGCCGGTTCTCGTGCACGAAATATCCGTAAAATGGCAATAGTAGTGCTTGTATAGGCTACGTTTAAATGGGTGCCGTTTGACGATTTTTCGTAGACGAAATATCTGTGAAAGATTGTACTGATTTGAGATTTTTCTATGTTTTCTATTGTAAAATGGCATGATTTGGAGAATTATGATATAAACTTGGCATGGCATGGTTTTGGAAAGAAATGTGAAACAGTTTGGCATGGGTATTGCATATACATTTACCTTATGGCTTCATTAAGATTTATACATTGTGTTGTAGTATTTCTATTGGGCTTTGGCTCACCCTATTTAGGAAAACATTTTTAGGTGCTGATGACATGCCTCCACCAAGGCAATAGCTTGGGAAGATTGGAGTTGAAGGTTTCTGTTATTTAGCTGTTATATTTGTTTTGTACAAAGCCAAGGGTTTTTAACTATATTGGATTCTAATCCACTTTTGTTGTAATCAAGCAGTGCCTTGGAAAGTTGTAAGCCATTAGGGCATTGCTTATTTGTTTAACTTTTGTTCTACCACTCTGATATGTATCATATGCTATAGATTCAGGACTAGGCTTGTGAATGTATAATCTACATATGTTACTCTTTTGTACAAACAATTGAAATTAATAGACGATGGGTACATTATCACGTGTTATTATTAAATACCATTGTGGATTGGTTATTGTGTTTATTATCGGGACGTGACAGTTACCCGGTTCAACTTCTGGTAATCAATACACAATCGCAAAGTGCTATCATTCTTCTTGGCAAAGAGAGTTGGTGCTCCCCAAGGTGAAGTACTAGGGCAAATAAAACCTTCTAACAATTCTTGGAGTTGAATCTTCAACTCTCTCAACTCAGCAGGTGCAAATCTATACGGTGCCATGAAAATCGGTGCCGTGCCAGGCACTAAGTCAATAGATAATTCAATATCATAGTGGGGTGGCAAACTAGGAAGATCCTCGAGAAAGACATCCGAGTATTCACAAACTACTCTCTGTAACTCAACTTGAACCTCATCACATTCTCTACCCAATAAGGTTGCAAGAAAACAACTAAACTCACTCTGACCACACGGATCATAAACCGCTGACGAGACTCTATCAACCCGATCCCCCAAGAAATAAAAGCAATCACCACCCGAGATACATACAGTAACTCTTTGACGATAACAATTTATAACAGCACGATATGAAGACAACCAGTCCATATCCAAAATAGCATCAAAACCCAACATATAAATCAACACAAATGCAAAAGAAAGACGGCGACCGACAACCTCTATATCACAACCTCAACATCCCTGGTCCAATACAACCTCACCACCAATAGGTGACTCTACTCTGAGGGGAGATGCTAATTAAGCTATTTCCAACCCCAAAACTGATGCAAATGCAGATGATATAAAAAAATGGGATGCACCCATATCAATTAACACATTGGCTATAGAATTGCATAACAAGAATGTGCCTCTCACTACCGAAGGCGCTGGCAACAAATCTGGTGTGGTAACAGCATACACACGCCCCGTGGGTCTCTACTTAACCTGCTCACCTCTTGAAGCATAAGTCTGATGCACTGACTGAGCCAAAGAGGCTCCTTGATTAGCCTTTGTGGCTTAAACTGACTGGGTAGGTTGAAGGCTTGGCGTTGGCCTTCAACCAAATGCACTAGATGTACCATTCAATTATGGGCAAAGCCCTTTCAAGTGTCTCGCTTGCCCATATTGATAACAAGCAAGCGACTGCCCTATTCCTTAACTTTAGCTCTGAAGACGAGCTGATGACGACGCAAACCGTTATCTTCCTCTCCTCTGCGGGTAAGCGGGAGACTTGTGGCCCAACTGGCCACACTTAAAACAAGTGAAATCTACCTAACCACCTCTTCCAGAACTTGAACTTGGTACTGGAAAAGTGGACATCGACTGTGCTCCCTGGGATTGTTGTGAGGTAGAACCTTTATGTCTTTTACTGTCCCTCTGAACATCCTGATTCCTTTTGAACCCCCTCATCTGCTCCTCCTCCATCTAAATCACTGTCTTAAGATGGGCTGTTACCTCCATAAGGCGTCCATAATCTCTAATCATTGGCTCAACCACCTTGAACATGAGCCCAGTCCTCAATCTCATCTTGAACTCTATACACCGGCATTCCTCAATCGCCACCAGTTCCGATGTAAACCTTGACAGACCAGTAAATGCGGCCTCAAACTTGGCCACCGTTGTGTTCAATTGTTTAAGCTTTGAAAACTGCTCTCTCAACCTCTTCATAACAATGGAAGGTAAGAAGTTATGTTGGAAGACGTTGACAAAGGTCTTCCAAGTCACCCCAATACGTCCACGCACATACTTCCACCACTGACCCGCATCTCTCTTTAGCTGTAAGAATGCCAAGGTCACTCTCAACCCATCATCTTCGATGCCAAGCATCTTAAACATCTTCACTATTTGCTTAAGTCGAGCCATTCATCTGCTTTCAGTGGCTCTTTCGAATCACCCAAAAACTCATCCGGATTAGATCGAAAGAACTCCCTCTTAAAAAATAACGGCCCTGCTTCAGCGACTTTGGTCTAGACTTGATTCTCAGCCTTGAGAATATCTATAGATTCTCACAAAGCTCCGGCCATCTCTCAAGCCAAGACGCCTATGGCATACTGACCTGCTGGCTCGACCATATTGGTTTGACCAACTTATTCCTCTTGCACTGGAATTTCATCCGATAATGGCATTTTCTACCGTCTAGGCCTACCACGCCTACCACCACGACCACATCCTGAAATCCTAATAAAGGTAACACCAAAGATTAGCACATTCACAAATGTACTAAAGTTAATTCAATTACACCCTAATACGATGGACAACACTTAATTCACTCCACATAAGCACACATCCACATAAACACATATGAATTTCTTTCCTAGATAATGATTGTCCTGTAACTTTGCCAGAGTTCCAATTAGAAATAGCAGTGATCAAGTGCTCTTCCAACAAGACTTCTAGAAACTCGTAGACTCAATCAATATCCTAGAAATTAAACTCCATACCCGCTTAGTCACATAATCATGTTATCACATAGCATGTCAAACATACAAACATCTCTATCAAGCGAGATAAACCCTTTGTGGTATGAACCACTTCCTATGTACCCAAAAAATTCAAACCTGGTACGCTCTGATACCAAGTTGTAATGCCCTGAACTAAATACAATAAACCATTCACGATGATAAATAAACAACAATATAAATCAAAGTATAATATCTTTCTATTACATAAGACTCAGTTATACAAAAAAGTGACACATGCAGTTATATATTCATAAGTCCTAACCCTAAATCTATAGCATGTGTCAACAATAAAGATATGAAATAAAAGTTAAACAGATAATTGAAATGCCCTGAAGGCTACAATTTTTCAAGACTGTACTTGGTTACATCAAAATGGATTTAAGTCTAATACAAGTAAAGCCTTAGGCTTGTACAAAATAATTATGACAAGTAAACAAAATGACGCTCTTGCTCCAATCCTTCCAAGCTATTGCCTTGGCGGAGGTATCTCACTAACACCTGAAAATGGTTTTTTTCATATAGGGTGAGCCAAAGCCCAGTATAAATAATCCAACACAATATATAAATCTTAACAAAGATATAAGGGTGAAATATATATGCAATGCTCATGACCAAAACATCTTATTTCTCTTTCTAAAATCATGCAAAGTTTGGTTTATATCATAACTCATCATTCATTTCCTTTACATTGGAAAATAGAAGGAAATCTCAAACCAACACAACCTTTCACAGATATTTCGTTCGTGGGAACCCATCAAATGGCACCCATGTAAACGTAGTCTATACGACCACTACAATTGCTATTTTATGGATCTTTCTTCTACGGAAACCGGCATCCATATATACGCACATTTTTCGGGACTTTCACCCTAGACACACAAGCTAACTTGATTTGGTGATACACACATCTTTTCCACGTTTACCATTTTTTCTCAAAATCATATATATGTACAATGTATCAAGATGTGATCATGCTCAATGCAAATAAATGAGAAATTAGTTTCAATTTATTTAATCCTCATGCAATTTCTACAGTAATCATAACTATCCTCCATCAATAGCCCAAAACAGATATTTCTAAACAAATAAAATCTCCAATACAGATAAACTTTCAAAATTTCAAGATGTAAGTGATAATACATATTCAACATATTCAACTCCACTCCAATTTCACATTTCCAATATCAATTCCATTTATTTATACAAAAATAAACATTTGAGAAATTTAGGGCAAAACTCATTTTTTCTTTCAAAATCCATTCAAAGTATCAAAATCAATGATTTTCAGGGGTGAGCAGCGGATATACCGATCCGCCAAAACCGACCAAACCGAACCGATCCGCTGCATTTTGGACGGTTGCAGATATAATCTAGCATGTATCGTGTCAATTAAGCAAGATTTGAAGTTTGATCCTGTATGCAAGCTTGGTTTTGTTGAGCTTTATGGGAATAGGCACCACTTGCATCTTTTGAAATAGAAAATAAGTCAAGATGCGCATGCATGTTCGAATAATTGAAGATAGGAGCTTGAAATACATGAATATGTATGATAGAAATGAATTTGGTGTCAATTTGAGACATGCAAGTGTGTAATCCTCGAAATTGAGCTCCATAATATTGTGTTTTGGTGTTTGTCTCATGTTAGTACATAAATATATGAAGTTTGAGCCAAAAATCATGAATTGAGACCTTTGAACATCGAATTTCAACTCCAAGAACAGTTCTGGAATTTCTAAAAAGTTTGAATGCCACTCGAGCGGGGAAACCGCCGCTCGAGCGTGAATTTCGTGCTCCCAGCACTTTTTGCAGACTTGATGTCTGCTCGAGCGGAGAATTTCACGCTCGAGCGGGGGAGCTTTATTGATAGGCCCTCCGCTCGAGCGCCAGAATGCACGATCGAGTGTATTTTTCATGCAACCAGTATTTTTGTAGGCCTTAAGGGTCCGCTCGAGCGGGGACTCTATCTTTTGAAAATCTGAAAATGCATTCTATATTCTGTTTTCCGTTCCCTTTCACTTCTAAGTATTCTTAGGCATACATTGAGCATTCTAATTGGGTTAAAGAGATAAGAATGAAGCCTAAAGAGGAATATGTGAATTAATGAACAGATTGAATTGTTGGTGACCCTTTTGTGTTCATGAAATGTGTAGGGTCAAGCTCCGGGGCAAATCCACAAGCCGATCATTGTGAGTAATATCTTAACAAGATATTTGAAATATACTGTTGTCCAATTGTTTACACTTATGTAAGTTTTATAAGTTCATTAGTTTGAATGGTGGACAACGATTGATACAAATAACTGGGCCAAAGGCCGATTGATGCGAATGATTGGGCCAAAGACCGATGGATATAAATAATTGGGCCAAAGGCCAATTGATACGGATAATTGGGCCAAAGGCCGATTGACATGAATGATTGGGCCGAAGGCCGATGGATACGAATGATTGACATGAACGATTGGGTCGAAGGCCGATGGATACCAATGATAGACATGGATGATTGGGCCGAAGGTCGATGGATACGAATGATGGATATAGATGATTGGGCCAAAGGCCGATGGATATAGATGATTGGGCCAAAGGCCGATGGATATAAATGATTGGGCCAAAGGCCGTTTGCTGTACTGTTTCAATGATTACTTATATATTTTCCTCATTTGATATTATTCACTGGGCATTCGCTCACGCTCATTCATGTACATGTAGGTGAGCCAAGGGATGTCTAGAACCAACCCCGGTGAACTTGTGAGAAACAGTTTAAGTTTTGAGGAGTCAGCCCAAACGTCTCACGCACAAGACTGTCTTCGCTTTTGATCTTGTTTATAGTTTTGTTATATTAGCGAATACGCTGGTCTACTTTTGTATATAAGACTTGGGTCTGACTGACTTAAATCTGTATGATCCTGTATGTACAGTGTCTTGTATTAGTACATATTTTGATGTGAGTTATTAACATATAAACGTTTGGAATGTTATGGTGTGCATTTAAGCATGGCTCTATGGACAAAATTTTTGAATTGCTTCCGTTTGGCCCCTTTATCTCTGATAAGTTTTGATTTATTTGAATTGAGGCCGTAGGTAATCACACGATTACTGGCCGGTTATGGCCTTAACCCATAGGGGCGGGTTCGAATTGATGAGTGGTATCAGAGCACGAGTTAATAACTCACACACTTGTCCAAAAGAGCAATAAGCGTCTAGAAAAGATCTAGGATGCATTCATAATATGAATTTGAAAGCACCAGGTATATGCATAAATGTTTTGATATGAACGACTATGTGCCATAAGTTCTGATTTGCCTGCATCGTAAATTACCTGGATGTGTATACTCTTTAATATACACATACTTGTAAATCTTTTGCATAAAATATATTTGCATGAAATATAATGCAAGTTTAATCAGATGGTGAGAACAAGAGGTGATGAGTTGGAGGAGTCCTCTACTGCCATAATAGACAGAATGGAAAGATTGCTACAGGAAATTGCAGAAGCCTTGAGACAGAAACAGGAGTGGCAACAACAGTGGCAGCGACTACATCCGCCACCTCCGCCTCCGGCACCCCCTGTGCCAGATAATCAAAACGATGACCGAATCATAGCCCTCACCAAAGAGTTCAAGAAAATGAAACCACCACAGTTCCATGGCGGATTAGATCCTCTGAAAGCTGAAGCTTGGGTCCTCGGCATCGAAAAACTGTTTGAAGTATTCCCATGTTCAGAGGTACAGAAAGTACTTCTAGCCATCTTTATGCTAGAGGACGAAGCGAGAAGATGATGGATGTTGATGCGTGAGAGTTACAAAGATGCTGATTGGGCAAAGTTTTTAGATATCTTTTATGACAAGTACTTTCCGCAGTGTGTCCGGGATAGGAAAGTGGCGAAATTTATGGAATTGAAACAAGGCAGCATGACCGTAGCTGAGTATGAGGCCAAATTCACCGAATTGGCCAGGTTTGCGCCACACATGATTGACACAGATTATAAGAAGGCGCGACATTTTGAAGGTGGGCTCCGAGGTGATATTTTAGAGAGAGTGAATGTCTTGAAGCTAGAGACTTACATTGGGGTATTAGATCGAGCCATAATATCTGAGGCTAATATAGCCAGACAAACTAAACCCACAACTGATTGGAAGGATAGCAAAAGACAGGGCTTCTTCTCAAAGGAGAAGTTTTCAAAGAAGTAGAATACGGGCTTCTCGAATACCTCTAATTCTTCCCGAGACACAACCCCGTTGTGTACCACTTGTGGTAATAGGCATTGTGGGGTTTGCTACCGTGTGACAGGAGCTTGTTTTAATTGTGGTAAGCAATGGCATATGGCCAGAGATTGCAAGTAGAACCATGGAAATTTGCTGATAGTTCAATAGCATCAGTCCCAAAACTAGGAAATGTTACGGGACCTACTCCCACCGGAGATACCGTGAGACAGGAGAGAGTTTTTGCGCTTGTCCCGGGCGATACGAGGAATGCCAATGCCGTTGTCTCAGGTACCATTTCAATATGTAATCAGGATGCCTTTGTATTAATTGATTCTGGATCAACACACTCATTTGTGACATATACATTTGCATCTAAACTGAAAAGACCCCTAAAGTTATTGCCATATTTGTTGTGTGTGTCTGCTCCATCGGGGGAATCTGTGTTATGTGACTATATATATCGATTTTATGACATGCATATTGAGGATGCTACCTTATATGTAGATTTATTGCCCTTGAACTTTAGACATTTTGATGTAATTTTGGGCATGGATTGGTTAACCAAGTATTGTGCCACCATAGATTGTGTGACAAAAAGGGTTGTATTTAAACCACCAGAACAAAAAGAAATTGTGTTTGTGGGTAATGGGGTAGTGCCTCCACCTTATTTGATATCTGCAATGAAAGCATGTAAACTGATCAGGAAAGGGTGTCAGGGTTATCTGTGCTATGTGTTGACTGAACAATCTGTGAATGTTGAATTGAATGATATACCTATTGTTAGAGAATTCCCAGATGTGTTCCCAAATAAATTACCGGGAGAATTGGTAGACAGGGAGATAGAATTTACTATTGAGATTATGCCAGGCACTCAGCCTATTTCTAAAACTCCCTACAGAATGGCTACTGTTGAAATGAGGGAATTGAAAGAACAGTTGCAGGATCTGCTTGATAAGGGGTTTATCCGACCCAGCACTTTGCCTTGGGGTGCACCAGTGTTATTTGTGAAGAAGAAAGATTGTACTTTGCGCCTGTGCATCGATTATCGGGAATTGAACAAGGTAACGATAAAGAACAAATACCCTTTACCCCGTATTGATGATTTATTTGACCAACTATAGGGATCACAGGTGTTCTCTAAGATTGATTTAAGATCCGGGTATCATCAACTGAAGGTTAAGGCAGAGGATGTTGAGAAAACCGCATTTAGAACGAGGTATGGTTATTTTGAGTTCCTTGTTATGCCATTTGGAGTGACTAATGCTCCGGCAGCATTTATGGACTTAATGAACAGAATTTTTAAAACCTACCTTGATGATTTTGTTGTAGTTTTCATCGATGATATTTTGATATATTCCAAAGATAGACTTGAACATGAACATCACTTGAGAACTGTTTTACAGATACTTCGGGAAAGAAAATTATTTGCTAAACTAAAGAAATGTGAGTTTTGGTTGGATGAGGTTGTTTTCTTAGGGTATGTGATCAACAAGGAAGGAATTTCAGTGGACCCACAGAAAATAGAGGCAATTGTGAATTGGCCTACACCAACTAATGTGACAGAAGTTCGTAGCTTCATGGGCTTAGCTAGGTACTACAGGAGGTTTGTGAAGGATTTTTCGAAATTAGCCGTGCTTCTTACCCAATTGACACGTAAAGGGCAACCATTTGAGTGGAACAGTGAAAGAGAATCAGCCTTTCATGAATTGAAGACGAGATTGACTACTGCACCAATTTTGACATTACCTTCAAGTACGGAAAATTTCGTGATTTTCAGTGATGCATCTTATAAGGGTTTGGGTTGTGTGTTAATGCACAACGGAAAGGTTATTGCTTACGCCTCTCGATAGTTGAAGCCACATGAGAAGAATTATCCAACACATGACCTAGAATTGGCCGCAGTTGTTTTTGCTTTGAAAATCTGGCGGCATTATTTGTATGGGGAAAAGTGTGAAGTCTGCACGGATCATAAGAGACTGAAATACTTCTTCACGCAGAAAGAGTTGAATATGCGTCAGAGAAGATGGCTAGAACTGATAAAAGACTACGATCTAGAGATTCAGTATCACCCCGGGAAAGCTAATACAGTGGCTGATGCTTTGAGTAGAAAATCAACAGGGAGTATGGCTTGTTTGCTTACTGAGCAGAGAGAGATTTTGCAAGACTTTGAGAAGTCTGAAATTGAAGTAGTAGTAGGTGAACGGAGTGGATTGATAGTCGCCATTACAGCAAAGCCAACAATTGTTGATGAAATCAAGCAGAAACAGAAAGAGGATGAGTTCCTCAGAAAGGTCATTAATGAGTTCGAGACAAGTCCAAAAGTAGAATTTAGCATTGGAAATGAAATGTTGCAATTCCGGAATCGAATATGTGTCCCTGACATCCCGGAACTAAAGAAGAGGGTCCTAGATGAAGCCCACAAATCCGTATTTGCTATGCACCCGAGCAACAATAAAATGTACCGGGATTTGAAACAGACCTATTGGTGGCCTAAAATGAAGAAAGAGATTGCAGGATATGTATCCAAGTGCCTTCAATGCCAGCAAGTCAAGGTTGAACATCAGAAACTAAACGGTCTACTTTAACCTCTTCCTATTCCCGAGTGGAAATGAGAATATGTGACTATGGATTTCGTCGTTGGCCTACCTCGGACTTCTCGATGTATGGATTCTGTTTGGGTTGTAGTTGATAGACTGAATAAATCTGCACATTTTCTGCCTGTCAAAACTATATTTACTGCTTATAGATTGGCCATCATTTACGTTGATGAGATTGTTCGTTTACACGGTGTTCCAGTATCTATTGTATCGGATAGAGATCCGAAATTTGTGTCTAGATTGTGAAAGAGTTTGCAGGAAGCTATGGGAACAGAACTGAGGTTCAGTAATGCATTTCACCCACAGACAGACAGGCAATCGGAACGAACGATTCAAACTTTGGAAGATATGCTTCGCATGTGCGCTTTGAATTTTCAAGGGAGTTGGGAAGATTATTTGCCACTTGTAGAATTCGCTTATAATAATAGCTTCCACTCCAGCATTGGTATGGCACCATATGAGGCTTTGTATGGTAGAAGGTGTAGATCACCTATTTGTTGGACAGAGGTCGGGGATAGAGCTTTACTTGGGCCAGAAATTGTGCAAGACACTTCTGAAAAGATCAAAACTATTCGGCAAAGGCTCAGAACTGCTCAAGACCGACAGAAGAATTATGCAGACGTTTGGAGAAGACCTCTTGAGTACGAGATTGGTGACCATGTGTTCATTCGTGTTTCTCCGATGAAAGGCCAAGCCAGATTTGGAAAAAAGGGGAAGTTGTCGCCCCGCTACATTGGGCTGTTTCAGATTTTGGAGAGGCTTAGTCCAGTTGCTTATAGAGTTGCTTTGCTGCTGGGATTCGAGCAGATCCATAATGTGTTTCATGTGTCGATGTTGAGGAGTTACCTCCGTGACCCGTTTCATGTGATTGATTATCACCGGGTTGCTATTAATGAAAATATGGAATGTGCTGAATGACCAGAATAGATTATTGATCGGCAAGTGAAAGAATTGAGAAACAAGTCTATCCCAATGGTGAAAGTGGAATGGAAGGAACACTATTGGACAGATGCCACGTGGGAAAAAGATGAGGAAATGCGACTACGCTACCCACATTTGTTTCCCGACGAAGGTAAACTAAGTTTGGAGGACCAAACTTCCTAAAGTGGGGAAGACTGTGATACCCCTGTTCCGAAAGATGCTAATTGGTCCTTAATTTGAATATGATTATGTGTTTGATATGATTTCATGTGTCATTGTGCGAAAATATGTGGTTTTGAATTTCTATCTATTCACTGTAGGAATATTTGTTTGATTCTCCCGCTTCAGAAATTAAATTGAAGGCCTTATCGGCTACAGAACCCAAAATTGTTTACGCTATTGTGACTGGCATAATTTTTAGAGCCTACGGTGAAATTTAATTGAAAATTGATTTGGATTAAACTAATCAGATTAATATTGATGATTTAGTGCCCAATTATTTAATATTATTAAATAATAGTTAGTGGGTTATGTTATAAAGACTCTACACCCTCAAATTCCTTTCGTTAGTGCATTTTGGCTGATTTTGGACTCAAAGAATGAGAGAGGGTCGGCTAAGAGGGAGAGGGTGAGGGAAATTGAGAGTTTGATTTTGAAGGCTTGGATTTGAAGGCCAACTCTAAATTGGATCATAAATTGTGAGAATTGAGCCTCTAGGTAAACATTGATTCTTGAATTCATGAGTTTAATGTGTAATCTTGTGTGTGTTCAAAGTGTTTTTGGGATCAAGAGCATGATTTAAATTGGTTTTGATGAGACATGATCATGCATGCATAAGATTGCTTTTGAATTGCCATAAGTTGCATAATCTAGCATGTATCATGTTAATTAAGCAAGATTTGAAGTTTGATCCTGCATACAAGCTTGGTTTTGTTGAGCTTTATGGGAATAGGCACCACTTGCATCTTTTGAAATAGAAAATAAGTCAAGATGCGCATGCATGTTTGAATAATTGAAGATGGGAGCTTGATATGCATGAATATGTATGATAGAAATGAATTTGGTGTCAATTTGAGACATGCAAGTGTGTAATCCTTGAAATTGAGCTCCATAATATTGTGTTTTGGTGTTTGTTCCATGTTAGTACATAAATATATGAAGTTTGAGCCAAAAATCATGAATTGAGACCTTTGAACATCGAATTTCAACTCCAAGAACAGTTTTGGAATTTCCAAAAAGTTTGAATGCCGCCGGCGGAAACCGCCGAAGCGTGAATTTCGTGCTCAAAGGCACTTTGCGAACTTGATGTCCGTTCGGCGAGAATTTCACGCCGGCGAGCTTTATTGATAGGCCTTCCGCCCGAGCGCCAGAATGCATGATCGAGCGTATTTTTCATGCAACCAGTACTTTTGCAGGCCTTAAGGGTCCGCTCGAGCGGGGAAGTCCACGCTCGAGCGGGGACTCTGTCTTCTGAAAATCTAAAAATACATTCTATGTTCTGTTTTTCGTTCCCTTTCACTTCTAAGCACTCTTAGGCATACATTGAGCATTGTAATTGGGTTAAAGAGATAAGAATGAAGCCTAAAGAGGAATATGTGAATTAATGAACGGATTGAATTGTTGGTGACCCTTTTGTGTTCATGAAATGTGTAGGGTCAAGCTCCGGGGCAAATCCACAAGCCGATCACTGTGAGTAATGTCTTAACAAGATATTTGAAATATACTGTTGTCCAATTGTTTACACTTATGTAAGTTTTATAAGTTCATTAGTTTGAATGGTGGACAACGATTGATACAAATAACTGGGCCAAAGGCCGATTGATGCGAATGATTGGGCCAAAGGCCGATGGATATAAATAATTGGGCTAAAGGCCGATTGATACAGATGATTGGGCCGAAGGCCAATGGATACGAATGATGGATATAGATGATTGGGCCAAAGGCCAATGGATATAGATGATTGGGCCAAAGGCTGATGGATATAAATGATTGGGCCGAAGGCCGTTTGCTGTACTGTTTCAATGATTATTTATATATTTTCCTCATTTGATATTATTCATTGGACATTCGCTCACGCTCATTCATGTACATGTAGGTGAGCCAAGGGACGTCCAGAACCAACCCCGGTGAACTTGTGAGAAACAATTTAAGTTTTGAAGAGTTAGCCCAAACGTCTCACGCACGAGACTGTCTTCGCCTTTGATCTTGTTTATAGTTTTGTTTTATTGGCGAATACGCTGGTCTACTTTTGTATATAAGACTTGAGTCTGACTGACTTAAATCTGTATGATCCTATATGTACAGCGTCTTGTATTAGTACATATTTTGATGTGAGTTATTAACATATAAACGTTTGGAATGTTATGGTGTGCATTTAAGCACGGTTCTATGAACAAAGTTTTTGAATTGCTTCCGTTTGGCCCCTTTATCTCTGATAAGTTTTGATTTATTTGAATTGAGGCCGTAGGTAATCACACGATTACTGGCCGGTTATGGCCTTAACTCATAGGGGCGGGTTTGGGTCGTGACAACCGTAGATAAAACAAATTTTGGCCCAACTATCACAATAGTCCAATTTGTTTTTGTTTAGTCAGGCCTTTGGTAGTGTACAACTAATGTATGTTCACCACACTATTCGGTTTGGGGTGGAGATGGGGTCGGGATAGTTAGGTCTTGGCTTTCAAAAAAGTTTGTCATGGTTATGGGATAGAACTCTCATCTAGAAAATTCCTAAATTTGTAGCAAATGTAACGTTATTACCATAAATCCTAGAGCTATTATCCATTAAACAATTGGTTTCATTAGTGGCATAATGGGCAGGCAAGTAAAACAAAATACAAATAAATTTACGAATATCCAAGTATAAATAAATAAATAAATGTAAACATTGAGAATTAGGGATCCATGTTATCAAAGATTTCATGTGATTGTTCTAGTATGGAATGGGTCATGAAAGATGATGATACCTACATTAGCTTTAATTTGATTAATGACCTTTAATTTCATGGCATCGATTGTACCATCATTCATCAAAGACTTTAAAACATCTTTTTTGAGTAATCACTGATGAAGATTCCATTTTGCCACACCCAAAATTTAAAAAATTAAATAAATAACTTGCTTGTGATATTTCATATCACTCTTCAGCTACAATATCACCTCTTCAATGTTAGGGTTTTTCAACTTTAAAAAAAGAAAAAGGAAAAGACAAAAAAGAGGGAGATCGAAATTTTAGCATAAAAATTAAAGAATGACAAAATTAGCTTCTTACTGTCTGTCAATGGTTATCAACTTTCCAACGCAGCAAATTTGCATGTAAATACAATGACTTTGCTTTAATTACAGTAAGAATAATCAAATAGGACTTTTAAATTAGAGTCAGTGCGTTAGGATTTCCAAGGTAACGATACAAAGAAAGACTAATGTCTGAGTTTGTTTGACTTTGCTTTAATTCCATTTTCTTGACTTCTGATTTTTGTTTTGTTAAGTTTTGTTTTTATTTTTGTTTTTGTTTTTGTTTTTCAAAATTAAACCGTTCCCATATTTATAAGGGTAAATAAATAGGGGTACTTACCAATTAGTCCTGTTAACTAGACTTATTTACCTACAGGTCCTAACTAATAAATTTAACACTATAAAAATAAGAGAGTGATAAATTTATCACTAAAAATTTATTCATAAAACAAAGAGACTAATAAATTTATCACTATAAAATTATTCATAAAAAAAAAATACTGATAAATTTATCTTTATCACTTAATAAATTATATCAAATAGGACTTAATGGGTAATAAGTCTCTAAAGTAGGACCTATTGGTAGTTTACCTTAAATAAATTACATTCACTGTGCTTGTTTTGAGTTTTCAGAAAACACTTTTCAGAAAATTCTACACTCTTATTTTCCGTGTTTTTTTGTTTTTACTGAATTTTTTTAATATTTTAAGTAATTTTTTTACTTTTTAGACACACCTAACATAAATACACCTAAAAAGTAAAAAAATTTAAAAAAAAATCTTTTAAAAATTCACTAAATACCAAAAATACAAAAAAAATACAAGAATTCAAGATTACATTTTTGTATTTTTATGTATTTATTAATTTCTTAAAATATTTTTTCACAAATTTTTTACTTTTTAGATACATCTAACTAAGATGCATCTAAAAAAGTAAAAAAAATGTTTAAAATTTTAAAAATATTCACTAAAAACAAAAGAATACGAAAACCAAAAAACTCAGTTTTCAAAAAACTTAATCCAGAAAACTCAAACCAAACACAGTGATTGACTTCCCTGAGGCTTGGAATATATAATAAGTCTTATAATTGTGATATAATCAAATTAAATTTTTTTTAGGAAGATTAAATGGACTGAAACTAATTCAGATGGTGCAAAAATACAAAAATAAATAACACAAAGTATAAATTTTTATGAAAAATAGATGACAACATTGTTTTTTTTTTCATCCATATAATTAACAAATTATTGATGAAAAGGGAGTTATATGTTATATGAATTAAAATTTCAAGATAGTTCAATGTAATTGTGTCAAAATTATTGGGCTTACTATATTTTCTCCAAATCTTAAGGAGGGTCAGTGTAATTTACTGTATTTATAAACCATGAAAATTGCCAGGAAAGTTAGTGTGCAATGTATATGAAAATTTGTTGTGTTGTGGACCATACCTAAAATGAATCTCATCCGTATAATTTGAATTGTAGATAAATTTTTGAAGTTTTATTTTATTTTATTTATGGATTTGTAGTGTTTTTTTATTTTTTTATTTTTTTTAAGGTATGGATAATGCTATACAAAGAGATTTTTTGTATACAAATTTTACACTGAATGATATGGCACTTTATGGTGGGTAATTTTATTTGCACACTCAAAAAATTCTCAGTACATTCTATTTGCACACTACAAAAAATCTTAGTACACATTATATTTATGTCATTCGGATATCAACTTCTGAACAAAAGTCAAATGTTCGGATATAAATTTATCAACAAAAAATAATTGTTTAGACATACTGAACAGTTGAACGAACTCTTATTTAATGAAAAGGTTATTGATATCCGATAAACTTAATTTTTAATAAGTATACTGTACTCAGTATACCTGAAAAAAATGAACGGTTTTGATTATCAAATTAGGATCCGAAGTGGACTTCAACGGCTGCACAACAATAGCCACCCAGATTCCAACATTTGGACAAGAGAGCCTAGTTTAGGGGTTGGGACTCACCGTACCGATCCAAACCATTCAACTTCCAATCCCTCCATATAGATCAAAAAAAAAAAAAAAAAAAAAAAAAAAAAAAAAAAAAAGAAGAAGAAGAGGGAAGAAGAAGAAGAAGATTAAACATTAATAATCATATGTTTGGATCACATTTATTTTAAAGAAGCTAAGTCATTTTTCAGAAAGTCCTATTCCTAAATATTTATTTAACCCATATACTTTTATAATATTCCATTAGATTCTGTTTTGAATAATATGACCAAATCACCTTTTTAATTTTTTTTTGTGCATATTTTCATTTTGAAATCAATACATAATAAAAAATAACAATAGTCTCTCTTTTCATTGAGAAAAACTCTCTATTATTTTAGGGCTCATTTGGGAATTGGATTAATTACACTTTTCATTCTCATCATTTGACTCAAATTTTTCTTTAGTTATTATAGTTTCAATTTGAATAATTTAGTCCATATACTTTTCAATTTGATCATTTTGTACAAAGTGAAAGTTAAAATTAAAATTAACAATTTTAAACTACTTGTCAATTTTTAAAGATTTTAATTTGATTTTTCTGTCTAAATTGAAGGTTAAAATTAATAAATTTGAAACAATTGTCAATTTTCTAAAGTGTACATGTAAAAAATATTAACAAAAATTTAAAAAGAATAATCAAATTAAAATTAGATTTAAAAGTGTAAATATCAAATTATTAAAATTGAAACTATATGGCCTAAAGTAAAATTAAAATTAAATTATATAGGTTAAAAGTAGGGTTGGATATTAAGTTATCCGAACCACTCAACCCGCATACGAATGGGCGGTTTCACAGAGACAATATGAGTAGACGCGATTTAGAATATGACATTTTTGCAGGTTACAGGCGGGTTGTGGGCTTAACCCGCACTTGCAAGAATTTACCAGCATTTTTTTATTTTATTTTATATAATTTTAACCGTTGATTTCATTCCTATATACCTATATATATATATATTTTTTTTTTCAATCTTAACTATTGATTTAATTCCTAGCCCCGTTTGCTTTGGTAGAGGGAGGGATGGGATTAGGATAGAGGTGAGACCCATTTAAGCCTTGTTTGTCATAACTTAAAAAAGTCAAAAAGTCAAAAAATCATTATACTATTTAAGTCACATCATCTCTTTACCACATCACTTTAAACCCAACCTAAATTTCATAAAAAGTAAAAAAAATACACTTATTTAGATCGTGTTTGTTTGTAGATTTGCGAAAGGGATTGAGATGAATGAGGGGATTAAGTTGGGCCTTAAAAAGGGAATTGAGATGGAGGAGATAGAGGTGGTATTAGAAAAATAGTCCCAAGAACTATAATTTTTTTATTCTTTTTAATTTTTAACTTTATTTTTTTACATGTTGGGCATTTTTTTTGAATATTAATGTTTAATTTTTTTGTATTTTTTATTAAGTAAAAATCATTATTTTTTGAAAATTTTTAATTTTTTTAAATTTTTACATATTGAATTTTTTTTTTAAAACATTACTGTTTAATATTTTAATATTATTTATTTATTTTATATAAAAATAATTTAATAATTCCTACATACACAAATAACTATCATAAAAATAAAAACAATTTTACGTAATTCCTGGCTATTCAATTCCTTCCCATCTATACGTCTGAAAACAAATCCCTCCATTCTACTCTGAAGACGGGGCTGTAGCCCAAACAAAACACCAAACCCTAATCTCTCGACTCAACATCTGCTGCATAGCCTCTCTCTCTCTCTCTCTCTCTCTCTCTCTCTCGGTGAGTTTGAGTTTGAGTTGAAGTTTGGACTTAGGTGCGGACCAAGTAAAATTTTGTCCTTATTATATTCAGTTCAATATAAACCCATGCTTGAACCAATTTCTTGGACTTAGTAGAGACTTCTGAATTGATTTAGTTTTTGTGTGTGGGTTGCAACCTCTTGGTGCCTTACGTTATTATACTTATCCAAAAATAAAAAAAATAAAAGTCAGATGAATCATCTGATTCCATATGTGCAACTTATCTTAAACTTTTTAGTTCTTATCAGAGGTGTACGGGAAAGAATTTCACCTTCTCGTATAATCCTGTTGATCAAGTCTGCGTTCCTCAATACGTCGTCGTTCCACCGCCTGAAAACACAAACGTGAGCTGGCCGGCGGGTGTGTGCCGGAAACCTCTCCGATGCCTAAGTCAGTAAGCAAGACAAGAAGGCAAAAGCTCAATGTATTCAGGGAGCAAAATTGTATTACCTCTCCAAAGGTGATATTGGTGAGCTTTATATAGGTTTCAGGTGGCATGCCTCGGTAGGACTCTAACTTCTCCATGCGAAGAGTCCTCCTAGGACTCTCATTCCTCCATGCGTAGAGTCCTTCTAGAATTCATATTCTTGGAAGATAATGCTTATCCTTCAACACCCTCCCTCACTACTTAAACCAAGTGAGATGGCTCTTCTTATGACCGGACTACTTTAGGACCGAAGTAACATCTCCAGATCAGACACTTACTATTCCCTCCTACCTCGGTTTTCCATGCCTAAACCGAGCTAACCACAGGAGTCTCTTACCTCGGTTTTCCATGTTTGGACCGAGCTAACCATAAGAGAGTTGAGCCGAACTATCTCCAAACCAAAGTCCCCTCATGGACTTGGTACACCTCGGTTATCATGTGTCTTAACCGAACTACCAACATCATACTTCCAAGCCGGAGTAAAAAGTAAACCTCACTCGGCCGGACTAACATTCAACCGGTCTAACATAGAAGCAATATCTCCAAACCGGAGTAACTCCCACAAGGCCATTCGCTCGGCCTCTTTTACCTCGGCCCAAGACCCATTTCCGCCCAATTTTATGATAAATTGCCCTATCAATTGCCCCTTAATTCCATCCATAAGCGTGATAGGGATTACTTGTTTACCAACCAAGCTAGAGTTTTAACCTCTCGGCCGAGCTAACAATCCGTTAGCCTTTCGGTAGAAACTAAAAACCCCAAGCCTTTCGGTAGAGCTAAGACCTTTTATCTTTCCCAACCGAGCTAAGCTCGCACCGAGCTATAGCGTCTCTTCAATTTGCAGGAACTGAATCGATTTTCCTTCCTTGACACGTGGCAAGCCCCTAATGGCCGTTCACAGCTGTTACGCCGCCCTCGTATTTCGCAACTTTTGAACAGTTCCCGCCTTCCCGCCTTTTACACAAAACACATTCATCATTTTTGTCCCTTACTCTGCACTATTCATCTTCTCTGTTCTCTCTTTCTCTTGCTCTTTTGCTCTTCATCCGTGCGTCTCAAGAGATCTTGCCTTCCATTGCTGTTGCTACGCCTGCTTCTACCTCCAGCCTCTCTCCCTTCTTGGTAAGCTTTTTCTAATCTGCTTCTCTTTTCACTGTTTCAGTGCTTTCGTTTTACTCCATAGTTGCTCATACCATGTGCTTTGGCTTTCATTTAATTCATAGCTATATGTTTCTTGCGTGCTTGCTAAACACTTTCTACACTTAGCTTCGCTTCTGGGAATAACTTCACAAGAACATTATGAACATCATGAAGTGCTGGTAGAACGATCATTTGATCCACAAAAATGCACCCAACCGAACTAGGAATTTGTTAGTCTTTGTCTAGGAGAACTAGAACCGAACTATCACTTGTACAACCCACAGTAATAGTTTTAATAGGTTGCCACTTGACTCACCTTAGCCGTAATAAAAAACGCTTTGAGCTAGAAAATCCGACCCTCGACCGAGCTAAGCCCTGGGGGGCTAAGCCAGCTTTTCGAGTTTTCAAAACCGAACTCAGAAAGCTGCCCCTCAAGGCCTAACCGAAGTAGGAAAATCCACAAGTGAAACTGAGATAACAAAACACTATGCAAGCCGATACAGATAACATAGCAACCCGAAGAACCGAAATAAAACCAACCTTTTCTTGCTTTATTTTTGTAGCACGGTCTTTGATCTGTGCTTGACACCTTGTTTTTCAACTTTGCAGACTTAGGCTGCCCAAGCACTCCCTCTGCGCGTCCGATCGGACTACTGAGCACGCTCTTTCAACCGAGATAAATTATTTCATAACTTATAGAATAAATGGGGAAGTACAGACATTTGGTAGAAACCCCAGGCGGCCTAGCCGATTTCCGAGAACAGTACCACATTCCAACCGATGTAAATCTAGAACTAGCCGAACAAGGAGTCGACCCATGGGATGAAGAGGGCTTTGTCCCATTTACCCTCCAATCCATAGTAGAAACCGGACTCAGATTCCCAGTCCAGCCACTAATATGCGAATTCCTTAGGCAGACCAGACTCTGCCCAACTCAACTATCCACCAACACATACCGAATTATAATGGGCATAGATGCTCTAAACCAACAAACCGGTCTGAACCTAGGTCTGGCCGAGATACTACATCAATATTCAATAGGATCCAAAAACCAAGGTTGGTGCTACTATTTGAGAGTGCGCCGTGGCCGAGAGAAAATAATAAAACACACACCGGATAAGGACTTAAACGACGATGACTTCCTTTGGGTTTCTGGAAATTTCGAAGACTTTCAGGCCCAGATCCCTGGCCGAAGAATAAACTGGAAGAAAGGAGAGCCCGGTATTCATACTTCGGTTGCATTCCTTAACTTTGTTTATTTCGGTTTTCCTCTCTCTAACCGAACTAACACTTAATCTATTTTTTTGCAGATTCAGCTTTCCTCTATTCCCAGTACGGTCATCCCAACCTTGCCGTACTCCGCGCCGCACTCCGGGTGAGAGAAAGAAGTTGGGCAAAACTTCTCGACTTTGAGCCGACCTACAGATACTCCGGCCGACGAAAAGCAAGAGTAACAGACTTTCTCCTCGAAGACCCACCAGAACCGGACCCAAGCTTGCCAGAAATCGTCCTCGTGCCACTCACAGCCGAACAAGAGATGGCGAAGAAAAACAGACTGAGGGCCATGCTCACCGAAACAAACCCAGCCGAGGTACCACAAACCGGCCGAACAACCAAGGCCGTGGTGGCTCTTCCATCCCAGCGAATACGCCTCTCGTCGAAACAAGCGTGCGGGACCCGGAAACCGGGCCACAACTTGTTGATGAGGAGGAGAACATACTTCCACCAAACCCACCAGCTGTCACGCAACCGAACCCCCAGCCGGAGTCATCTAACCGGTCTCAGAATAACCCCAATGGGCTCTAGTCTTCAATAACCGAACTATCAACGAGGATGACTCCGTTGTCTCAGATAAGGATCACCTTCTGGCCTTCAATTTGGCCAGAGGTGTGTGCCTTCCAAAAGACATGGAGCACCATCAAAAGAAGCTCAACACCGAGGTAAAGTCACTTCGGTCTGCTTCGAAGTCCATGATCGTGGTAAGCAATACTGTCCTTTCTGTCTCTAAAATTTGTCCAACTTCCAGTTCGGTCAACAACTAAAAATCTTACCATACTTTGTGCAGGCTCTTCAGAAAACCACGCTTGCACACCGGCAGGTGATGGAACTTCGTAAGACCGCCAGGCAGGCCATGAAAGACGCCGTGGCCAAAGCCACCGAACTAACACAAGCCCAGAACAAGGCGGCCGAACTGGAGGCCGAGGTATCACGTCTCACCGGCCTGGTTACCTCGGCTGAAAGTGATAAGCAAAAGGCCGTGACCGAGGTGAAAGATTATTACCTGTGGGAGATGGCGTTGCAAACCAAAAAGACGCCGAAATAGACTGCTTGGTCAAGTAAAAGGCCGAAGCAAGGTTTCAAGAAGGTCAAGATGCCTACGGTCTTCAATGTATGAAAGAAAGGACCTTTTTCAAGTGCGGTTGGAGCGGTGAGAAGCTCGGTTGCACTCCTGACACCGATGCTTACAACGCTCCACCGTACTTTATTCCGGCTTCGCTTAAGCAATATGCGGGCGATCTTCAAAAAGCATTCCTTGAAGGGTCCGGTGACGAAGAAGATGATGAAGATGATGATAATGATGATGATGATGATGAGGGGGAGCCATCTCTGACCCCGGTTACCACCGATCAACAAAGCAATCAGGCAGCTCGGTTGGAGCCCACAGTGGATTTATCTAACGAAATACCAACTAACTCTATCCTGCCAGTTGATACCACGGTCCAAACCGGGCTCCTTCCTCAAACCGGTCTCCAAGCAGCTGCTGAAGCGGAGCTTGATGCCGGACTCGATGCGCTCCTTGAATGACTTTTTTTTTTTTTTTTGAATGCCTGTAACCGGGCTATGACCCCTCAGTTGTACTTCCTTTTGTTTTTAATGAAAAATTATCAACTCTTATTCCGGTTCTCTACTTGCATGCTTGAGTTTGTAGTGAATTTTTTCATGAACTTATTTGTGCAACTCGATCTCTAAGTTGCTATCTAACTTACTAGCCAACCCCTCTCCAGCCGATATAACTTACTTCGGCTGAAGAGTACAAAGAGTTGGTTTTACTAGCCAACCACTCTTCAGCCGATATAACTTACTTCGGCTGAAGAGTACAAAGAGTTGGTTTAATCCAGCCAACCATTCTTCAGCCATGCCCATACTTCTTGAAGAGTACAAAGTGTTGGTTTAATCGACCAACCACTCTTCACCGATATATAACTTACTTGGTGAAGAGTACAAAGAGTTGGTTTAATCCAGCCAACCACTCTTCAGCCGATATAACTTACTTCGGCTGAAGAGTACAAAGAGTTGGTTTAATCCAGCCAACCACTCTTCAGCCGATATAACTTACTTCGGCTGAAGAGTACAAAGAGTTGGTTTAATCCAGCCAACCATTCTTCAGCCATGCCCATACTTCGGCTAAGTGTTGGTTTAATCCAGCCAACCTCTAAGTTGGTTTTTCCAGCCAGCTTAGAATAGAATGTTTGGTTATTCCGACCAAACGTCCCATACTGGATCCCGATCCCGGCTTAGGAGGGTTAATAGTTGGTTATTCCGGCCAACTATGTTTACAATGCTACTAACTTGCTAAAACTACTTTCTATGGAAAACAAATATACTGAAAAGAATCGACTTGTTTTATTGAGAAAGTAGAAAATTACACATACTCAAAATAAGAAAAAAGCTAAAAGTAAAATATCTTGAGATTGGCAGTGTTCCATGGCCTAGGAATTGCTTTTCCGTCCTTATCTTCCAAGTGGTATGCCCCTTTGCCTGCTAATCCGACCACTTTGTAGGGGCCTTCCCAGTTGGGCCCAAACTTGCCATCTCCTGGGACCAATGTGTTGCCCATAACTTTGCGAAGTACCCAATCGCCGATCTTGAATTGCCTTGGATGTACTGTTTTGTTGTATTTCCTGGATAATTCTTGTTGGTAGGCGGCGATGTGGACCAATGCCCTTTCTCTTCTTTCTTCCGCGAGGTCAAGTTCTAATGCAATTGCTTCGGCGTTTAAGTCTGGATCAAAGTTTTCGCTCCGAATTGTAGGAAGACCAACTTCTAAGGGGATGACCGCTTCCATGCCATATGCTAAGGAGAATGGTGTTTCTCCTGTTGATCGTCGAGGTGTGGTGCGGTAAGCCCATAAAACATGTGGGAGCTCTTCTGCCCACTTGCCTTTGGCTTTTTCCAACCTTTTCTTCAGTCCATCCAAGACTACCTTGTTCGAAGCTTCTGCTTGTCCATTTGCTTGGGGGTATGCCGGTGTGGAGTTGTAGAATTCTATCTTGTATTCCTCACAAAAGCTTCTGAATATTCTGCCATCAAACTGAGTGCCGTTATCTGAAATCAGCGCTTTTGGTATGCCAAAGCGAGTAATGATGTTTTGCCATACAAACTTCTTCACATCTTTTTCCTTGATTGACGCCAAGGCTTCTGCTTCCACCCACTTTGTGAAGTAGTCTGTTGCCGCAAGAAAGAACTTCCTGTTATGGTCTTTGTTGGGAGTGGTCCCACTATGTCCAAGCCCCACATTGCGAAAGGCCATGGACTAGTGAGAGGGAGGAGTTCTCTGGCAGGTTGATGTATTTGATGTGCAAACTTCTGACACTTTTCGCATTTTTTGACATACTTCTCTGAATCCGCTTGCATGTAGGGCCACCAATATCCTTGTGAAATAGCTCGGTATGCCAATGACCTTCCTCCTTGATGGCTGCCGCATACACCCTCATGTATTTCAAACAAGAATGCTTCCACCTTGCTGGGGTGAACACACTTTAAGTAAGGTCCTGAAAACGACTTCTTGTATAAAGCTAAGGATGGAGAGAGCCAAAATCGTTGCGACTTGGCTCTGATTCTGTTGGCTTCTTTCTTTTCTTACGGTAGAGTCGTCTTTCAGAACGGTATGATGGGATCCATCCAAGAAGTACCTAACTCCGCACAACAGACCTCTTGACACGGGTTTTCAATACTTGGTGCAGGCGGATAGTCGATCAATAGAGGATGTGGGATGGAGGTATTCGCCATTAGTGAAGCCTGCTAGTTCGTCTGCTCTACTATTCTCCTCCCTGCCAATCTGTTCTATTCTGACGACTTCAAACTTCTTGATCTCTGTCCTAACTAAGTCTTGGTACTTAGCCATTCTTTCATCCTTTGCTTCGTAGTCGCCGGAAATTTGATTTACCACCAATTGGGAGTCATATTAGACCATGAGTTCGGTGGCCTTCATGTAGGCCGCTGACTTAAGTCCTGCAAGATGCGCTTCGTACTCCGCTTCATTGTTTAATGCTGGGAAGCCAAGGTTGATCGCGTGTTCCACTACTAGACCGTCTGGAGATATGAGGACTATGCCAAGTCTGCGCCATGTGCGGTTAAATGCTCCATCCCCAGAGAGCTTCCACATCTCCCCAACAAACAACTTCCAGCACGTGAAGGGAAGAGATGATGTTGTGGGGTTGGGAATGTCATTGGGGCTTCCTTCATGATCCATGGTTGCGATCGGCCCTTGTCTTCCGATGGGACCAAGTCATTGGTTGTGGCGAGTTCGACTTGGTGTAGCAAGGTGCCTTCTCCTTGCATTCTCTACTATGGTGCGCCTCGGGCTCCTGAGTAACTCGGACTAGGGGTTGCGCTATTCGGCGTCAATCTCCATCCCTAGTTCGGTTGTGCGGTCGGATCGATTAGGCGGAACTTGGTGGCTTCAGAGTGAACTTCTGACGGTCTGCCAAAGATTGGGCCTTTCATGCGGTTACGGGTTGGAACCATCACGACCCAAACCCGGCCCTATGGGTTTAGTATCAGAATCGCCAAGAATCCGAGATTACCAAAGGCCTCTTGAATAAAGAATACAATCAATCTGAGTATGTACTGGCGGAAGCCAATACAATAAATAACTAGTGTCCATTGAGTGGAAATCGTATGTCAAAAACATTTTCCATACATTTATGCATTCAGATCAAGACAAGATATACAATCATTACAGACATTGATGCAAGACGGAACTCAATCCTCGATACAAAGACAAAGAAGCAGTCTATACAAAAAGTACAACAGTACAAAACAGCAGGAGACTAGTGGGGACACAAAAACACCCCAAGCCATGGCATGGCGTCTCGGAACCTCACAATGAGGCACATAGGTTGGTGACAAAGCGGGGACCAATCCCACGCTAGCTTCTGGTCCGGTGAGAACCTACATATATATATAACGGTGAGCTAAAGCCCGATGAATAACATAAAGCGTAAAGAGGTTATGAATGAATGTCCTGCGATAAATGAAATCAATTCATTAAACAAGAGTTTCATCTTTCAAGATTTCAATCAATCGGTCATATGTGGTACATCCAATAGCCTATAACAAGAGGGTCCAAAAGGACCGGCCTTAATAGACCCAACAAGAATGATGGCCAATCATTCAAGAAATGCGATATGGTTCCACAAGGAAACCGACGAGCTCTCAGATCAATAATGAGGGTGCTAAGGATGCCTGTCTGATTGAGAAATAGGACATACATTCATTCGATAAATAACATCGATTCAAGAAATTCAAGAAATGATTCAAAAGATAACCATTTTGAACATATCTTTACACATCTGTTACTCACGTGATTGGACTATCGATAGCTAGAGCGCGTCCCCAGAGTCAACCCTAAGCGTCAATCAATAGAACACACACTAAGTTTACGTTGGAAAGGATGATAATTAAATCTCTAAATTCCCTCGGTGTGGTTCTATGTCTAAATCCTCATTAAGATGCATTAAACTAGGCCTAAGAATGCCTAGGATGAGATGAGGATGCAAAAATACAGTTGGAAGGCACTTTTCAAAAGTTGCTGAAAACAGGGGCCTCGCTCGAGCGAGCCTTCCTTCGCTCGAGCGAGTTTGCAAAATCAAAGGCTTAGCTCGAGCGAACAATCCTTCGCTCGAGCGCTCTGATGAAACAGTAAAAATACTGGATGCTCAATTTTTACGCGCGATGCTCGCTCGATGCTCGCTCGAGCGAGCTTCCAAAATCAAAGGGTTCGAGCCGGCGAGCCTTCCCTCGCCGGCGATGCGATGAAACAAGAAAATCTTGGATGTTCGATTTTTACGCCGAGCCACCAATATCTCACTCGGCGTAGCTCGAGAGAAACCTTGGTCGCCGGCGAGAATCCTTCGCTCGAGCGAAGAAGCCAAATCTGGAATTTCCAGATTTGCCTTCCAAGCTCAAACCAAGTGTTCCAACACTCAAAACTCGACCTCTTGGGCCCAAATTCTGGGGAATACATCCCAACTCAATAAATAACAAGTTTCAAAAGCCAATTTGAGAATTCAAGCCCCAAAGGTGAGTCTAATCAAACCATTTTTCAAGAACAATTCAAGAACACTTTGTAAACATGCAATGCGTGGGTTTCAAACCATTTACAAGCTTTAAATCTTGCTCTAATGAGCTCCAATCTTTGAAAACAACTTGAAAACATGGACTAATACATGAACATGAGCATGCATGTGACAATTAGCCAAGAATTCAACTCCAAACTCACTAAACTCAACATGCATGTAACAATGGAGCTCCAATTCATCTTGATTACACTAAAACATGGCCTAGCTCTCTATTTGGGCATGAAACATGTAATATCAAGCTCAAGAACAACAAGAAGATGGTGATTTCCTTACCTAGAGTGCCAATTCAAGGTGTGGAAACTAGATTAGGCCAAGTCTCTATCAATTTCTACAAGTTCTTCAAGAGTGTGTTGATTTCACTCCAAGCCTCTCACTCTCTACTCTCTTGGTCGGTTAGATACAAGAATGGGGCTGATGAAGAATTGTTTTGATCAAGTATGAGGCACCAATAATTAATAAACAAAAGGGTCCACTAAGTGGTTCATTGGTAATTAAACCCAAGTTCTCAATTAACTCAATTCAATCTAATTTAATCATCCCTAATCAATTTTCAGATAAAAATACCATAAAATCACAAATATTATGCTGATTCCAATACTTCAAACGGTTTCTAATTCGGCCGCCGATAAGGCCTTCAATTAGCAATTTAAACATACAATGCAAACAGATAATCATTCAAGTCAACAGATACAATATGTAATTAAATAGACAAACTCATTCGATTTGATTTGATTTCATTGATTTGTTCAGTAGTTCATCCAGTTCACTTATCAGTCATTAGCAGTTCAGTTTATCAGTGATCAGTATATAATTCGGTGGTTATTCAGTAATCGGTACGAGGGTTATTACAGTCTCCCCTCCTTATAAGGAGTTTAGTCCTCTAAACTCGGGTTACCTTCGACCGAAGAAAAGCGAGATTCAATGAACAAATCCGGATATCGCCTAGCCATGTCATCTTCCCTCTCCCAAGTGGCATACACACCACCATGGTTCTGCCAGTCTACTTTCACTAACGGAATCTCTTTGTTTCTCAGTTTCTTGATCCGTCGGTTTACAATCTGTATAGGCCGTTCCTCGTAAGTGTAGTCATCACTCAACACGATACGGGTAGGCTCAATCACATGAAACGGATCTCGAAGATAGTCTCTCAACATCGAAATGTGGAAGACGTTATGCATATGCTCCATTTCAGGAGGAAGTGCAACTTGATACGCCACCGGATTGATTTTCCCAATAATCGTCTGACCCGACATATCTCGGTGCTAACTTGCCTTTGACTCCATGCGAGTCTGGCCTTTCATTGGTGTCACTTTCACAAACACGTGATCACCCACTTCATATTCTCTATCCCGTCTTCTGACATCTGCATAACTTTTCTCTTCACTCGTAGTTTTCGTCTTTCTTTGATCGGTTTTACCTTTTAATTTGTTTATATACAATCTCGGGCCCAAGCAATGGCCCATCTCCAACTTCTGCCCAGCAGATTGGAGATCTACATTTTCTGCCATACAATGCCTCGAAAGGCGCCATTCCAATACTCGAATGGTAGCTGTTGTTGTAGGCGAATTCAGCCAACGGCAGATGACTTTCCCAATTCCCCTGGAAGTCAAGAACACACATTCTCAGTAGGTCCTCTAGAGTGCGGATGGTCCTTTCATTGTCCATGTCACGAGGATGATAGGCGCTACTCAGCCTCAATTCAAGACTCCAATGCGATCAGAGGCTTTGCCAGAACCTCGATGTAAACTTCGAATCCCTGTCAGAAACAATAGACACAGCACTCAAGTGCGATCTAACAATTTCATCAATATAAATAATGACCAATCTATCTGCATTATAGATTGTCTTGACAGTAGGAAGTGTGCGATTTAGTCGATCTATCAACAATAACCCAAATTGAATCCATACCTTTCCTGGAGCGAGGTAATCCAACGATAAAATCCATCGTGATGTGCTCCCATTTCCACTCTGGTATGGGTAAGGGTTGCAGTAATCCAGCAGGTCGTTGATGTTCAGCTTTGACTTGTTGGCAATGAAGACATTTAGACACAAAGTCGGCAATTTCTTTCTTCATTCCTGGCCACCAAAAATTCTGTTTCAGATCTTGATACATTTTCGTATTCCCCGGGTGAATAGAAAACTTTGAATTGTGGCCTTCTTGCAGAACTCTTCTTTTCAATTCAGCATCATTTGGTACACACAGTCTGTCTTGAAATTTCAGTACATTGTTCTCAAATTTGAACCCCGGTTTCGGTTTTGAATCTCTTTCCTCGATGATTTTCTTCAAGTAATCATCCAGTTGCTGTTTCTCCTTAATTTCCTCAATCAAGGCTGGTTGAGCAGTAATGGCAGCTATTGTCCCGCCCTGTTCTTTCAAAACAATTTCAATCTCAGACTTTTCAAGATCAAGAAGCAACTCTTTCTGTCCAGTCAGCAAACAGGCTAAGTTGGCAATCGATTTTCGGCTCAAGGCATCGGCAACGGTATTGGCTTTTCCTGGATGGTCTGAATCGTAAGTCATAGTCTTTAATCAATTCAAGCCATCTCCATTGTCTCATATTGATTCTTTACGTGTGAAAAAGTACTTTAGGCTCTTGTGGTCGGTGTAGACTTCACATGTTACTCCATACAAATAGTGTCGCCAGATTTTCAATGCAAAAACTACTGCGGCAAGTTCAAGATCATGGGTTGGGTAATTCTTTTCATGCGGTCTCAACTGTCGGGAAGCATAAGCAATAACTCTCCCATTCTGCATTAAAACACATCCCAAACCCTTATGAGAGGCATCATCTGATTCCATATGTGCAACTTATCTTAAACTTTTTAGTTCTTATCAGAGGTGTACGGGAAAGAATTTCACCTTCTCGTATAATCCTGTTGATCAAGTCTGCGTTCCTCAATACGTCGTCGTTCCACCGCCTGAAAACACAAACGCGTGAAATTTGGCCGGTGTGTCTGAAACCTCCGATGCCTAAGTCAGTAAGCAAGACAAGAAGGCAAAAGCTCAATGTATTCAGGGAGCAAAATTGTATTACCTCTCCAAAGGTGATATTGGTGAGCTTTATATAGGTTTCGCGTGGCACAGTCCTGGTAGGACTCTAACTTCTCCATGCGAAGAGTCCTCCTAGGACTCTCATTCCTCCATGCGTAGAGTCCTTCTAGAATTCATATTCTTGGAAGATAATGCTTATCCTTCAACACCCTCCCTCACTACTTAAACCAAGTGAGATGGCTCTTCTTATGAGGACTACTTTAGGACCGAAGTAACATCTCCAGATCGAGACACTTACTATTCCTCCTACCTCGGTTTTCCATGCCTAAACCGAAGCTAACCACAGAGTCTCTTACTCGGTTTTCCATGTTTGGACCGAGCTAACCATAAGAGAGTTGAACCGAACTATCTCCAAACCAAAGTCCCCTCATGGACTTGGTACACCTCGGTTATCATGTGTCTTAACCGAACTACCAACATCATACTTCCAAGCCGGAGTAAAAAGTAAACCTCACTCGGCCGGACTAACATTCAACCGGTCTAACATATAAGCAATATCTCCAAACCGGAGTAACTCCCACAGGGCCATTCGCTCGGCCTCTTTTACCTCGGCCCAAGACCCAGCTCGGCCCAATTTTGCGTATAAATTGCCCTCTCAAGAGGTAATAGCTGGTAGTATTCTCTCTGAATGTGCAACTTATCTTAATTCTTAAACCTGTTGTGTTCCCTCTAGCCATTTCCCCAACCTTGAATGTTTTATGCTAAGAAATATGTATAATAATGTCAATTGAAGGTTGTGCTATGGGTGTAGGTACAATAATGCTTATAATGGAGAGTTATTGTTCGTATTTCAGATAGTTCTGTAGACTGGTATTACCAAAATCTGTTTTTGGAGGGGAAATTGAGTCCGTTAATTACTTTTTTTATATTATATTTATCATCAAATGTTTTTATTTATTTAATAGGTTTGAATTGAATGAAGTTTTAAAATAATTATTTTATTTTATTATTACATTTTGGATGAATGTAAAAGTTAATAAAGAATTATTTTTAGGTAAACTTAGAATTTTGAATGATTTTATTTTAATTGTATTGTTGGGTAGTAGATAGATAGTGAATGGGATTGATGGTCTAGTTTATGATTTTGAAATATGTGCTTGTATTAGTTTATGATTTGATTTATGATTTTGAATGATTTGTTTGTGTTAAGTATTGATTTTGTTGTGTTTTTAATTTTATAAGAGTTAATTCATTAATTATTAATGTTGGAGCATTTAGAAAATGGAAGGAAAAAGGCTAAAAATAAATATTTACAAAATGAGAAAAAAGGTTCAAAAATAATTTTTAAAAAAAAAATTCAATCCGCAAATCACCTGCACATTCATAAATACTATCCGCACAAATGACAAATCACACGGCGAGTGATTGCAAGTTAACTTTTTTCCAAACCACGTACATGTGAATGAAATTTTTTTTTTTTTTTTAAGAATTGACTATTTTAGCCAAAAAGTCAACTAAAACTAGTCACATCACCTTTCTATTTTTCTACACAACTTTTCGTAAAAAATTAAAAAATTACTAAAATAACCTGTTCCCAAACGTGGCCAAAACCGAACGGTGGACACACCTGGTTAAAAGTGTTATTAATCTGAACTTATAAGTTATTATTTATATTTATGTAACAGCAACAGGGTATCCAAAAAAAAAAAGAAAACCCTAATTTCGTCTCACCTCACCTTCTCAAGGACTTCTCTAACCGTAACCAGGGTTCGACAATGGCGGGAGGAAAGATAAGGAAGGAGAAGCACCACCGCGGTAGCGGCGCATCGGCAAATCCACACTACCAAGGAGGCATACCATTCCACAAGTCCAAGGGACAACACATCCTGAAAAACCCTCTGCTAATCGACACAATCATCGAAAAGTCTGGAATCAAGGCCACCGACATCATTCTCGAGATCGGTCCTGGTACCGGAAATCTTACCAAGAAGCTTCTAGAAGCTGGCAAGTCCGTCGTCGCCATCGAGCTTGATCCCCGCATGGTCCTCGAGCTTCAGCGTCGCTTCCAGGGCACCCCTTTCTCCAATCGCCTTAAGGTAATTTCAAAGCTTTATTTATTTATTTATTATATGTATATATATATATATTTTGTGTTGTATCTATTATGTATTACCTTTGACAACACACTATGCAATCTCAAAAGTAGTAATGCTAAAATAATCATATTTATTTTTCATATTTTACTTACTATTTTATGTATTTATAATAATAGTTGATAACTTATATGAGTCATGTAACTCATTCAACTAATAAAATTTTATAACATGATAGGGTAAATAAAAGATTATATATAAATATGGTCATGTAGCTCATTGAACTAGTGAAATTTTGTAATATGAGAGGGTAAATAAAACATAATCTATAAATATAGTCATTATACTATTATTTAAACATATTTTTATTTATCATGTTTCGTCTAACTCTTATATGTTTTTCGTGGTAGATAGTTGATATGAATGATGTGACTCATTAAACCAATGAAATTTTAACACATGAAACAATAAACAAAACATGATATGTAAATGTGATCACTGTACCTTTATTTTAAAAAAGATAATATTATGATTACCATCTCATATTTTAATATATATTGGCTTAATATTTCACCTGGTTACCAAAATATGAAACATTGCATATGATGAAGGCGATCGACTAACAATAACAATCAATAATGATAATGAAAATGATCAAATGA
This sequence comes from Camellia lanceoleosa, assembly GCA_025200525.1. Classification (NCBI taxonomy): domain Eukaryota; kingdom Viridiplantae; phylum Streptophyta; class Magnoliopsida; order Ericales; family Theaceae; genus Camellia; species Camellia lanceoleosa. The sequence continues at coordinate 174,576,509 of CM045763.1, forward strand.
TGATGGAGATTATTGACATAAATAATTGATATCACTAAAACTAAATGAAAAGAATTAATGATGAATTTGTTCTTTGACACAATTTTCTTGTATGCCTACATGTTTGATACATTTCATGATGATTTTATTTTATTTCTTTTGATGGAAATTGAGTGTGTGTGATGTGTGTTCTGTTAGTTTGAGATATACGAATATAAGATGTGTACCTTTAAATTAAAATAATGTTACGAGTTTAATATAAATGTTACGGATTATTTTAGCGAGTAGAGTTATGACTTGGGGTGATTTTTGTTACAAAATGTCATAATTACGTTATGTATGTTGTGATATAATAGAATATATATTTGTTTGGATGAGGCCTCGTTTGGGAAGTGGCTATTTTAGCCAAAAAGTTACTAAAAGTTGTCACATCACCTTTCTACTTTTCTGCACATCTTTTCGTAAAAAGCCAAAAAGTTACTAAAATAACCTGTTCCCAAATGAGGCCTCCGTATCTGGCTCATTGGACTAATTAATTTGGGGGACTAATTTCACCAGTGGCCTGGGGTTGGGGGTGGGGGTGGGGGTGGGGGTGGGGGGGATGTGTGGTCCCAATTAAAGTTAGGGTAAAAGCCTCGTATAGATTGATCCTATGAAATTGTTTTTTCCACCTAAGAGGTTTCAAATTTGAGATCTTGAAATGAGCATACGATATTCACATTTTTTTTTTAAAATGCATACCATAAACAACTCTCTTTTAGATTTACCTATAATTCTTCATGTGCTTAGTCACATTTTCTTCATGAGTTACATTTTCTTCTCACAATGCTCTTGATGGGTCTAGATAAAGTAAATGTCTATTAGTATCCTCTAATGTAAAGTGACATTATTAATGTCAAAGTCGATGATGGGGGGGCTCGGCCGTAGCATTGGAAGAAGGAGATATATGTGTATTGATTAACGATGATTGAAATGATAATGAAAATCATGAGTGATAGGGACCTATGCTATCAGAAAACGCTAATACCCTAACGAATTACGTATAGGTATGCACGTTCCAAAATATGGTACACTTCCGTTCTAAAACGGTAAATTTAGTGATCTAAAGCAATCCCAAAAGTTTTTCCCAATATATATCCTTAAATGTTACCGTAAGAGAAAAAAAAAAAATCAAATATAATGAACTAAAATCTAAAGTGAGTTAAATTTTGACATGACAAAAATATCAAAATTTTTAAAAGAAAATGTATTAGATGTCTAGAGGTATCTTAAATTCTCAAATGTAATATAGACAAGTGTACCCCTATCGTACACCATTTTAGAGCATGTGGCGTACCACGTTTCCATTCCCGTACCACGTACCGGAACGATCCATGTTCCGGGTAACATAGATAGGGATAATTGCCAATGATAATTGACATCACCGGTCTAACTATGCAAATTGAAAAATAAAATAAAATAACTCATGATAAAGCATGTGACTTAATTTATCACGAAATTATTGTTATCCAACAATTAAATATAAAGGAATGCAATAGAGATGTATAATTTCTTCTCTATTTATGTTTTTTTTTTTTTTTGGGTGTGTTATTTCATGAAATATACCATGCTTAGCGTGGGAAACCGGCAAGTATTTATAAATGCATATAAGAATCATGGTTTGCGTAATTGTTAATTGAGCTAAAAGAGTCACTGATAGTTATAGTTTGCTATGAAAAATGTTAAATTTGATTTGGAAATTAAAATTATAATATGAATTTAGTCATGTTTGTTTGTTTATGAATCATGCTGTATTGATTGGGTTGTCATCTCCTTTTGAGCTTTCATAATGCTTTATTAATGTTACGTTTTTACCCGAAAATACTAGTAGTCTAGCAATTTATGTTTTGGATGCAAGTTCCCAAACATGGTATACTATTGTTCCAAAATGGCTAATTTAGTGATCCAAAATGATCCCAAATTTTTTCCTATGTATTTTCTATGAAAGACTTCTTTGGCGGGGGGAAATTAAATATAATGAACAAAAGCTAGAGATAGTGGAGTTTAGCAGGGCAAAATGTGAAAAAAAGGGGCCATAATGATTCTAGATTTATATTGTTGTATGATTAATTTGAAGAATAATATATTATATTTTATAAGATGTCCATTTACTAAAATAAAATTACACTCACATTTAAAAGAACTTTGAATTCTAAAATTGTTCCATGTTACCATTCTTGTTTTTCGTACCAGAATGATCTGCATTCCAAGTGACATAGTTCTCTTCACATATTCTCGTATGCTTGTGTAGTTTTATTGCTTCGTCCTAGTGCACTTTTTGAAAGTGGGAGATGTTTTTGAATATAAATTTGATTCTCTGAAAATGATTGTGTTGCAGGTTATCCAAGGAGATGTGCTTAAGTGTGATCTTCCATACTTTGATATATGTGTGGCAAACATCCCTTATCAAATTTCCTCTCCACTCACTTTCAAATTGTTGTCCCATCGACCATTATTCAGGTGTGCAGTGATAATGTTCCAGAGGGAATTTGCCATGAGACTTGTTGCTCAGCCTGGTGACACTCTGTACTGTCGCTTATCTGTGAACACCCAACTCTTGGCTCGTGTTTCCCATTTATTGAAAGTTGGAAGGAACAACTTCCGGCCTCCACCAAAGGTTGATTCTTCTGTAGTGAGAATCGAGCCTAGAAAACCACAGACTTCAGTGAATTTTAAAGAGTGGGATGGTTTAGTCCGAATTTGCTTCAATAGAAAGAACAGGACCCTAGGTTCAATATTTAAACAGAAATCTGTCTTGTCATTATTGGAGAAGAACTATAAAACCTTGCAAGCATTACAACTCTCACAGAATGGATCATCAGAGGATACAATGATAGCAATGGATGTATCCTCTTTAGGGGACACTGGTGAGGACCTGAGTGTGGAGATCAATGATGAAAGAGAAGATGAGGAGATGGAAGTTGAGGATGGGGACACGAAAGGCTCTGAATTTAAGGATAAGATTATGGATGTGTTGAGGCAAGGAGCTTTTGAAGAGAAGAGGTCCTCCAAGCTCACACAAGCAGACTTCATGCACCTGCTCTCTCTGTTTAACATGGCTGGAATACATTTCTCTTGATTGCAGGGCTAATAAATTACTTTTTTGTTTTTTTGGCTAAGCGAGTTATATTTTTCGAGTAATTTATACCAATTTTGTTTTGTTATGGGAGAGACATTACTATGTAGGATTGGTACATGTCCAAAGAAACAAAAGATTAGGGTTGAAGCATTTTTGAGTTTTTTTTGTTCGAGTTGGATAATTGTGTTAGTTTGTGCATGAGATAGTTTGTGCATGAGAGTTTCTTTCTTGTTATTCATATGTAATTTGATGTACTTCTTATGGAGCAAAAGCATCAATCTTCACATGTTTTCTCGGAGTATTTGGTATATTATTTTATGGTTCTCTTTTTTTATTTATTAGGAATCTATAGCGAAAGCAATTGAAGAAAAAATAAGTGGTGAGCAGCGCCGGTACTTGTTGAATGAGCAGCTTAAGGCCATAAAGAAGGTGCAAGAAGCTTTGGCATCATACTTCTTTATGTTACATGTTTTTTTTTTTTTGGGTTTATTTCTCCGTGTTTAATTTTTCTTCTTGCATCTCCACAAGTGATATATGAAATAATACTAAACAATATTTTCGCATGGAGTTTTTTGTTGTTAAGGTTGATGTTTGTTAAATTTTCTTATATCAAATAAGAGCCTTTTTGGAATGCAAATTCGTTTTGCCTTGATGCAAGAACTGGGGTTGGAGACTGATGACAAAACAGCACTTTCTGGTTAGTTCCTTTCTAGTTTATTTGCATCAGAACTAGATGATTGTTGGATTCTCCTCTCTAGTGATTGACTTGGTACTTGCACGCCTTCTATCAACTTTTGGAATTGTGTATTCCCCAACAAACATTCGTAGACATTGAAGGTCATGATGTTAATCAAATTGGATGATGTTATTTGTCCAGTCCTTCTGTATTGCAATGAATACTTCAAATATTTGGGTTAGAAAAATTATTACTATAGCTCAGATGGTATGGATTTTCTTTCAGTTCACGTACATACTTGCAAGATTTTGTAAGTTAGATCCATGAAATATAGTTGGCCATACTATTACATTGATGCCGAACATGGAAAAAAGAGGGGCAGATCTAGAATTTCACATGAAGCATGCTTTGGATGTTTGATAGACTTTTCGAGTTTTAACTTGAGTTCTAAAAACACGGACACGAACACGAGCATAGGTACGGACAAGGAATACTGCAATTAAAAAAAAATTCAAGTATTTTTATTTGCTATGCATATGAATATAATTTTGGGGTACCGAGATATGAAAGGCATTGATGTATTTGGATGTATTTTTATTTCTCCTCTTTTTCTTTTTACTTACCAAAACAAAACAAAAAAAAGCAATGAGAAAAACTGGTACGCTAGGTGGCATGCTTGTTTCTTGTCGGTGTCTAACATGTGTTGGACACGGTACCTATTTTGGAGTGTCCATGCTTACTAGCTTGAGTCTTATTTGTATGGACTTTTTTGAGTTTGAATGTTGTTGGATTGATTTATGTTTTAAGAGTCCAGGATAGTTTGGTAATATTACTTACAAAAAAAGAGAGTTTGGTTAATAATTAGTTTTGCTGGATGTGGGTTTTAGAATGAGTCCATGGGTTGTATTATTGGTGAATATTGTTATTGGGTCTTATATATGATGTCTTTATTAGGTGTAGAATATTTTTAGTTAGTCAAAGTTTTTAGTTTATTAATTTTAGTCATAGTTCTTGTAGAATTAGGAGGTATATCAATCTGGGAAAATGGGTCAGTCACTTTAGTTATCTTAACAGTCATGGGTAGGATTAAAACATGATTTGGGTTTCGGGCTAAACAGGTTGGTTCAAATCATGGCTCACACCTGGGTATAAGGGCCGAATCAAATGAAAATCGGTTAGGTCACTTACTGGAAAAATTTTACTATAAAAAAAGTACTAATAGAGTTAGGAGAGTCCACCAACCTATATATACTTGTATAATCTTGTTATTCATTAGAATTGAGAGTTTGAGAATTTGTGTGAAGCTTTTGAAACTTTATGTAATGCTTTGTTTAGACTTACCTTAGGGGTCAAATCTTAAAAAAAAACAAAAAGACCTACCTTAGGGGTAATTCTTATGGAAGTTTAGGTAGAATTTGTAGATTTTTGTCTTCTCTTAGTTAAAATTACTGTTGCTGGGGTGCTGTCAGAGCCGTAAAAATTCCCATTTTCAGACTCCAAAACATTAGGTCTTGATTAACAATCAACCTTAATCTATTCCCATACTTTTGGCCCTTTTAATTACTAACACATAAAACATCCCAAAACAGCAGCTGTCCAGAGGATCCAGCAACCTGCCTTCTAGAAATGAATTCTAATTCTAGCCTTATTCCTCTCCAAAAATTGGATTCTTTCTTCATCTTAGAACCCTAAAACCTAACAAACTTTTCATAGCCAAAACCCACCACAAAATCAACTTGTATCCTCAAAGCAAGTTCACCAAAGCTGTTCTACATCATGCATGCTTGCAATCTTGTGTTGTGGTGACTCAGGGTGACTGTGAGTATAAATCCAGCCTTCAGCTGGATAAATATGACATTTGAAAGATGAAACAAGCTGCTCGTGCTTCACCTGTTATAAGCCTGTTCAGACTAGGCTTCAAAATGAATCCCATTACTGAGAGAAGCTGAGCTCAATCATTTCCATCCTCAACTTGGCTGGTTCAGCAATTCTTATGAAGATGTTTATTAAATTCTTGTTCTGATTTTAATTTGTAATTGAAGGTATAATTACTTGAATAGAGACTTCTAGAAAGGAATGACTGAATTGTGTCTAACCCCAAGGGGTTGGCCTAGTGGCAAGGCCTTTGGTCTTGAGGGTGTGCTCTCTCCAAGGTTAGGGATGGAAACATTTTAGGTGCTGACAATTCTTTAAGGCCATCGGACTGGGGGAAAACCCTTGAATTAACTGTGGTTGAACTTATGAGAAACTCCTTGCAGAGGGCGTGTGCACCCCTGGGGATTAGTCGGGTTTTGATCCATACACCCCGGTGCCAAGCCAAAAAAAAAAAAAATATTGAGTTGTGTCCTGTCATATGATAAGTTCTTCAGACAAAAAATATTACACATTTTCTTTTGTTTAATTTTTGTGGAAAGAAATTTGGAGAAGTGTCCTTTGCTTGAAAGTGTCTTTATGCTAGGTCTTTGGCCAATAGAAACATGACAACACTCCCCGAAAACCACTATAATAGTTTTCTTTCTTTTTTAGTTTTTTCTTTCCAAAGTCACTTCATAATATAATACTATGTTTCTTTAATCCAATCATGAAATTGGGAAAAACTTGTAACTTGGATTTTTTTGTCAAATGGAGCTTGATCACCGTTGCTGAATTTGGTTTGAGCTTGAGCCAGCTATAAAGATAGTGTGAGGTCAACTGATCTGTGCTCTACGACTTTTACCTTGGGTTGGCTTGTTTACACCACCCTTAATTGAATGTTGTATTTTGGACATGATGTAACTGCATATCGGCATTGATTTGCAATGATCCTCTTTTGTACCTCTGCTGCAGCAAAGTTTAGGGAAAGAATTGAGCCAAATAAGGTCAGATGCCCACCTCATGTATTGCAAGTTATAGAAGAAGAACAGACCTATATTGTTGCTGTGTAGCAGGGGTGCTATGTAGCAGAGTATTACATTGAATTAAGGTGAGAGTTGCAATGTGGCTGAACTATTAGGCTGTGGATGAGTGGCTGAACTGAGGTTGCTCTGCTGCTGTTTTCCTTGTTATGCTCTGCTGATGTTTCCTTGCTCTGGCCTGATGAGTCTGCTCTGCTGCTGCTGCTGGTCCTGCTTTGTGATATGCTCTGCTGCTGGTCAACTGTAGACTGCTGGTATGCTCTGCTGAACTGATATGGTTTGCTAATATGTGTTGGTTTGCTATGCTCAGCTGTGGACTGTTTTGTTGAGGTGTTTTGTTCTGTTTCTTTGGTTGGTTGCTCACCAACCTAGTTGGGATGATTTAGTTCATCGTGATGCTTTTGCACCTGCCTCTCTTTATTGATGTAACTTGTTTGTACCTTGTACTTTGCTCTTACATCTATAAAGTTCTTTCTTTTTGCTGATTGAAAAAAAATAGAAGAAGAACTGACACAACTTCAGCTGTTTGAGGCCAGTTCAAGTGAATTTAACGTGATACGTAATTATCTTGATTGGCTGACTGCATTGCCTTGGGGTAATTACAGATTTGTACATGTCTTTTTTCACCCATCTGTCTAATTTTCCGCTGGGAACCTTTTCTATTTGGCTAATATGTCATCACAAATTGGCAAGTTCGGCACGCTGTTCATATAATTTGTTGAATTATGATCCACCTAACTATTTTGGTTAGAACAGAATTATTTATTTCCACTATTTGACGCTGTCTTTGTAAATACTTTGGGATTTTAATTTGTTTCTATCACTGATTTTGGAAGCACTCATGTTTTCTTTTAAAATGTTTTTTTTTTGGGTACATATATTGGGAAACAAAAAATATGGGAACTCTTAATTGAATTTTGTATGTTAATGTTTGTTCTTCTGTCTTTGGAGTTCAATAGTCTGGGTTTGTACTCATATTACCTCATGCTGTTTAGATTCAATAATTCCCTGTTAAGTTGTACACAAAGTAAATAATATGCAGGCTGATGCAGCAGTAGTTATGGGTTGTCATAGGTTCTTGCTCAGAATTGTGTATTTAGTTGGCTTTTCTTGTCAATACGTGCTTAATCCTTTAGTGGACTACTGGTATAAAGTAATTTTCCTTGTACCAAAAAAATAAAATAAAAGTAGTAAGTTTCCTTTTCTAATGAATTATAAAAACATATTTCTGCATTTTAATTTTATGGACAAATAAATGGACTGGTACTTATCATTAATTTTCCTTTTCGAATGAATTATAAAAACATAATTCTGCATTTTAATTCTATGGACAAATAAGTGGATTGGCACTTGGCATTTTAGCCTTTGATTTCTCTTTTTGCATTTTTGATGGAGGCTTATTAATTTAGTGCATTTGCAGTCCAGTTTGGTACTAAAAAGTGGCACATTAAACACTTTAAGAGTTGCCGTTGAGTTCTTGTAGCTGCTACTACTATTTAGGGTTCGTTTGGAGAGGGTTGATTTTTTGACTTTTTGATTATTTTAGCCTGGAGCTAAAAAGCCTTGTTTGTGAAGGATTTTTTGACTTTTTTGATTTTTTGTGAGAGACAAAATATAATGATTATGGATTAGATGTAATATTTTGTCTTATTGGGCTAAAAAATTTATTTTGTCTTTTTATAGCTAAAATAGTCCCAACCCTACTTCCCAAACGAAGCCTTATACTGCTACGAGTAGCAGTAGTAGTCTGACAAGGTTCTTATAGAAACCGTTGGTTCATGGTATGTCAAATGGTCTGTGTTACTCTTAAGTTCCGATTGTTCTAAATTCAACATTGCACTAATGAAAGAGTCCTGGCTATGAAAGATATCATCACGAGGGCTATCAAATGCCATTAATCAATGCCAGCAACTCTAGCCATTAGGGTTAAAGTTATGAAGGTTCAAAATTCCAAAAATATTATATAAATCATAATGTGTATATAATGCATAAGTTTAAGAGTTTTAACTAGATGGGTCGCAAAAATGGATACAAATGTGGGTCATAACCCAATCAAATTCCAATTTTAAACACATGCATAAGGTAAGCCCAACACAGCACAACCTAACCCAAGCTCAAGACCAAATCCAAGTTCAAGTCTAAGTCCAAGACCAAGACCAAGACCAAGACCAAGACCAAGACCAAACCTAACACATGCACAAGTACAAGCCTAGGCCCAGTTCAAACCAAAACTAAATTCAATTTTTATTGATGTCTACTTTATGAGATAATTCACATTCACAACTCAATTGTTTCGGCTTATTATTTTTATATTGTAATCTTGTCAGTTAAAATAATACAACCCCATGCGGATCCACCTCAACTAGTTGTTGGGTCCCATTTTAATTTCAAATTAAAGTTGTCAAAAAATCATTTAGTGTGTTTGGTTTCAATTTTCTGAATTCAATTTTTTAGAAATTGAGTCTTTTTTGTTTTTCATGTTTTTTGTTTTTAATGAATATTTCTAAAATTTTAAGCATTTTTTTTAGATGCACCTTATTTAGATGTATCTAAAAAATAAAATATTTGTAAAAAATCAATAAATACACAAGAATATGAAAAATGTACGGAATTCTCGTATTTTTTTTTTTTGTTGGTGTTTAGTGAATTTTCTAAAAAAAATTTCACAAATATTATTCTTTTTAAATGTTTTTATGTTAGGTATATCTAAAAATTTTAAAAATTGCTTAGAATATTAAAAAAAAAATAGTGAAAACAAAAAAATACGAAAAATAAAAAAATTTAATTTACTGAAAAGTGAATCCTGAAAATAGGAAATTAACAAGCTGATTATTTTCCAACACTTAGAACCTCCAACTCCAGCTTGAACCTATATTTTGTACCTGAAGGTTAATATTGCGATTGGAGTAAAATGACCACAGTTCAAATTTCATTCTTCTCCACTTTATAGTTATAATATTTAACATATTCATGGTAAGGAAGGACAGGATATCGCTAAATAGAGGTGCAATTACATTCCATTCACTAGACTCAATGTTGAAAGGGACAAGTACAAAAATGCAAACTGAAGAAAGTGACCTCTATACAACAAGAGTAAATATCATTGTCTCCAGATAACAAAGCCTCAAGCTCTTTCTCTTTTGCACTTGTTCTCATCTCAATTTAAGCTTTCAATGATTCCTGCCTGCAAATGGAAGAAGGGAGTTTACGTATAAATGGAATATGGGTCATAAGAAAAGATGTTGATTGGATTAATTAGTTTTCATTGTCTCCAAATGTTGATTAGAAGTGAAGCCTGTTAAATGTTGCTGATATAGTGACCTCAGCCTGCACAAAATGTGTTAATTTTGAGATGCAGTATGCGTGTGTCTACATGCACAGACACACAAGATGTTACCCAAGAGCACTGTTCATAACTCTTTCTTGCAAAGAGTATCCACTATTGGTATATGTCAATACCACTGGGTGGTGTAATAAATACTGTTTGGCAGTTTTGGTCTCTACACGTGTGAGGAATATGAAATATAGAGGACAGTACAACCACTTGTCCAGTGAAAGACAACAGTTCTTTATTTCGTCTTCAACGTCAGGAATCAACCTCTAGATCTATCTTTTATTTGGAGAAAAAAAAAATGTCACATGACGGCATCTCATTGGTCGTGCCAATTGGACATAAACAAAATGAGATTTTATTATTCTTATTTTAATTTATTTATTTTGGTATTAGTATTTTATTAGGAATCTTCTAGTTTAGTATAGAATTGTGAAATTATTATGTCTGCTAAATTGTGTTGATTTAGATGGTTTTCTATTTTATTAGTTTATTATTCAACAAAAGGTAAGTTTATTATAAACAACGGATGTAAAACTTCAATTAATACAAAGTTCGAGTTTATATGCTTTATTTTCAACCTTATGTATTCTTTTGAGAATTAATCATGATTGAATCTTTACTCTTGGCATTCTTTGTAAACCAACGGATTTAGAGAAAGATATGGTTTTTAATATTCATTCTTGAATCAATGGACTTTAAGATTGTTATCATACTTTTGTTATTTCTTATCTCTCACTGCATCCCTCTGTCACCCTCTTCTCAGTCTCTTCATTCTCCTCTCATTCTTTTTTCTTACCTATCGATGCCTTTGTAAATCCTAGTTTACATTTGTAAGAAGAAAACTCTAACAAATCTTTTAACATTAACAAAAATTAGAACAATGTACATAATATCGTCAATGATAGTCGATGATAGGAAAGTGGGTAATGACCAATGCTAAAGCCTAGAATGCTTGCTTTAACCTTGCCAACGCTGGCAGATTGAGATCCTCATGCGCTACCAAATTCGTTGAGATATAACTGAGAAACTGATTAGTTCTTCCTTTTAGATTAACAGAGAATGAGAAGGGAAAAAATGAGGAAAGTGATTTTTGTGATGGTAAGGGCTTTTAAATTGAGAGAAAACGGCTTTCACATAGGCAGGTAAATGGATCGGATTCGGATTGGATACGATTAAGACAAATCCGGATTCGATCCGAACCTGTTTAGCCCATACCCAATCAATCCAATCCATTTATTTATTTATTGAGCTACAAGTTTATATAATTTGATTTTTTTTAATTTTTTTTTTCATTTTGTGTTTTCTTCGTTTAAATTGAGAATAATCGGATTGGATTATCGGGTTGGGTTTTTGCATATCCAATCCGTTTAATAAATGAATTATCAGATTACCGGATCAAATTTTTTTAAATGGATTTGGATTTTAGGATCGGATTCGAGTTGTATTCGGATTAAATTCGATTCATTGACAGCCCTACTTTCACGTACATAGATTTATGTATATATGCACATGGTGGCTTTTGTATGTGTAAATCAAGTATAACGCAGCAGATAAAAATTTCAGATCATACCTTGATGACTGAAGCGAAGAATCTCGTGAGTAAATCACGTGCTTCAAGAATGCGAACAACGAACCCCTAGCAATGGAGTGATACCACAATATGAGTATCACCCACACAAGTTACAGTGCAAAAAAGTTTGATCGTTGTTTTATGGGAGAGAGTCTGTATATGAAAAACATACGTTGTTTTTCTTATCCCATATCTCATATATCATATATCATATCAGATATATAAGATAAATATATCATCTATCCATATCAATTGATATGATAGATATAGATATCATGAGTGGTTATCCAAATAAGTTTTGAATTCAAATTCAAACTTATATGGATAAGGTTCAAAAGGTTCATGAGTCATGCCACATGGACGCCCAATTTCTAACATCTCCCACTCGCACATGAGTTGGCATGACACTGCCACATCTCTATCTCAATCTCCCCAAAAATAAACAATCTCATACTAGCCAATGAACCGTGCGACCGCTGAGAACACTTGCATATGGAAGCTCTATACTAGAAACTCAAATGAGCCAACATAGAGACATCAACCCCAAAAAAAATTGAAATAGTGTCTCATATACCTCAGACTGATCTAATTACACCGGTCCAAAAAACATCTCTAATCCTTCAAAAAAGAGCATGTTTGACCCTCTTACTTCTCGCAATATATTCACACTCAATCTGCCTATCATACAGAGTGATGTGAGTTGCCGGTAGTGAATATACAACAGTGGTGTAATACTAGATGATCTTCCCTTTGCCCTCATGCCATTTAGTTTAGGATTGACCACTTTCCTAGTGATGTCCCTTAAAGCCGAATCATACATGACCACAAACAACATACCAAAGTAGCAGAAGATCAACCCCTTACCTTATAACACAGTCAAAGGTCACAAAAGGGTACATTAATGAAAGTTATATTAATAATGACACGTAAGACTCACATGGTGAGGAAACAGGGATCCATTCTCTCACCTCATTACTCGGTCGTCAAGCACATATAGTATGAATACATGTTATGGTGGAGTAACTCTTCCAAAAGAGTGACGTCATACTTGATACATCATACAGATCTTAGTCTAGTCGCTTTCTAGCGCCTAACCCGAATTCTCTATTTGCTCGCCTTCCGGGCGCCAAATGAGATCTCGCATATGGCTAATCATAACAGGCATAACATGGAAAGTGGGTACCAACATTCATGTTTGGTCCTTAATACGACCTCATCGTGGTTGTAACCAAGGCGACATACATAGTGGATAATTTAAGCCTCTCTTGGCTCCAAATAAAAATAAACCACTAGTCTCATCCTTGCTTGCTCCCAAGTGCCAAGGGCGATTGCTCGTGTGAGTAAGCCAATCTTGCCTGCTAACATCATCATCTGCTAACTATTATGACACAAACCATAATAGTGTCAACATCCCATCATCTCACAACAAATAAGTGATCGATTTTAAAAAACACGACCATAGTCTGCGCAATTCTAGATTCCAAGCATAAGCCTTATCAGCACCTTTTGCGATAAGCATATACAACGGAATCCTCCATGTGCGCCTCACATGAAGTGGTTCAAGATCACTACCTCTTGCGCAATTACCTCTCTAAAGATATTTTGGTGACCAATCTGCGTTCATTTAAGATGCGCCCAACTAGCACAGAGAATCTTACAAGGAGCAAATTAATATACTACTAGTAAAACATTCTATCCACAGTCTAACGAGCAAGGTTAATGTTTAAACTACTCAGTTGACTATTTACCAAAGATAACACTTATTATGCCGAATACGCCCACATAGCGTACTTTAGGCTCCCACAACAAAAAAAGATCAAGGAATATAGGTCATATGTTTCTTTCAAAGACAATCCGAGGATTCACTCAATAGCTAAGGCTTTGGTTTTTACCAATAGGTAGGTCAATGGGTTTGCAATTTTACTTCTAGAATCATTCTAGGATATTCCTTATGTAAGCCATCGAAGACAAACCGGGAATTCTCCCAAAATAATCCCTAAGGATAGTACATCTGAACATATAAATTACATCACCCATGTCCATCATATCTAAAATAGAAGACTGCCCACCCTAGGTGGCGACAACCTTATACATTCCTGACTCATAATGACTAAGTAAGGAAAAACTTCTTTTGGACCATTGATCATGCCTCAGTGGTCTTCATCGATTATCGTTGGCCTATCATGGCTCGACGAAATCTAAGAACCACTATTTGGATAACTATTTTAGGCTGTAAAAGATTTATTGGAACTAACAACCTTTTTGCGCTTCTAACTTTTCACCATAAAAGCAGAAGGTAAATCCCTACGGATCTACTTATCCAATTCTCTAACGAGAAGTTGGGTCACAATATCCACAAATCAATGTTCCGAACTTATGTCAATCAAAGCCTAAGTCAAAATAACCTCACTCCCCAGGAGGAAGTCTTCTCATGGTCTACATTTTTCTTAATGGTGCGACTTTTCGGTATCTAGCGAGCCTTATGCCTTAACAATGACTATCCAAAATGCACATAACTTTAGAACAGTTTCGCGTCATAATGGAAAGTCAACCAAATTATAGAAATGGTTAATCCTCAAAGATTTTGTCTTAAACTGCGCAACATTAGTCCACTTTCTAAAAAACAGGGGACTAGAGCTTTTGGCATTATCCTAGGCTCTTTATCATCTTGCGAAGCAATCATGAATGTTTCCATATCTAAAAATCAATCAAAACCACACAAAGGATTCACGAGGTAATTTATCCTAAATTAAATGATGACTGAAGCAGGGGCGGAGCCATGCTGGGCTTGGGGGGGGGTCACGTGCCCCCCTGAGTTTTGAGAATTTTTTTTTTTTTTGTTACGTAAAGAAAATATATTAAATAAAAAAATTATAAAAATATTATTTAAAATAAAATGTCAATGACATTTTTAAAATTATGAGAACAATAATTGTTATTTTGATTGAAAATAAAGAGACTATATTATTATCTATAAAAATTTCAATATAATGGTGATGTCTATTATTATTGCCATGCAAACATAATAAATTTCAATGAAGATATAGAATTTATTGGATTGTTAGTTACATTTGACATGTAGAATTTATCTTTCATGTGTTTCTTTCCATTCATAACTAAAATGACTACAATATAAATTATAATCAAGCAACACATCTTCAATTATAAAAACAAAAAAATAAAAAAAATTACAATAGGTCATAACTAATATAAGAATGAGTCATAACTAACTATTACTTGATATATAGTCATAACTAAAATAACAACCATAAGAAGTTATAACTAAATTATATCTAACACTATAATGTGTTATAACTAAAGATCACGAAAATCATAATTGTGATATATGATAGACATTTTTTTGCAGTATGTTTTATAGAATTTCTCTACTAAAATATATCATTTCTGTCTCAACATATCTACTTTTTTAATTTTCCAATCCACCTATAAAATAGTTACTTTCCAAAATTTGTATAAAATTTAATCTCAAATCCTTTAATTTAAAATTCACATTTATCCAAATGAACTCTTAACATTTAAGTTTAGTAATATCTCATTGTTGTTTATTATGGAAAAAAAAATTAATCAGTGTGTTTGATTTGAATTTTTTGGATTAAATTTTTTAAAAATTGAGTTTTTTGATTTTCGTATTTTTTTGTTTTTAGTGAATATTTTTAAAATTTTAAACATTTTTTAAACTTTTTTAAATACATCTTACTTAGATGTATCTAAAAAGTAAAAAAATTGTGAAAAAAAAATTTAAAAAATTAATAAGTACATAAAAATACAAAAAATGTACTGAATTCTCATATTTTTTTTTATATTTTTGGTATTTCGTGAATTTTTAAAAAAAAAAATTTCACAATTTTTTTTACTTTTTACGTATATTTATATAGGTATGTCTAAAAACTGCAAAAATAATTGCTTAAAATATTTAAAAAAATCAATAAAAAAAAAAAAAAAAAAAAACAAGAAAGTAGAATCTTCTGAAAAGTATTTTTAAAAAAATAGAATCAAATTATCATTAATTTGTGCCCCCTCTGTACTGAATTCCTGACTACGCCACTGGACTGAAGAATGGTTGTTGATACATAGATGAAAAAAAATTAAATAGAAAATACATCATTTCATTTAGAAATACATAGTTTATTACATAGAAAATACATCATTTAAAGTACCTGAACTAAACAGTTTCAGCACAGTATTTAGTAAACACTTACGGGGTAAATCTCAATAAAATGCACTTTCTTTTTTTTTTTTTTTTTTTACAGGAAAATCCTCCCTACCCTCCCGCAGGTCCAAGGCAACGCCCCTTGCAGAGATCACTAAGGTATTCTGTTAGCCGTTCCGAGCGAGGAGACTATAACCTGGAAACTTGCCCCGACCTCCCAAGACAAGCTCCGCTTAAGTCAGGACTCGCACAGCGGGGGAGCATTGAACCCACACCAAGTGCTGACTAAACAACTTGAGGTCTAATCTCCTAACCAACAGTGCTTCCGCCCAGGAGATTGGCCCAAGGGGGGGTGGGGAGTGGAACTTGTGACCTTGGGGCTTAAAATGCACTTTTAATGTGGTAAAATAGCACAAAAATACATCTCACGCTGTGATCTCACAACCCATTGTCCAACCAAAAACAAAGTCCACGGAATCAACATTACTTGAGGCAACTTTACAGAAATTGAAATAATAATCATAATAATAATCCTCAAATATTGATTGAATAGTTGGGTATTGTCTGGGAAGCTTGTATGGCTTTGTTGCAGAGCATATGTTATCATTTTATTCTATTAATACATGAACTCTCATTATCACCCCCCAAAAAACAAACAAATGAGAAGAAGAAGAAGAAGAAGAAGCTCATGTCAAAATTCTTCATGAAAAACACTCGAATTGGAAATCAGCTGTATGGAATAGCCAATATATATATATATTAATCAAGCTGGTCAACATCACCTCTTAATTGGCTTATCGGAGAGTTATGTGGTAGTTCAAGTTCTACCATATAGATCTCCTCTTGATGACTTCATCCATTTCTGCAATGTTTCTCCTTCAAGCATGATCATTCACTGTTCAGTTCTCAAGCTTATTCCTCTGGATACAACTAGCACAAGCAAAAAGTTTTATTTGCATTAAATCACTAACGGCAAGTTAAAATAAGAACTATTAATTGTGAAAACGAAGCCGCTAAACATAAAATATGGTAGTTTTCCATGATAATATGTAACACATTCTTTACCTAGTTTAGGCACCATAAACATACTAGCTATGTTTGTCTGAAGCTGAAGCTATGTAGAGTCCACAAACATGATAGCATTTCGTATAAACTACAATAAACTTAAAAATAAATAAATAAATCAATACAACACCAACATGTTGGAGTCCAAATACATTACAAAAGCACTATAATGACCAATTTTCACTCCTTTAGCGTCTAGCTGCAAGATAGCTGCAAGATACCCACAATATAGGAAATACAAATGCCACATTTCAAACTCGGATATTGAGTTGCAATAGTGACACAATGAGGGAATTGAGTGTGAAGGGTATAAGACATATAAGGATTGGG
This sequence comes from Camellia lanceoleosa, assembly GCA_025200525.1. Classification (NCBI taxonomy): domain Eukaryota; kingdom Viridiplantae; phylum Streptophyta; class Magnoliopsida; order Ericales; family Theaceae; genus Camellia; species Camellia lanceoleosa. The sequence continues at coordinate 174,593,646 of CM045763.1, forward strand.
TTATAATACGAATAGAAAAAGCGTAACATTTGATGTCGGAAAAGTTTTTGTTTTAATTTATTCCCCTTTGCACAACACAGCTTCACAATAGACCCGGTTTAGAGAACATATCAACACTAACATCAAACGGAAAACATACTACTCAGCATGGCATCAGGAAATGGCTACAACTGAATGAAACAATTTATGAAGTAGAAAGAACAGCACAAAGAAATGACTGAATATCGGAACACAAAATAAGAGAATCTTATATGGAATTCAATTGGGTCGTCATTATATGGGATTTCAATAAAGTTGTCATTACATGGACCGTGGAAGACCATATTTAGACTGACCGCCCAAACCTAAACTCCTCTTAACAAATTTCATGGTTTCCTACCATTCAAACCTACTTTGCTGAAAAGCCTGCCGTCGGCCCATATATACTTTGTAAGTTTGTATGTGCGATCTTTCAATCACTTCAAGGTTTGGCTGATTATTCACACCCTAACAACAACAACAACAACAACCACAACAAAAGAAAAAAAGAAAAAAAAGGACCACTAGAAGTATATGTCTCTTGTGCATAAACTGTTTACATTCCTTAAATGCAGTTATCTTGTGCGGTTAAATAGTTTCATTGTGTCTTAAGAAGTAACCCTTGAAGAACAACCTTTCCACCTATCCTCTGAAAACTTATATGTGATCTTTCACTGAAGCCTGAAAGCTTACACCCCATCCAGAGATGATTTCCAACCATAGAGGTTACTTCATCTAAAAAGAAGCTCAATAAGCTGCTGTTCTACTCGAGAAGATAACTCAATATCAGTAATAGTTTGCACCTAGAAAGGAATCTTTTTTTGGGGATATGTAAAGCAATATGTATTAAAACTAAGAAAGCATAAAAAAAGGGATGCTACGCATGAAAAAATGGTTAACCCATGATTACCTATACAACAATAAAAGACACCTACACACTCAAAAGACTAAAAGGCCCATATGTTCATACAAATGAATTGAATCAACAAAGTTGACAAAACAACCTTGATTTGGCGTACCTATCCCTGAAACCCAACTACACAAAATGGCCACAAAAAAAAAAAAACCCTCTATTAGAATAATTTTCCAAATAGATGGACAGGAGAACCATACTTGTGACACAACAGATTGTGTGTGGAAAGGCAGGGTAGAACCCCAACCTCAGGTGCTCAGATCCAATGAGATGAAAGATTTACAGAGGAGAGAATTCAGAATTTTGCAAAGAGAAACTGGTGTGCTTCAAATCAACTGAAATTAATGGGAATTTTGAGGATGTACAACCTGATGAAGTCCTTACATAACAATTGAATACACAAAGAGACTGCATTGGTGCCCAAAATTATTATAAACAACTTTAAACTTTGATAGTAATTTGGGATCTGTAATGGGAGGTCTACACTGTAAATAAAGCACAAGAGTTTGGAATATAGATCCAAGGAGCTTGGCAAAATTCAAGCAAAAATAGACATGATCATCGTGAAGACTTGATTCTAAATATGGTATGAGATCCAATATAGGTCCCTAGGATGATACAACGCTTGGTGTTTGTTTGAATGGACTGGATAAGAGCGGGCTGCAATACAATGGACTGTTAGACCTAAATAAATAGTCCCTGGACTATTTGGTTAAATGATGTGTATTTGACTATTAGTTCAGCCTTCACTAAACTAACCAAACGATGGATTAATATATTTATTGGACTTGAAGTCCGATCCCACACCTCAATCCCATGAAACAAAAGTTCAGTAAGAAGCAGCTTGTATTGGGTTACATCCACTGATTAGGCTTTTGAGTTTCAAAAGTTCAAAAATGACAATTCCTTTTTGTAGATAAGTAGTCTTAACTAAATGGAGAGCAGTCTAATTTACCAATGCTTTGCCCAGATATACTTGATAACAAAGAATTCTGGTTGAAGCAACTAGTAAAACAATCCTAGAATAAGATGCTGGAAATACTGTCAACTAGTTACTAGAGGAGAAACAAATGCAGCAACTATACACACACATATCACAAGAACGTATTCCGTAATAGAGATAATCTTTGATGGCCATTATCCAGCGAGAGAGAGAGAAGTTTTAACAGCAATAAATAAAAATGTAACAACAAATTGGACAACCAAATAATACTAAGATTGTCATCTTCAACATTCTAGATTTGTAAAATAGAGATAGCATATCAGCTGACTTGAATAATTATCAAAATAGCACAATTTAAATTCTACATGCAGAGTTATTCTTGTATGTAGTTCATACCACCATATACAACAGCAACCTATAAACAGTGTTACATGGATTCTTCTATTCCCCCCGTGTGCGTGTCCAACAGATACAACAAGGATACGGGACATGCGTTCAACACCCATACCCACATTAAACATTTTAGATTCTTTATTTCCTTTTATAAGATGTTTGAAGAAGAAAAAACTCACAATTGATAAGTGGGAAAAAAAAAGGCAGGCTCTCATATGGATGGGACATAGAAACCCTCTTATTTCCTTAAATCCTATTTAATTTCAATATTTAATTTCAAGTACATTCCTAAATAATAACATTGAAATATTATACACTGTAGAATATAGTTAAATGTTCAAAATGTGTCCACCTATCCATGCCCTATATCATATGATTTAAGGTTTAAGGAGGTCTAACGGTTGAACATAACATACACCCATATTGGATGTTTGTAACCAATTCCATGTAACATCGCCTATAAACTATCAAAAGACCCATTTAAATTATTCTTTTGGATGCAGTCAAATTGTGGTCAAATAAATTTTCTCAACAGAACTCAAGTCCTAAATGCAAAGATGCATACATAACATATATACATAATTAAACAACCTCAACATAATTAAGATAGCGTAAGGAGCTTTGTTCAATATGTACAAAACACATTTAGATCTTCAGAAAATTCAAAACATGAGAAAGAAACAGCTTAGTGAGGCCCTTTTCATTGTAAACCACAAATATACAAACCACCAGTGATTAATCTTAAAAAATAAGCAACTTGGGAGTTGGTACAGGTTACTAAAGAAAAGAGAAAATGGATAGACTTGTTAACAAAGAGTGGTTCACAACCAAGACAGACCCCCAATGGGTGATTCATTTGTCAATTCAGTAAAAGCAAAAACCAGCAAGGGCAAAGGCGAACTAACTTCACTTGTCAAATCTCCAAACCAAAGCTTGACAAAAAGCACATACAATTGTTACGTGATAATCTTCAGCTCTATGCTGCCTGAGATCTAGGGTTTAAAGCAACCAAGGAGACCAAAATGGCAACACTTCTAAACCTGCTTAATAGAGAGTTCCAACCTGAACAAATTATATGTTCAGATATGGGAGGAATCATGGGTCTCTACACCAGCAACTCCAGGTGGTAGGTTGCAAAACCCCACCACTTAAGGCTCTTGCTAATACAGAAGCAGCTGTTGACTTGCACCTGCACTATCTGCAGATGAGTCTGAGATTGCAAGACCATTTGAGGACACATATATATGCCATCTTCAAGAATGTTGGTCATATAT